>CM064493.1:36528117-36881722 GCA_032716605.1 Paralithodes platypus | reverse complement strand
ACGTTAAAGGAATTAGTCAAGTTTGGGGAAAGTACGGGAGTTCTGGCCAACTTTTAGCTAAAACTCTGCATGAATAAAAGAAACTACATGTGTAATGTCAAAATATTTTTTTTTAATGATCAAATTTGCAACCGATGACACCAAGACATTAACAATCAGTACAAAATACAAATCTATTGAGACAACGATATCCTATTACTATTACAAAATAATTATTATGTTTTTGTTCTATTCCACCAACCAACTTTACTCCTAAACCTCGATTAATGACAAGTATTAACAAAAAACACATGTGGCACAATGTCCGGGGGATATTCGAACCTAGGATGCTCACATCGAAAATCAACACACCCTTATGCATTGACACCACGAAGTACAGTTAAAGAAAGGTGGACAAGCCTACGATTTATTATGCAGTTTCTGAATCCGGACATATCAATCTAAGCATGTACCACCTTTCCAACTGTGCTATCATAGGGCTATGGCATAGGTGAAAGGAAATAGTAATTAATGGGGCACTTAACCCTAGGGGGAAGGCCTCTCGATATAAATACTACTGAACCTGAATGAATCATTATGTTCTCTCCACCAACCAACTTTTACTCCTTAAAACTCGATTAATGATAATTTAAACAAACACATGTGTGCCAGTCCGGGGGATTCGAAACCTAGGATGCTTCACATCGAAAAATCAACACACTTATTGCATTGCACCACGAAGGACAGGTTTTAAAGAAGAAAGGTGGACAAGCCTACGATTTATTATGCCAGTTTTCGAATCCTGCATATCAATATAAGCATATGTACACACTTTCCAACTGCGCTATCATAGGCTATGACATAGGTGAAAGGAAATAGTAATTAATGGTGGGCACTTAACCCTAGGGAAGGCCCTCTCGATGATAAACTACTACTGAACCTGAATGAATTATTATGTTCTCTCCACCAACCAACTTTACCTCCTCAAAACTCGATAACAATAAATTAAAAATATTATAAATATATTATAAATACAGTACAGCACTCACTAACGATAGTGATCACATCGGTAGGTACACACTGTAGGCATAGCTGCCCTCAAGGTAAAGGGTGTAGGGGGCAAGGAGGACCTTTGCATCGAATCACAAACTTTATAATGTGGCAGTGTAGAAGGGGAATTAACTTGTGTTGTATGACCCGCGCCTGGGATACTATCGATTTCGGAAGGTTAACGCTGGAGGGTGTGATAGGCTATGGATAGGTGTGTGGTATACGGTGTGTGAATATATTATGCTCTGGGTTGGATACGGGTTTCCACCGGAGGTTTTTTGTCCATTGCTCATGTAAGTGGCTGGGCGGGAGCAGAGCTGTTGCTATCTTGACCTTGAAATGACTCCCAGCTTCACCAAGGCTCCCTTAAAGGGAAGGGTGTAACCCTCATGTGTTAGGAGTGGTGATGAGCTATGCCTCGGAGAGCGTGTCGAGTTAAAGTGGAGGCTATAAATAGAATGGGAACGGAATGAGAAGGTGAATGGTGAGATGCGAGATTGTTGAGGTTACCCTCAGGGATGGGGTGATCGTTTATCGCGGTGAGGAACTAAGAAGGCCATCTGCGGCCTTGAGGAGTATCAGTGAAGTGGTGCAATGTTGTGCCGCACCAAACAAACGTCTGGTTGGTTTGGACACGTGGAGGAGGAATTGGATGATCAGAACTGGTGAAGAAATGCCAGACTGTGAACGGTGGGGGGAGATGTGCGTAGGATTTTAGACCTAGAGAAAAGGACTTGGGATCCAGTTACTTCGGTCCGATTTCTCAAAAACAAAGAACTTGACGACCAAAGGACAGCACGAAACAGGGTCGCATGGGGGAAAGTGACACCATTTAGGACTGTGAGACTGACAACCACAATCTCTGTGGACGAAACGGTTCTTTAAAACTTTGTACTAATGTACTGTATGTATGTACAGTAGGCTATATTGGAATAATGTTTTTTGATGTCCAAAAGTGATGAATTAAACATTTCTTCAATGAAGAAATGACACTCAGGAGTATAGGAGCTGGCAGAATAGACCTCCCCCCCCATGAATTTGAACCGACTATACTGTAGACCTCATACCACAGTTCCCTTTTCCTATTCACTCACAACACTAAGATCTCATATTCTGTATATTTCTTTCTACTTGAAGCCAGTCCCATTATATACAATAATTTGATATCAGATACAGACTTTATTGTTATTAGCGTAGTAACACTTCCTTCCAAGTAGATATTTACACTGTTCCCTTTCTCGTTCATAAGCCGGTTTCATCTCTCTCCATTACTTTTGCTTTGCTTCTCTTTTCTTTTTCTTTTTTTTCTGACAGTGTTCTTTGTAGTAGACCCTGGCATAATTCTATTTCTTTCTTGTCTCCTTGGATTGCTTTTTCTACACTCACTAATGGCTGTCTGGTTTTAGAAAGGTGTTCGTCAATTCGTTCTTGTCAAGGTTGAATGGGATCTTTTCCGAGTTGAGTACCAATTGTTCCAAGCTGCACCAGTGTAGACATCCATGGGTGGCGACACGGGTTTTATCAATAGCGAAGGAGTATCGTCCATATGGAACCCGAGCCGCGGAAATGGGAACGGGTATCCTCGCTGATTACAACTAGTTCCTTGCTGTCCCGACAGGTGTTTTAGGGGCGACGGATTACTGAGTTTTGGGAACGGGTATCCTTGCTGCACCCCACTAGTCCCTTGCTGTCCCGCAGGTGTTTTAGGGGCGACATTACTCATTTGGGGAACGGGTTTATCCTTGCTGAATCCTCCACTAGTTCCTTGCTGTGCCCGCAGGTTTGTTTTTAGGGGCGACATTACTCATTCTTGGGAAAACCGGGTATCCTTGCGTGCATCCCACTAGTTCCTTGCTGTCCCGCAGGGTTTGGTGAGGGGGGGATAGTAGTCATTCTTGAGAATGGGTATATGCTTGCTGGAATCCACTAAGTTCCTTCTGTCACACAGGCATTTGGGGCGGCGATATGCTATCATTGGGGGAAGGAGATATGCTTGCTGAACACCACTCGTCCCTGTAGACGTAGATGCTTTGGGTGTGGCATTACCAATACTCATGACTGGGAAGGGGTATCCTTGCTGAGCAACACTCATCCCTTTCTGTTCCTTAGGAGTTTTAGTTGTGGTATTACTCATCACTTGGTAGGGGTATCCTTGCTGCACATCACTCATCCCAAACTGTCTGGTAAACATCATTGGGTGGACACCACTCATATATGTGAAGGGGTATCCTTGCTGCATCCCGCTTGGTCCAAACTGGCCAGTAAAGTTGACAGGATTGACTCCATCCCACTAAAAGGCTGCCTTCTCGGTAGATTTCTTGCCTTTCCTTTGGCAACTCTTTTTCTGGGCTGGGTACCACGCTTTTCTGGGGTTTTTTCAGTAGATTTCTCCGATTCACTCATTTCCGACTCTCTGCTAGACTTCTTTGTTTGAGCTTAACCCCACTCTTGGAAAATTTTGCCACCCCACTAATTTGTTTGTATACTTAAATTTAGGCGTTCTTTAGGGGTAAGCCCACTGCTTTTTGGAACTTTAAAGAAGACTTTTCTAACGGAATACTTTTTTGGGGGTGTCATCAATTATGTGTTCACTTATGAAAGATTTCACTCGGGAGAGAACACCCTTATTTTCCTTTATCTTCTTTATAGTAAAGTCATTTGGGATATCATCAATTAATGGTTCATCTACGGTAGAATTCATTAGGGTGAGGACACTCTTCTTTTTCTTCTTAATGGTGTCATCATTAAATTGTTTAACTGTAGATTTAATTGAGAACTTACCAGCGTTCTTCTTCTTCTTGTTCTTCTTCTTTATGGAAGGATCATTTGGGTTGTCATCATGTACTTGTTCAGTTACAACAAGTTTCATTGGGGTGACACTACGTTTCATCTTTTTCTTCTTCTTTGATTTAATTTTCAAGGTGTCACTGTTCAATTTCATCTTTGATTTGGAACTCTTACGGGTCCCACCGCTCATTTTTCTCTTTAAGTTACGTTTCTTTGAGCCAACCCCACTTATTTCTGATTTTATGTCAAAGTTATCCGACTCATCCTCACTCACTGTAAATTCTTCCATAGACTCTTCTAAACTGTCATTTCTCACTGTAAGCTCTATGGTACATTTTTTAGACTTTTTTCCACTCTTTTTAAGCTTTACGGTAGACTTCTTTGAGCTGTCTTTACTCAATGTAAGTTCTGCAGTAGATGTTTTGGGGTTGATACCACCACTGTTCTTTTTCTTGACAATGGGCTTGTCTGTGATTACTCCACTCGTTCCCGCCTTTCCAAAAGACTTCTTTGGATTGATTGGTTCTCCAGATGACAAATCTGGACTGGCAAAACTTGTTCTTGGCAGTCCTGAAGACTTCTTTGGGTTAAGATAACTTGGTATTGGTTCTCCAGTGTACCACCTTGCATTGAGATCACTAATTCTTGGCTCTCCGGAAGCTTTTTTTGGATTGAGATAAATTGATATTAGCTTTCCAGATGACTTTGGGCTGAGGGCACTTGTTCTCTGTTCTCCAGAAGACTTTTTTGGAGTGAGATAACTCGGTATTTGCACTCCAGAAGATGAGCTTGGACTGACTAAACTTGTTGTTGGCTCCCCAGAAGATGAGTTTGGACTTAAATAACTTGGTAGTTGCTCTCCAAAAGACAACTTTGGACTGGCAAACCTCGTTCTCAGCTTTCCAGAAGACTTCTTTGATTTTACCCCACTGATTTTTGGCTGTCTGGTGGTCTTCTCTAGGCGGACCTCTGTCCCGTCTTGCCTTTCTGGGGTGTGGGTTTCTTGATACACAGGACTCGGGTCATCATTCAATTCCTCTTCCTCCTCCTCACCTATTTTCTGAAGACCACCCTTGGATACACTGAAGGTGCTCTTTTTCTCTTTACTGTTGTTGTGAGATTTCTTGGGGCTGCTGTCACTTCTATGGGTGTCTCTACTTTCTGTTTTCTTGGACCTGCTGTTACCTGAACTAGTGTGTTTATTATCAGTACCAGAATTCTTGGAGGTAGAGTCGCTTGTTCCAGGTCCTTCGAAATCCTCGCCTGAAAGATCCATACACTCGTCAAGATCTTCCCCCATATCCAATTCTTCGGAAGCAAACATGAGCTCCAGGTCCTCATCCTCCTCAACATCCTCATCATTGACACTAAGATTAGTTGACATCCGGGCTTCCTCATCTGGATCTTTTGAATCCTCCAAGTTGGGCAGTTTTAGGATGTGACCTTTGAGCTGGATGGATTTTAAGTCCTTCATGCCCAAAAATGTCAGCTTCTTTGGCACCTCTTGTGTGTACAAGTAGGTGATGGCCTCTGCAGAGAAATATTATAAATTAGTAAGATGAAGAAGTACATTTAATAGCCTTCGGAGCCTGAGCTCTTATAAGGCTAATTAGAAATTAGTAAAATGTTTCATGTACTGGTATTAAGTGTATAGTACAATACATACCTGTACATACAATGGTTTAACATTATTTTTTATTAAATTCAAATGTTTCAGACAGGGTTGCCTTTCAGCAGATGGACTGTAGTACATGTACGATCGGGGGTATTAAGTGTTGTCATAGATTCCAGTGGTTTTCGCTCAACAAGTGTTATTGGTATCTTTATACAGTCCATCCTATAACACGACTATATGGGCGGCAGAGCCCCTCGTGCTGTAGGAATAACACAGTATATGGAGATAATTCTATATGGGTCTGCACCCCACAAATTTGCCCCTTTTTTTCCGGATTTCTTGCTAAACAAACACCTATTTTACCTACCAGATATCATCAAACCATTAACAAATATAAAAAAAAAACATCACTTACCTTAAAACTAATGAAGAAAAATGGGTCGATCCGACCCTCGCACTACATGAAATTCGCGCTATGTGGTCGCGTATACATACGGCGGCAATACGGCGGTAAATAAAAGTGACCGATCGGTCCTAGGAAAGACCTAGAATAAACCGTCCTGGTGGTGTAATGGTTAAGGTGGCAAAAATATGTGTGTGATAACCCGGGTTCGAATCCCGGTGGATCATATATACTTTAATTAATTTCATTGGGGGTGTGGTGGTGAGATTAATAAAAATAATAATATATTAGTTCCTAGAATATATAAAAATTTATGAATATATACTAGAGAAATTAGTTAGAAAATGTTTGAATCTATAATATCATGGCTACAATTAACTGAATAAATGTAGGCTACTATTTATCGGGACCCCCCCCCCCCTCGTGTTAAAGGAGGATCGCGTTGTAGGAATTCGGGTTATAGTAGGATAGACTGTAGTTACTGGGAAAAGTGCTTATCCCTCAGAGTACTAGTCAGTGTCCGAAACGTTGTGAAATATCTGACAACACTTATTAACCTCGATTGTACCATATCAATAAAGTCTCCCTGTAGCAACTGCAGTATCTGTGTTCTGCAACCACACTAGCTTCAACAGTTACAAGAGAGTGCAATAACATTTTACTATAAATGAAGACAATAAACTTTAAACTTTAGGATCCAAGCCTGCTTGTACAGATATCTCCTAAATGCCTCTCTAGATATCTTACACATCTATGTCACCATTCTCATTTTGTTACGTACCATTCTGTTGATATCGTCCACTTTAGCTCGCCAGAATAAATGTCAGTATTATAACTAGATTACTGATACTCGCCAGTATTATATCAAGAGATAACAAGAGTTGAAATTTTGGAGGTAGGTCAAGACTTTTGAACAAGATCAAGTGTACATACCTTCAAATGAATTTTGACATTGGTTGTGTACAACCCTGTAATACATGTTTCTGAAGAGGCTTTGTGGAAGATATACATTATTCACGTCCAGAATGTCTGCCACTTTTTTCCAATCGATCATGCTGAAGCTGTTTACATCAGACTCGTAGATGTAAAAGAAAAGGTCAGTTAACCCTTGAATTTTGATGAATTAATTTCATTATGGGTATTGTCAGACAAATTGTTAAAGATCAAAATATTTCATATCTCAAAAGAAGAGAGAGAGAGAGAGAGAGAGAGAGAGAGAGAGAGAGAGAGAGAGAGAGAGACTCACTTACAGTAAGATGAGCTTCAGGCAGAGTTTTTGCCGTTCAATGAATGGAGTGCTCATATTGTCAGCCAGAATCGAGTTGAGCTTAGGCCTGCAATTACTGGATTTCCTGGTCTGCCAATAAATGAAAGAATATAAATTAATAAATACAAAATTATGAATCAATAAATTATTATACAGTAAAACCCCGCACTTTCGTTCTCCTCGCTATCGTAATCCCGGCGCTTCCGTAATCGACTTTGGTTCGTACTCAATAGTTTTTTTAGTACGTAAGAGTGAATAAAATCCTTTGTCATATTCCGTCATCTGAATCACTAATTGTGCATTTAATGACTCCCTAACCTTTAATATACACACATCTACGATATAACATACAGCTGGTCAATAAAACCCATATTCCCATAATGTATCGTTAAATAGACAAAGAACTGGTGATTCAGACATCTATCTATCTATCTATTGCCTGACGCCGCAATCCCCGAAGGGGTGATTCAGACATGCACTCTGTTATTGTTTGTCTTTCTTTCTTTTTTGGGGGCTACAGCCAGCTTGAATGTAAATGTTTTCTTTGGCCTTTACTATTAGTTAAGTATTACAGTACATAATTTCCTCATAATCATATTTATTTATATAATATAACATGGTTAAGTTATATTTTTAACTGTAGATATTATTTCATAATCGAATGTCAGAGCAGATGACTCAAGTTTGTATGTGTGTCATGATTCCTGAATTCTTAAATTCTTATAGCATCATTTATTCGTAATGGTGAAAAATTTCAATCAGTTAATCTATCTATCTATCTATCTATTGCCTGACGCCGTGATCCCCGAAGGGGTGGCCACGAACGAACCGCCCCCATGCACCTCTGTCCCCAGTCAGTCGACGCCCCTCCCCCCAACCAGCACCGCCTTCGTTCATGTAGTTCCTCACTCCATCCTTCCACCTCATATTCGGTCTACCTCTCCCCCTCTGTCCCTCCTCCTCGCTCTCGTACACCCTCTTAGTCATTCTCTCGCTTTCCATACGTTCCATATGGCCGAACCATCTCAAGTTGTTCCTTTTCACACTTTCCAGCACATCTACCTCCACACCACACCTCCTTCTTACTTCCTCATTAGTCTGTCTATCGCACCATGTAACTCCGCACGCACTCCTTAAGTAATTCATTTCCACTGCTCTCACTCTTGGTCTGAGTCTCTCAACCAACGTCCATGCTCGCTTTCCGTAAGTCAGTGGTCGGGATTACCACACTGTCATGCAAGGACTTCTTCACTTCCATACTGACCACCCTATTTCTTGTTACTGCTTTTAGCGTTCCTACAACCCTCTTCCCCTGTTGTACCCTCTCCCGCACCTCTTCATCCATAGTCCCATCTTTACTCAACACACTGCCCAGATACTTAAAAGAGTTGACGATCTCCATAGCCTGACCGTTCAGCTTCACCTCACACTCTGTGACTTCACCCCTTTCGAAGACCATAACCTTGCTCTTCCCCGTATTTACCTTCAAATTCCGTTTTTCGCACACTGTTCCAAACTCATTTACCAGACCCTGCAACTCCCATTCATTATCACTCATCAGAACTGTATCATCCGCAAACAGCAGTATAGGTAGCTTCCACTCAATTCCCTCCCTTTTCAGCGATACACCAACATCCACTGCTCTTGATAGTATTTCTTTCATAACTCCATCCATATATACAGTAAACAACCACGGGGACATCACACACCCCTGTTTCAAACCAACATTCAGGTCAAAGAACTCGCTCTTGCTCACTCTCCACAGTACTGCCGCCTTTGCACCCTCATACATGCTCATCACTGCTTTCAGCAACTTGCCCTCTACTCCGTATATTCTAAGTACTTTCCACAAACCTTCTCTATCCACTCTGTCATAGGCCTTCTCCAAGTCCATAAAGGAAACATACACCTTTTGTTTCTTCTCCAGATACTTCTCCACAACACAATTCAGGGTAAAAATCTGATCTACACATCCTCTTCCCTTCCTAAAACCTCCCTGCTCGTCGCCTATCCATTTCTCCGTTCTCACTCTCACTCTCTCAATCACTACCCTACTACGCTTAGAAGACATATTCCTCGGTGGTTACCACACACTCCTCTTTCCCCTTTGCCCTTATATAGGGGGACTATTATGCCAGTCTTCCAGTCATCGGGTGCACTCCCCTTCTCCCATGCTAGTTTGCACATTTTCCATACCCATTCTATCACTATCTCACCACCATACCTCAACATTTCCCCACACACTCCATCTGTTCCTGGTGCTTTCCCAACTTCACTCTTTTCATGGCTTCCCCCACTTCTGACCTCCTGATCCCCACCTCCTCCTCCACTACTTCTCTTCTTCTCCCTCCCATACCATATCCAGCTATGTTTGCTGGCTCTTCATTCCTTTCATTTAGCAACTCACTGAAGTACTCCCTCAATCTTTCGACTCTCTCTTGCTTCTCGGCTAGCATTCTCCCATTCTTATCTTTCACACCCTTACTGTTTCCCTTGCTACCTTCCTTAACTTTCTTGACTTCTTTCCAGAACAGTTTCTTACTCTCCCTCCATTTTACACTCAGATTCCTTCCAAATTCCTCATCTACTCTTCTCTTACTTTCCTTCACTACTCTCTTCACCACCCTCTTACTCTCCACGTACCTCGCTCGTTTCTGTCTCTCGGAATCTTCATTCCCTCTACTACCCAACCACTCTCTATATGCTTTCTTCTTTTCTTCCACAGCTATTCTTACCTCTTCTGTCCACCATGCTGTACCTTTCACTCCCCTCCCTCTTCTCCTCACTCCACACACCTCCTCACATGCTGCACAGATCTCATCCTTAAACACCTTGCTCATCTCCTCCACAACTTCCAGGTCGAACCCACCTAGTCGTCTTTCCACTGCTCTCCTGTACTCCTCCCTGACTTCCTCCTCCTGCAACCTCTCCACCCTCCTCACCATTCCACCCTCCTCTCGCCTCCCTCCCGCTCTCCTCACCCACTTCTTTTGTATCCTAACCTTAGCTACCACTACATAATGATCAGACAGACCCCCCCCTATACACCCTAGCATCCATCACAGATTTCTTCATTCGTTCATCCACACATACATAATCAATCAATGACTTTCGTTCCACCACTGTCTTATCCTTCATCGTCAACATCCGTTTCCACGTGTACCTGTGGATCATTCTGTGTCGGAAGAAGGTGTTGGCTATCCACAGCCTCCTCCCCACACATACGTCCACAAGTGCACTACCATTCCCATTCACCTCTGATGGTACCCCCCACCCTCCCACCACTCCCTCAACTTTCCTATCACCCACCTTACCATTCATATCCCCAATCAGAAATATTCTTTCGTTCTTGTCAAACTTCTCCAGGCACGCCTCCACATTCATCCAGAACTCCTCTTTCTTTCTTTCAAGTATATCCTCTGTCGGGGCATACACGCATACAATCACCCACGTTTGTATTCCTACTTTCATTCTCACCCACACAATCCTTGAACCCACAGACCCATACTCTCGTACACATTCCTTCCATTTGCTACTTACAAACAAACATGCACCTTCTCTTGCTGTTCCTTCACTCACTCCAGCACACACACCCATTCCACACTCCCACTCTCTCACATCTGAACCTTTCCATTTGGTCTCTGTCATTCCACATACATCCAGCCTGGCATTCACTAACACTTCCAGAACCTCTCTCTCTTTTGTGCCATCATTCATGCCACTAACATTCCACGTAGCCATTCTCAGAATGTCCGAAGGCATGTCCTTAGTCGGTCGTGGTTCGTCAACGTTGGTTCCGTCCGCATCCGAGGCTGTTCGTTCGTTTTTCTTTGCTTAGATATTTTTTCCGGGTGGGGGTCGCAAGCCAACCGACCCAACCTCTTTAGTCGCCTCTTACGACACGCAGAAGGCACGTGGGGCATATTCTATTCCCTAACCCCCAGGGGGATAAGTTAGTTAGGGGGATAAGTTAGTTAGTTAGTTAGTCAGTTAACCTACCCTAATTTACTATGTATCTCTTATTACGTAATCGTAATGAGACGTAATGAGATGAGAATGAGCAACTCCCATGGGAGTCCTGTCCTAAAGTCCCTTGACAGAGCCTCCAGGACCAAAACAAGTAGTAATGGGCTCAGCACTGAACCTTGGTGAGATCCAACTTTCACTGGGAACTCTTCGATTCTGAGGATATCTGACTAGGTGAGCTATGCCCTTTAATATATACATGGATGGAATGATCAGAGAATGTAGGGCATAATCAATGGTTATAGGAAGTAGGCTGGAATCAGAGGGAAGAGAGTGTAAGATTATAACATGTCTATATGAGGACGAAGACGTTCTCTTGGCAGAAAATGTGAAAGAACTCTAGATACTGATTTCGACAGGGTGTGTGAAAAGAGGAAGTTAAAGGTCAATACAGTATTGTGTATACTGAAATGTAAGGTGATGGTATGTAAGAGAAAAATGCATGAAACCTTAGATTTTAAGACAAAATATATAATCAAGAAAGAACATGATAAAAATTTAAAACTAAACTGAGAAAGGAAGAATTCAGAGGTTAAAAGTTTCAAGTATTTGGGTGATTTACTTTGCTGTTACGCTATATATACATACATGAGTACTGTATAATTATACAATATACATATGCATACTTTGCTATTATGGAACATTAGAGAGTGAGATAATGACAGAAAAATGCAAGGAAGAAATTTGAATTAATAACTTGATTGTATCCTGAAAGGAAGAATAGTCCTTCAAGAAGTGAGTAAGTTACTGAGGAACAGTATGCTGCTCCCAACACTCTCGTATGGATGCAAGGCATAGACAGCAAGTGACAAGGACCTCTCTAAACTGAGAGATGTGGAGTTATTTCAAAATGGCAGCTGGTGTGAATAAGCTAGATGAACTAAGTAATAGTGTGGTAAACTATCAATGGAAGTTAAATATTACTAAGCTATAATGAATCAAATAAAATCAATCTAAATGAATACTCTATATCTAAATTGAATTCAATCTGAAACAAGCTAATTTATATCCAAAGGTCTCACATAATAAATGTATATAATTATAGGGTAAGGTTATAAGGGTTAATATTAGCCAGGAATTAACTCACCAATAGTTCCACGTGGCAATGAGGCAAAGGGAGAACGTTTTACCCAATATGGCGGTGGACAATGGGGAACGAGACTTCGGTCCCAAGACACGAGTCAAGTTAAAGAAAGAATAAATGATTACATGGGAATGGACATGATTATAATTTATGCTTATCTATCAGTCAGTCATGATGTCGATGAGAGCGTCGTGATGGTGTAGTTGTGTGTATTGCTGTATGTGTATTGTGATTAGAGGCACAAAAGCACGATCAACTGAGGGCGGAAAATTAGATGTTAACTGGTTGGTGTTCGTGAAGGCTCTGGCGTACCTCAAAAGCACACCTTGCTGCCTTGGCAAACCGCCAGGAGCCCAAATTATCGTACCGCATTTAGGTTGCTCTATACAATAAATTATATTAATATATACGATAAATTCATATATACTACGTAAGACCATGGCAATATTGCTTAATAGCATATTAGGCCTTTTATAACTTAACTTATTTACAATCTTATAATATACGATCTACTCGTCCTACGTCGTGCTGTAGGAGAGATCGTGACGTCACAGAGACATACAAGATCACAAGAGTCATATTCTATCGTATTTATACGATACACTCCCCCCACAAAAAAGACCTGAACCCCACCTTAAACCTAAAGTTGCCCAGAGGCTATCTTCTGATGCCACAAGTCGACAGCGCCAGCAGCAGCGCGTCCGGGACGCGTCCCGGTCCGAGAATGATCACCATCAGTATGAGGTGAGTCGTTCCTTCGAGAATCCTCGGACCCAGCAATAACAGGTGGAGCCTCAGATTGCAATGCGGAATCTAGCTCCAAAGCGTACAAACGTGCGATAGGACGAACAGTAGTTCCAGTGGCTGTCTTTAATAGCGCCACCCGCTCTACAGAGTCTGCCCCCTTGTATTTACCTAATTGTATTTACCTAATTGTAGTTTACAGGAGTTGAGCTAAGCTCGTGTTGTCCCGTCTCTCAGTCTACTTTTTATCCAATTTTTTCTTGAAAATATGGATGTTCCTTGCCCCTACCACCTCCTCCTCCAGCCCATTCCATTTATCAATACATCTATAGGGGAAGCTAAACTTCCTGATATCGTTCTTGCAGGTAGGTCTTTTTACTTTGTAGCTGTGGCCTCTAGTTATTCCTGTATCCATAATTAATATATCCTCCCTATCCAGCCTCTCCAGCCCCCGGGTACATTTGTACATCATTATCATGTCTCCCCTCTCTCTCCTCTCTTTTAGACTCGGACTGTATACCTCCAATACGCGGCCTAATTTCCAGTATAAACGAGGACTATCTTCTTTAATTAAAACAACTTCGCCAACTGTAGGTGCCGTTGGTTTACCAGAGGGAGTAACACTCCTTTCCCTCAATGCTAGCAGATATTCACTAATCCACCGTTTCCTAAAATCCTCGATTATCCTGGATATATACTGGTATCTCTTAGACACCGCTACCTCAGAGTACAACGAGGGATCCTCTAACTCTACTATGGATTGGAAATCAGATGGAAACGCAGTCAATGGTTTCCCATATAGCAAGTGAGCTGGCATTAATGGTAGTGGTTCTTGCAGGTCGGTGTACACATATGTAAGCGGGCGATCATTCACGACTGCCTCTATCTCTGTGAGGACTGTCGTCAACTCACTCTTCTTTAATAGAGCACGTCCTACAACCGCTCTGAGTCCTGACTTTACTATGCCGACACACCGTTCCCACATTCCACCAAACCAAGGTGCCTTAACTGGAATGAACCTCCATTCGCACTTTTTCTCTCCCAAAAAAGTGATGATAGTAGGATCACTACTCATATCCTTTAGATATTTTGATGCTTGGACATAAGTGGGAGCATTGTCGCTAAGAATGAGTTGAGGGAATGAACGACGGGCACAAAACTGTCTGAACGCCAGCATAAATTCTTCGCTAGACATATTATCACATAGTTCTAGGTGTACTGCTCGAGACGTCGCACAGGTAAACAATAATATATAAACCTTCTCACTCTCCCTCGTCTTCAATGCCCCTGTGTAATCTAATCCTACCGCTTGGAAAGGTTCTACCTGCTTTACACGGCATTCAGGTAGGGGTGGAGCTGGTCCAGTTGCATATGGTTTACCCTTTAGTCTCTGGCATATTACACACTTTCTCACTACGCGTCGAGCTACTTGTCGAACTCTGGGTATCCACCATGTGAGACGTAAATTTGATATAATATGACATACCCCGTAGTGTTTTACTTCCCTATGTGCACGTATGATCAATAGATCAGTAACGTGATGTCTTGTTGGCATAAGTATAGGTCGGTTTGTGCCGTCTGGTACACCCGACCACTTCAGGCGACCCTCACACCTGATGAGGCCATTGTCTAGGTGCAACCTTAGTTGACGCACTATATTAGGCATTAATGTCTTATTCGAGCCTTTCAAGGATTCTAATTCATTGGAAAAGGTTTCTACTTGAACCCATTTGATCAGTTACTTAGCTGCTTTAAATTCACGAGCATCAATGTTGTGACCCCTGTTGCAGAGTTGGCCCGTTACTTTAAGCTTAAGATTGGATACATATCGCAACACCCAAGCTACAACTCTGACTAGTTTATTATAGTCACCGAATCTTGCCCACTTTATGATAGGACCCGGTGGCTCATTTGGTTGGGCTGTAACTGCCACTGTTTCCAGTGGCAGAAGTCCCTCACCAACAGCATGCCATATCGTCCATTCACTTTCATGGAGCAGCCACTTTGGACCATGCCACCACAATTCGGACTTCATTAACTGGCTAGCCGTTATACCCCTAGTTATGAGATCACTAGGGTTTTCCTTTGTATTTACATAATGATAAGCAACGTCTGGCAAAAGGGCTCTAATCTCATCTATCCTATTCCGCACATAAACTGGCAGAGACTTCTTGCTATGTATTCAGTTGAGTGCGACCTGACTATCGCACCATACGTGAACGATTTCAATATTTAATTCGCTCTCGTATGCTGCGCGTACATGTTGCACCAGACGTGCTAATAGCAGCATGGCAGTCAATTCCATTTTAGGGATAGTTACCTTTTTAACCGGGGCTACTTTGGCCCGGGCTGTAACTAAATGTGCCCCAAATGAAGTAACAACATATATGGCTACCCCGTATGCCGTGGCGCTAGCATCGCAAAACGTGTGTAACGTAACGTCACCGAACGCCGCCACTTTACGAGGTATAGGTTTAGTACATAGGATGGCATATTCATTCAACAACAATGTCCCTCGGTCATTCAGGTCCTCGGGCAAACTGTCATCCCATCCTATTTTACGTCTCCAAACTTCCTGCATTAGAATCCTAGCTCTTATGGTAACAGGTAATGCTAGACCCAAAGGATCAAAAAATTGCGCAACTTTGCTCAACAGACTTCTTTTTGTGTGCGCTCCTGTCTGCTGAGCAAAAGACCTTGTTTGAAAAGTTAGTATGTCATGTTTAGGTTGCCAGATCATCCCCAAATTTCTGGACTTTTCCTGGTTAAGAGATGCCGTACCATCCACCTGTATTAAACTCTGAAGATCTTCACTATTAGTAACCCACTCGCGGAGAAATAGATGTGCATCCACAAACAATCTGCGTGCTTGCCAGTATGCATACAACAAATCATCTTGACTATCGCTAGTACCCTGCAAATTGTCAATTACTTGTGTCCTCATGAGTGTCAGCTAGATGTCTTCTGATTGTGGCATTTAACAAAAACTGCGAGCAAGTGGCCCCAAAGAGTACAACCCGAAAACGGTATATTATGATGGGACTTTCAGAGTCGCTAATGTCGCTGAACCAAAGAAAGCGGGTAACATCTCTATCTTCCTCCTTGAGCTTGACCATCAAGAATGCTTTCTCGATGTCACTGGTATAGGCGTACTTCCCCAGCCTAAACCGCAATAGATGTTGGGACAGGTCCGACACCATGGACGGACCTGTCAACAGGCAGTCATTCAGACTGGGTTGTTGACCTTGGTGGGCAGAACAGTCATACACCACCCGTATTGGTGTGGTGACGCTGTCTTTCTTTACCCCATGATGGGCCAGATAGTGAACCCTACCCTTCTTACACGGTTCCCTGACATCGACTCTCTCTATAAAGCCCCTATCCTCATAACTCCGAAATACATCGTCATACGCCTGGCGCGTGCTCGGTTCGTTAGACAATTTCCGCTGCAATGCGCGCAAGCGACCTAATGCCAAACCATAGTTGGTAGGCAGGCTTATCTCACTGTTCTTCCAGGGTAAACTAACTTTATATTGCTTGTCTGAGGCACAGTAGCACACAGACTCGTCAAACCTTTGTAGCGCAACTTCCGAGTCATAATCAGTCTCCATAGGATTAATGCCTATGTGATCCAATCTCCACAGTCGTTCCAGGTCGAACTCGGCAGCCATCTTAGGGTCACTAGGTTGGGAATCCTCCCTTCCCAACTCCTCTGCCGCGGTTACATTGACTCTATATATCGAGACCGTGTCGACCAGGACCTTTGACTGTGTAGTATGCACCTTTCCGCTCATGCAGTATCCAAATTTAGTGGGGATTAAAATTACACCACACATCTTTTTAAATCCAGGGTATACTACTTCATAATAATGATCCACACCAAGTAGAACATGCACCTCACTCTGATTTCCCATGGGATCTGACAAGTTAACCCCTTTGCTACGTAATGCGTGTTCCACCTTCTTCACACCCACAGATACATATTCTGGTAGGGTGTCTACTACGATACAAGTCATAAAGTACCGGTTTTTACGATAGAAATATGAAATCTCCGCTATCTCGTAGTCTTGTTTATCAGTAACCCCTGTGAAGCCCTGTAATCGAAGAGTCTCAGCCCCTACGATTCGGTGCTTCAGTCCCACTAGTACGGACCTCTTTATAAAGGAACGTTGAGACCCTTGATCTAGAAGTACCCGACAAACTTGTTACTGTCATTACCTTCCATGGGAATCTGTATTGTGGGCAATATAGTGGTGTCTTGCGTGCTACCTAGTGCCACAGTTGTAGTACCCTCATTTTTGACGTCTTTGACTTTATCTGCTGTAGGACACAACTTATCAAAGTGATGTCCTTCGCAGTGGCGACAGGGCCTTAAGTATGTAGCAGTACATTGTCCCTGCTTACCATGTTCTTTACTTAGACAACCTACACATAGCTTCAATCTTTTCGCCTGTGCTAGTTTTGTCTCATTTGTTGGGTATTTTATGCAGAAACTCCATTTATGTTTGTTGTTACATAGCTTACATAGAATCTGAGCAAGTTTCTTATACACACCCTCTTTCTTTACTTTAGTCCCCACTGTCATGCTTACTGTTCCCTCTTCTCCACATTCTCACTCCCTCCCGACTCATACATTCTCCCTTTGTTCAACTGTAGATTATTGATCTCCTTACTGAACTGAGTTTTGAATTCCCCCAGCTCAAATGATCTTACCTTATCAAGTATTGCCATAGGAAGCTTCTGACGCAAGATAATGACTATCATTTCCTGCGTGGTAAGCCCTAGGGTATCTAGCGATCGAGTATGGCACTCCATATTTGCCCTGAAGTTTGTCAACTCATCAACCTTACACTGTGGTTCTGCGAGCCCCAACAAGGCAACGACATGGGCCATCTTCAACTGCTCTCTATCCCCGTATGTGGACTCTAATAAGTGTACCGCTTCAAGATAACTACCACCTACTACTGCAAAACCCTCTATTAAATGTAAGGCCTCTCCTTCCATTTGTCCCTTCAGATAGTGAAACTTGCGGACATTATCCAAAGAGGATTCATGAACCGTAGATCGAAATACGTCCCAGAAAGCTAAACCACTCGGTCAACTTGCCCCCAAATGTAGGAAGATTGAGCTTTGGGAGGTGTACAGTATGTTTTGGGTCAGCCCTTCTATGGGCCTCATTATCGCCTCCCTTCTTACTCGCGATTGCATGCTGTAATAGGTACTTCGCTCTAAAGACAGGTTCGTCATAGAGGGCGCGATTATCACACTCTGTAACAATCTCTTCCTCCTCTGTCATGGCAGCCACAATCACCTCACTCAGAGCCGTAATACGACCGTGGGTAACCTGGACGTTTTCTAATCTAGCCTCCAATTCCTCTAGTTCAGCAGTAGTGATGAAAGTGTTGACGTCCACTATTAGCCTATTTATTACTCCCCGAAGTCCCGCCCTTTGATTTTTAGGGGCTTTGTTCAGCACACCACTAGATGGTGTCTCTTTACCGTTTTTGTCCATTTGGCTTGCGAGCCTATAGGCTATGTATCTAAATATTACGTCACAAAAACAACGGCCAAATAACAGGCTACTTAAGAGACGCCAACCGGCGGACTTCTATGTTATGGAGAAAAAATAGTACACTATATAGCAATACCTACTAATGGATCATATTGAACAAGAAAAAATGTTAGGTCAGGTCATATGTCACAGGAAGTCTGAAACGGAAAAGAAAATTATTGGGGAAAGATGATGGGTTGGATGCAGGACTTAGGCAGGCGCAATGATACAACCCTGCATTCCATCGCTTGGCTAGCCTTGCCAGTTTATCATAGAGTTGTTCCTGCATCCTGTTATATGTCCCCTTGTTCATTGCCTTAAAATCCCTTACTGGTAGCTAATTCCCGGGTCTGGGCATCAATGTGGTAAACTATCAATGGAAGTTAAATATTACTAAGCTATAATGAATCAAATAAAATCAATCTAAATGAATACTCTATATCTAAATTGAATTCAATCTGAAACAAGCTAATTTATATCCAAAGGTCTCACATAATAAATGTATATAATTATAGGGTAAGGTTATAAGGGTTAATATTAGCCAGGAATTAACTCACCAATAGTTCCACGTGGCAATGAGGCAAGGGAGAACGTTTTACCCAATATGGCGGTGGACAATGGGGAACGAGACTTCGGTCCCAAGACACGAGTCAAGTTAAAGAAAGAATAATGATTACATGGGAATGGACATGATTATAATTATGCTTATCTATCAGTCAGTCATGATGTCGATGAGAGCGTCGTGATGGTGTAGTTGTGTGTATTGCTGTATGTGTATTGTGATTAGAGGCACAAAAGCACGATCAACTGAGGGCGGAAATTTAGATGTTAACTGGTTGGTGTTCGTGAAGGCTCTGGCGTACCTCAAAAGCACACCTTGCTGCCTTGGCAAACCGCCAGGAGCCCAAATTATCGTACCGCATTTAGGTTGCTCTATACGATACATTATATTAATATATACGATAAATTCATATATACTACATAAGACCATGGCAATATTGCTTAATAGCATATTAGGCCTTTTATAACTTAACTTATTTACAATCTTATAATATACGATCTACTCGTCCTACGTCGTGCTGTAGGAGAGATCGTGACGTCACAGAGACATACAAGATCACAAAAGAGTCATATTCTATCGTATTTATACGATAAATAGGGAAGTGTATGGGTCATTTGGAATGGAAGTGCAAACTGTGGTTATTGAATGAGGAGGGGTTGAGTGAATAAAGGGAAGTTGTTATTGTTGTAGTTCTCCAGACTATCTGGCCGATCAGTCCCGAGTCCGGTAGACCGAAGGGAAGAACATTGAGGAGGTTCGGTTGAGGACAGAATGCCTAAGATAATACATGGAAGGCAGGTGAGTGAAGCAGTTGGCAATGGAAGACCATCTACGGCATGGAGGAAGAAAGTGGAAAAATGCAATGAATAAAACTTCCACAAACTGGAAGAGGCATTGTGGTACAGGCAAAGGAAGCGTGTCTGGACAAAGCAGCCTGGAGGCATTTCTATCCTGGTCATACTTAACCCCTTCAGCACCATGACGTCGTTTTACCTTCGATTCTGGCTAAAATTAGACGATCGTATGCAGTTTAAGAAGGACCTATGTTATTTAGAAGGTTTATAGAGCTCGTATTTACCCATTTGAGTCGTAGAGGTAGATTATACACTAAAGAAAATCGTCTAATGGTAACCTGAATATGATGAAAATTAAGTCATGGTGGTGAAGGGGTTGTTCCCCAGGAAGAAGCAAGGCATCGGATATGATAGTGATGATAATCGAGCCTAATTTAATCTACCCTTACCTATCCTAATTTGATAAATAGTTAAGTTTGCTGACTATCATAAATACAACAAATCTTACCCTGATGTAGGGCAAAACTTCACACCAATTTATCCTGAGCTTAACAGCTTCTTCCAATCTGTCCACTTTACAGGTTTCCAAAACACCTTTCACCAGTCTGTCTTTCTCCGCTGGTATCCACGTTCCCACTCTTACTGCAAAAATATATAATCAATTAATATAAAATAAATAAATAATTAATTCAAATATATTACATATACCTGTACTGTATATTACAGTATTTTTAGCATCATTCTTAACACTAATAACCCCTAAATAAAATTAATGACAGAAATACAAGAAAATGTGCATGAAGTTGCATTGTTATAATCATTTAATCATTTCTAGGATTATTAACCCCTTCTGTACCGGAGACGTCTTTTAAACTTTACTCTGGCTACTATTAGACGGTATTATTCAGTTTAAAGAGGGCCTCCAGCAAGTAACAGGCTTCGAACTATCCCACTTACCCTTTTTACTACCACAGATCCTTCCTAAGCTGCATAAAATCCTCTAAATAAAGCAAGAATAAAATACAAAAAACATCGCGGTACGGAAGGGGTTAAAGGAACTATGGAGCATAAATTTATACCCTATTATTTTAAATAGTAATTACTTAAAATAAGGGACTTTGTTATGGTACTACTGTACTGTATACAGAAAGTCTCGCTTACAAGTTACCACAAAGGCAAATGGCTAAACCAAAATAGAATTATTTAAGTGCTGAAATATGAATTAATTGCTATTATAATATAAAACTTGCAAAATAAACAAACCAAAACTAGGATGACACAAGATAAACGCAAAGGAACTAATCAAAATCGCTATGTAGAAACAACGCTTAATAAAACTAACAATCAGACTTACTTTTCATGAGCCTCTCAAAGAAAAAGCGCTGAAACGTTGATCTAAGAAGGTAATAGTGGGAATCATCAATGAGGAGTTCTGCTGCAATAAACCGCCCTGCGAAGACTTTTAAAACAAACTCCAACTGGGCTAGGAGTCGGGCGGTCACTCTGCCCGGCCTTTTATCCACCACGTTGTCATTCATCTCTACCAGCATGGTGGCCAACCTATTACGTATCTGGGGCGTGGGAGCATAATACAGAAAATTAAAATAAATACATACCGGTATACTGAATGTACTGTATATTAGATTAATCCTTAAGAAATATGGCAATATGAAAATATGACAAAGAAATTCTACAGAGTAAGAGGTGGAGGCCAGACATAGGGTCAATTACTGGGATTCTATTAACTATTATTGGAGTGTTGACAATTCGATAGAAGTTATTGATAAAATAAATACCATGCCGAAAGTTACCTCAGTACATAGCTTTGACTTTTCAACTTTGTATACCAATTTGCCTTTAGATTTAGTATATTCAGAGCTTTGCTTTATTATTGATTTGCACTTTGACAGGTTCGTTAGGAATAGTAATTATTTCATAAATGTTTATATATATTTTAATAATGCATCACTTAGCTCTACTCCCACTAGTTCAGTATATTTTGATAGAACTAAACTTAAAAATGCCCTTAAATTCCTCCTTTTCTATACTTATGTTAGATTCGGGCCTTACATTTTCAAACAAATATTAGGAATTCCTATGGGTGGAAATGCTAGCCCTTTAATTGCAGACTTATTCTTGCTTGCTTTAGAATATAAATATATAAAAGACTAAGTTGACAGTAGCAATAAAAATAAAATCCCAGAAAAATTAGCACTTGCTAAATTGTTAACCTAAGAAGTGCGCATGGGGGTAATTAGACACCTCTGCCTGTGCTGACGTATTTGAGCTGTTTCCATCACTAAAATATTCATTTTACCATATATAGCATTAATATTTATCCATACGCGCCTATTATGGGTTGATTATAAAGGTATTAACCTGAAACAACAATAAAACGAGTGAAAACAGCGTTTGGATGGTCAAAATCGGAGATACAGGCCGTGAGTTATATAATGTATGGGTGAGGCAACCTGCTTTCCCGCCAATTTCCCCCAAGGCCACTGAGACACAGTCGATCGATACTCTCTCTCTCTCTCTTGCACTCGCTTGCTAACAGTGATGTCAATGCCCTGCTTGCAACTCGCTAATGTTAGCACGAAAATATACCTCAGAATAAGGGAATAACAGGGAAAATAGGTGATAACTGAAGGAGGGGAGGAAAGTGGGGGAGGTAGAGGAGTGATATTTTGCATGGCCCAGGGGCAAAAAAAAAAAAAAAAAAAAAAAAAATTTTGTTTTGTTTTCGATGTTTAACCCTCCAGCCCCGGCTATGTATTATATATATATTCCTCGAAACCCGGGTGTTTTGGCCGAAAAACGTCTAGGCTAGGCTACCGTATATTCGTTAATCAGACTGCTTCCCGCATTCCCACGCATCCCCAAGCATAGCTGTGTTATTTACCTGTAGAATGGCATTAAGTAGAGCTCTCTAAGTCAACTGGTTGAGCTGTGATGATGATTTCATTGGAGATAACTTTATGGCCAAAACAGCCACTTTACACCACTTTTCGATACTTAACAACAACATACAGGCACACACGAACAAGCGACGCTCTCCTTCTTGTGGCCGGAGATGCGGAGCGTCGGTCCAGCCGGCTGTTGTTTACATGCGTCGGACCGACGCCTCGCACACCAAGCTCACAGGCTTTGACGTCATGGGTGTTTAAGAGCCCTTCCGGGCAGCTCGTGTATGCTTTTTTATGGGCGTTCAAGAGCCCTTCCGGGAACAGAGGGTTAAAGTTGATTTTTTTCTTCTCTGACTCTTAAGAGTCTTCCCGCAGTTCCCGGGTTAAGTAATAATAGTAGATATATTGATGATATTCTCGTTTGCAATTTGTTAAATTTTAATCAAGTTGCTAAATTTATTTACCCTAATTCTATTCCCCTCACACAAAGTAACGTAAATTATAAAGTTGAAAATGTTCTTGATATAAATATAGATTGTTAACCCGGCAAGCGCGATAGGCCTCACGGAAGGCTTCCTATAGGGAACGCGATAGGCCTCACGGAAGCAGGACCATAAAAAAAGCCTTCAAAAAAAAAAAAGGGCCTATCAAAACAAAGGATTTTGTCTCTAGGTGAGATAATTCCCCTCTAGTACTCATCCATGTGTTTCTCACCCCTCCCCCTCCCCTCCTTCCCCACCTTATTCCCCCCTCCCCCCCCCTCCTCAATTATCACCTATTTATCCACTTATTATCATCATTTATCGGTTATTTTTCTCTCCCGCGATAATGTAGCACAAGTGGGTTGCATAAATATCGTTATGCAACACCCAGACACCGGCACACACCGCCCCGCTCGTCTCAGTTGACTCCCAGACAGCGAGAGGGGAGGGCTGCCTGTGTCTCTCTCTCGCCTGAGATTATGACCGGGTGGCCAATATCTTCGTTTTTCACCACCCAAATGCTTTTCCCACTTATTTTAGCACTCTTGAAGGTTCATATATACATCATATAAGTAAAATAAAAGCATACCGAAAACAAATAATGGTTTATATTGTAAATATAACAAATTCTGTCAGAATCCAGGGCTAGAAATGCACAAATAACTACCCTAGCACCTAGGTCTATATCGCGCTTGTCAGGTTAATGAACAGTGCATACTTAAAGTATATCACAAAGTTGATGATTTTAATTTTAACGTAATAAACTTTCCTTCCCCTAGTAGTAATATCGATAGTAAATAACTTATAATTGTTTTTATTCCCAGTTAATAAGATTTTGTAAAATTTGCACTAAAGTAGATGACTTTTGGGCTAGAGCTAGGTTACTATACAGACTCTTAGTAGACAGAGGTTTTGAGGCAAGTAAATTGTTCCATAAATTTAATCTTTTTAGGGTCAATTATTGTGACTGTATTCTAAAATTTGAATCAAGCATTTTTAACTTGAAGTTTCTTGTATAACCTCTGCTTACTTTTTGTCTGTATTTATTGTTTATCTTTTTCTATTATTAATATTAATATTGATGAATTTTTAAATTGATTGTTCTTGTTAAAAGAGTACAGTACTCTGTTTAAATCTGTTGTTACTTCATATTTTGCAATTATTTGTCTTTATATTATATGTATTCATTGTCGATAGTATCAATTGCTTGCTTTTGCGATTTCCTTAGTTTATTTGTGCGATAAATGTAGGTTATTTGTAGGGTAGTTATTGATAGGGGTCACTTGAGGCATGCTATGCTTACAGGTACCTACCCGATAGCACTATCGTTAGTGAGTGCTGTACTGTATTTTATATATTATTTTGTAATAGTATAGATATCTTATCAATATTTGTATTTTGTACTATTGTTAATGTCTTGTCATGTTGCAAATTTGATTTTAAATAATATTTTGACATTTAACATGTAGTTTCTTTATTCATGCAGAGTTTAGTAAAAATTTACCAGAACGTCCCGGACTTCTCAAACTTGACTAATTCCTTTAACGTAACGATAGTGCGTTGTTATATGTGCGATAAGTTTGCTTGGGAAACAGATTAACTTGCTCATGTAGTAATGTACACCCTATGTGGTGGATTGTGTTCTTTTATTTAATCATTTTCATTTTAGTAAGCGTTGTTTCCACATAGCAATTTTGATAATTTAATTTGACTTTATATTGTCCTTGTCCCAATTTTGGTTTGTTTAGTTTGCAAGTTTTACATTTTAATTAGGAATTCCTATGGGTGGAAATGCTAGCCCTTTAATTGCAGATTTATTCTTGCTTGCGTTAGAATTTAAATATATAAAAAAATTAGTTGACAGTAAGCAAGACAAATAAAATCCCAGAAAAATTAGCACTTTCTAAATTGTTAAGTAATAATAGTAGATATATTGATGATATTCTCGTTTGCAATTTGTTAAATTTTAATCAAGTTGCAAAACTTATTTATCGTAATTCTATTCCCCTCACACAATGTAAAGTAAATGATTAAGTTGAAAATTGTCTTGATATAAATATAGAGATTGTTAATGAACAGTGCATACTTAAAGTACTGTACAGTATATCACAAAGTTGACGATTTTAATTTTAACGTAATAAACTTTCCTTTCCCTAATAGTAATATCGATAGTAAAATAACTTATAATTGTTTTTATTCCCAGTTAATAAGATTTTGTAAAATTTGCACTAAAGTAGATGACTTCTGGGCTAGAGCTAGGTTACTATACAGACTCTTAGTAGACAGAGGTTTTGAGGCAAGTAAATTGTTACATTTTTTTTTTTAGGGTCAATTATTGTGACTATTCTAAAATTTGACAAATAATTTTAATCAAGCATTTTTAACTTTAAGTTTCTTGTATAACCTCTGCTTACTTTTTGTCTATTTGTATTTATTGTTTATCCTTTTCTTTTTCTATTATTAATATTGATGATATATTTTTTTTTAAATTTATTGTTCTTGTTAAAAGAGTATTCTTTGTTTAAATCTGTTGTTGCTTCTTCATATTTTGCAATTATTTGTCTTTATATTATATGTATTCATTGTCGATAGTATCAATTGCTTGCTTTTGCGATTTCCTTAGTTTATTTGTACGATAAATGTCGGCTATTTGTATTTTACCTAATTGTATTTACCTAATTGTAGTTTACAGGAGTTGAGCTAAGCTCGTGTTGTCCCGTCTCTCAGTCTACTTTTTATCCAATTTTTTCTTGAAAATATGGATGTTCCTTGCCCCTACCACCTCCTCCTCCAGCCCATTCCATTTATCAATACATCTATAGGGGAAGCTAAACTTCCTGATATCGTTCTTGCAGGTAGGTCTTTTTACTTTGTAGCTGTGGCCTCTAGTTATTCCTGTATCCATAATTAATATATCCTCCCTATCCAGCCTCTCCAGCCCCCGGGTACATTTGTACATCATTATCATGTCTCCCCTCTCTCTCCTCTCTTTTAGACTCGGTAGATTTAATTTGTCTAGCCTCCCTTCATATGGCAGTTCTCTGAGACTTGGAACCAATCTAGTGACTGCTCTCTGGATTCTTTCTAACTTGTGAATATGCTTCTTTAGATGCGGGGACCACACCACTGCTGCATACTCCAATCTTGGTCTAATCATACTCTTCATAATTTTCGCTACCATGGTCTCATCCAAATAGTTCAGAGCAACTTTCATATTCCCGGCCATTGCATACATTCCGCTAAAGAGCTTGTTAATATGTTTCTCTGGCGACAAATTATCTTGTATAATCAACCCTAAATCTTTTTCTTTTTCGGCCTTGCTAATTTTATTATCTCCCATCCTGTACTCCCAATTTGGTCTATTCACACTTCTTCCCATATTTAACACATGACATTTACTTATATTAAATTTCATTTTCCACTTGGTGCTCCATTCGTATATTTTATCTAAATCCCCTTGCAGCTCCTCACAACTACTTTTATTTGTTATTTGTCTCATAATTTTTACGTCATCTGCAAACATTGACATGTAAGAGTTTATGCCTATCGGCAGGTCATTCACGTACATAAGGAACATGAGAGGTGCCAACACAGATCCCTGCGGCACACCACTCTCAACTTTCCGCCACGATGAGTAAGTTCCTCTAATGTTGGTCCTCATTTCCCTATCTGTTAAATAGCTCTCCATCCATTTCAGCAAACTCCCCCTGACACATCCTAGCGTCTCAAGCTTAGATAACAATCTCTTATGTGGTACCTTATCGAATGCTTTGGAAAGGTCTAAGTAGACGCAGTCCACCCATCCGCCTCTTTCTTGGAGTACATCTATCACCCTACTGTAATAACATAGCAAACTGGTAACACAAGATGTCCCTTCTCTGAATCCAAATTGCTTTGGGGTTATTATTTTCTTTCTCTCCAACATTTTCATCCATCTCTTCCTAATTAGCTTTTCACAAATCTTGCATACAATACTAGTAAGTGAAACTGGTCTATAGTTTAGAGGGTCCTCAGGGTTTCCATTCTTGTATATCGGAATGATATTAGCTCTTTTCCATTCAACAGGAACCTGTCCTTTATCTAAGGAAGCTTGAATTATGTCCCTCACTGGCTCCACTAATTGCTCTGCACACTCCTTTAAAACCCAGGCAGACACTTCATCCGGTCCCATAGCTTTCCTTACTTCAAGTCCTCTCATCGCAGATAACAGCTCATCTCTAGTTATTTCAATCTTACTAAGACCACTCTCCAGTACTCCCGCCTGTGGTTCGTCAAAACCTTCCTCTCTAGTAAAAACTGACCCCAATTTGTTATTCATTACCTCACACATGTCCGATACATTTTCATACGTCCTAGCATCAACTCTTAATTTAGTAATTTGTTTCTTTACCTTCAACTTACTGTTTATATATTTATAAAATAATCTAGGGTCACTTTCACATTTATTTACTATGTTCTTCTCATAGTTCATTTTAACTTGCCTAATTATGTTAACATATCTATTCCTCTCCTGTTTATATTTATTCCGATTACTCTCAGTGTTCCTTCTTCTTAATCTAGCCCAAGCTGCATCACGCCTACCCAAAGCTCTTTTGCATTTCAAATTAAACCAATCTTTCTGCTTAGTAAAATTTCCAGTTTTATATCTTGGGACAAACATTGGTTCCTACTCTATAAATTTCGAGGAATCTACTATATTTACCTTGTACGTCCCGTTCCTTCAAAATAAGATCCCAATCTACTCCCTCTAAATATCTTTTCAAGGATACATAATCAGCTTTACTATAATTTAATCTGTCATTTATGTAGCTATTGTCTAATCTATTGGCATTACTCGAGGTCAACTTCCATTTTAGTAATAGGTGATCACTTTTACCTACAGGACATAGATAGATTATATCACTAATTTCGTGAGGATCTTTTGTAAAAATCAGATCGAGTTTAGAAGGTTCGTTATTACCCCTCATTCTTGTATTTTCCTTCACATGTTGTGTAAGTACATTTTCCGTAACCAACTCCACTAGCCGACTTCCCCAAGATCTCTGATTTGGCCCTGCATCTCCCGATTCCCAATCAACCTCACTACAGTTGAAATCTCCTACCAAGATCAATCGATTCTTCCTTAAAAGCAATCTTCTCAACGACTGAATCATATCCTCTACCATCTCCTCAAACTCCAACTCCCTCCATGCTCTGGTCTTTGGTGGCATGTAAGCTACTGCTATGTCTAGCTTTTTTCCTTCTATATCATTGAGTTCAACTGCCATTATTTCTGCCTTGTCATTATTTAACTCCACGTGCTTTGCTGTCATAGGGTTCTTAACTAATACTGCCACTCCACCTCCCCTTTTACCCTTTCTATCATTTCTCCATATATTATATCCTTCACTAAACACTATGTTGCTGTCAAAGTCCTGGTTCAGCTTTGTCTCTGTCAAACAGACTATCTGTGGTTGATCTTTTCTTAATATATTATCTAACTCTACCTTTTTACTGTTTATTCCATCTATATTAGTGTAGTAGCACAGTATATTTGAATCCACCTCCTTGTTTCTCTTCCCTCTCTGCCTCCTACCAGGTTCACCTCCTCCTCCTCCATCCCTTCCCTGACCCAGTTCCACCTCCCCCACTAATTCTATTCTCCTCCCCCCTCTCTCTCCCTCTGTTCCACCCTCTCCACCACATCCTGGCTCTCTCTCCGGTCCCCTGCTCCCTGCATTATCTCTCGCTCCGTCTCCTTGCTTTGACTTCGTACTTGTCTCTCTGTCTCTTTCCCTATCACTCCTCTTACTTTCGGTTCTTGGTGGCTCCTGATGTACCACTTCCTTACTTGCCCTTCCCTTATTCTCCAAAAAAATTTCTTCTTTTGCTCTTCAGACAACTTTCCATTCTCTTCATCAGCCTTAGCTTGGAGTTCCCTTAACTGTTCTCGTTCTTCTACACTTAGGTCCTTTTTACCCTTATATGATTCAGCTCTGTCGAATTTAATTTCCAGCTCACATTGGCTACTGCTTCTGCTGTTGATCTAAACTTTAGTTCCACTCTTAGTGGTCTCATCTCGCCCTTCTTATATATTCCTAACCTTCTCACCTCCTCCAGTTCTTTTACCCATCCATAACCCTCGTCTAAGTAATCCAGTATCCCCTTGACTTTCACAACATCCCTTTCCTTTCTTACCTTCATATCTGCCAGGTGCTCTTCCACATCTCCAAAGATTACTACACACTTACCTCTATCTATTGTCTCTCTCACTACCTTCTCTTTCTTCTTTAAAACTTGCACTACATTTTTTTCAAACTCTTTCTTTTCCTTTTCTCTCTCTTCCTTCTGCTCCTTCACAATTTCTTCAAGGGCTACCATCGTGGCACTCTCTACCCTTGTCCACTCATTTTTTACCTCACTAATTCCTTTTACTTCCTCACTCAGGTGGCCCTCATATTCCTTAAGCTGAGCCTTGAGTGCCACATTTTCTGACGCTAACTCGTCTACTCTGGCCATCACTGCCTCTAGGCTGTCACTTAGGGTAGTTATTGATAGGGGTCACTTGAGGCATGCTATGCTTACAGGTACAGTACCTACCCGATATCACTATCATTAGTGAGTGCTATATATATATGTTTTTTGTAATATTATAGATATATTATCAATATTTGTATTTTGTACTATTGTTAATGTCTTGTCAAGTTGCAAAATTTGATTTTAATAGAACATTTTAACACTAATTATAGTTGTTGTTGTTGTTGTTGTGCCCCAAGCTGCCTGGCCGAACAGCCCCAAGGCCCCGAGCAAGGCCAAGGCCATAACCAAGCGCCCCCACAGAACCCTCCCTGCCGACCACAATAAAGCCTGGGTGACCGAAACCACTCCATGGCAGGGAGCTGAGGAGGGTTCAGAAATGCCCGGGGAAACCAAAGCCCCACCCAGGGCTCTGTGCCCCTCAGTAATTATGAAGAGAAAGTTGAGGGGCAAAGGAAAAATGTGACGCTTTGGCTTCCAATCTTGGTAGATTGGTAGGTCAATCCACGGAAGAGACGCCGTCACTCGAGATCTAGAAAATATATAAGTAAAAGGAACAGTCAGAGTAAGCTATGGGTACGGCAGAGATCGCTCAGCTCTCACTCTGATAGACCAGCCCATCACCACGTGACTAGAACCCAATCCTCTCAGCATCAGCTAGGAAAGGCCCTAGAAAGCTGCCTTTGGCGGGGGGATAGCTCCCCTATTTCAACCCCTTTCGGGGTTGGGCAGCCGCCACACTAATTATAGTTTCTTTTATTCATGCAGAGTTTAGTAAAAATTTGACAGAACATCCCGGACTTCCCAAATTGACTAATTCCCTGAACGTGACGATAGTGCGTTGTTATATGTGCGATTAGTTTGCTTGGGAACCATATTAACTTGCTCATGTAGTAATGTATACATTGTACACCCTATGTGGTGGATTGTGTTCTTTCATTTTATAAACTTTATTTTAGTAGGCATTATTTCCACACAGCGATTTTGATATATTGTTTTGACTTTATATTGTCTTTGTTCCAGTTTTGGTTTGACTTTGTTTGCAAGTTTTACATTTTAATAACCGGTACTATTACTTTGATATGCTCTCTATTATATTACTATTACAATTACCCGGTATGTTAGTTGTTGTTGTTGTTCCCTAAGCTGCCTGGCCGAACAGCCCCGAGTCCCTGAGAAAGGCCATGGCCACGATCGGGCTTTCCCACAGAGCTCTCATTGAGTGTAGATTGTGTTGTTGGTGTAAGTGGTTGTGTGAAATGCAGTCTTCTATGATGTGTTTAATGGTATGGGGTGCTGTGTTACATCTCGGGCAGGCGTCGACAACGGAGTCATCCAGTTTTTGTTGTTGTTGTTCCCTAAGCTGCCTGGCCGAACAGCCCCGAGTCCCTGAGAAAGGCCATGGCCACGATCGGGCTTTCCCACAGAGCTCTCATTGAGTGTAGATTGTGTTGTTGGCGTAAGTCGTTGTGTGAAATGCAGTCTTCTATGATGTGTTTAATGGTATGGGGTGCTGTGTTACATCCCGGGCAGGCGCCGACAACGGAGTCATCCAGTCTCTTCTGATAGCTCAGGAGAGCTGGATGGTGTCCGCATCTCAGCCTGGCCAGGTGGACTCTGTCCTCGCGAGGAAGGGAGGATTCGGAAGGATGGATTTCGGGAGGTCGTGCATGCAGCTGCGTGTTGTCTGTGAGTGAGTGGATGGATCGGTGAGAGATATGAGTATGGATGTGCTTTTGGAAGTTGGTTCGGGGTGGGCAGGGAGGGAGAGAGGACAATAATTGTGTGTGATACCGTGTGCTGGTTGTTTTGATATTTCTTGGTGTCTGTGGGTGTGTTGCCATGTAGTTTAGTGGATGGTCTTGGTTCGTGGAGGCTGCTGCCAGGAATTGAGTGCCTCTCATGTCCAGATGGTCTTTGACTTTGAGGATTTTGGTTTCTTGATGTAGGTGATCTGTGGGTGAAGTAGCTGTGCAGCCTGTAATGATCTTCAGGGCTTTGTTTTGAATAGTCTGTAAGGTCTTATGATGTGTTTCAGCTAGGTTAGAAGCCCAGGCTGGGCTTGCGTATTCCATCACTGATCTAATGTATTGTTTATATACTGTGGTGGTAGTTTCTTTGTTGTGTCCAAATTTTGTGTGAGCAAGTGACCTGAGGGCATTAGGACCTGAGGGTATGTTAGTTATCATCTATTACTATTAATTGGCTGTGTCTTGAGTCGCGCCCCCCCCCAAAAAAAAAAATAATAGGAAAGGTGGGGAATGGGCCTGAGCAAATACATACATACATACATACATACAATACTATTAGTTGGTCATCTATTACTGTACTACCGTATTACTATTACACACAATGAAGACTCTTCTACAAGTGGGTTGGTCAGTCTTTTTGTTCGCTTTCTAGCGGCGTTCAAGGCACTTCAGACCGTGGTATCTCGCTTGCTATGTCCTTTCGTTACAAGATCAGTTTGCATAGCCTGATTTTGTATCTCTTTCTTGGTCTACCTTTCTGTGTTACTTTTTTCTGATATTGTATCGTTCTTGGTCTACCTTTCTGTGTTACTTTTTTCTAACCTTTCTGTGTTACTTTTGTCTGTGTTTGAGAGAGACAATAGGCAAGGCTGTCTGTTACAAGCCCCCCCCCCCAACCTACCCCTACCCCAAAAAAAGAAAGAAAGATGTGACAGGGCTATAATCAAGGTACCGGTACGTTAGTCTAAATGCCTGAATACTTGGTAGGCGTTTCCAGGAGTTGCCAGGTAGTACTATTTTCTGTAATTATCAGTACCATGTGGCAGCAATATATGTTTGTGTAGCCTATAATAAGATATATGATAGGCCTATGCATACATTTATGGTGTATTGTGGAATAAATAGTTGGTGTTTCTGTTATTCTCTTTCAAAATCAATTCAATATTTGAGAAAATTAGTAAACCCATAAGATTCAATAAATTTGTTTGTAATAGGAGGGCTGGAGGAAAGAGCAAGTTGGAGTGAAGTGGAATATGGGGCTGGATGACAGACATTGAGCTTATACTTATGGGCTTGACCATGACTGTACAGTATTATTATTGACAAAAGTTAATCTATCTTTTGCCAGACATCCTAATCCCCAAAGGGGAGGCCATGAATGGTATAACGTCCATGCACCTCTTGTTTGTCAGTTGGCATCCCTCCTCCCACAAAACATCCTTTTCACTCATATACCTTTTAATTCCATTCTTCCACTTCACTCTCGGTCTGCCTCTTCCACTCTGCCCATCCATCTCACTCTCATACACTCTTTTAGTCATTCTCTTATTTGCCATACGCTGCACAAGACTGAACCACCGTAAGGTGTTCCTCTTCACACTCTCCAGCATGTCCACTCCCCGAACTTCGCCCCCTACCTGCTCCTCCTGCCATTCCCCTCTCACTGTCCACCACGTCTTTGACTGCCCAGATACTGCCTGTCTGCGTACAACTTGTTTTGGTACTAAATCATTCCATGACTTTTTATCCGATTCTCCCCTCTCTCACATTTCACTCCCGTACGTCAATGTAGAGATTACCACACAACCATGCAGTAACTTTTTTTACTTCCATGCTGACCGCCCTATTCTTGGTCACTGCTTAACACATTACGAGCGGGTGGGTCGGTAACTTCTATTACCCGCCATGCGGGTGGTTTTACCCTACATGGGGTTGTTTCCGTGCTCTTTTTCATGCATAAACAAGACCCAGAGCGTAATACAAGTATCTATCCCTGAAAGGGCGTAAACAGAGCTTTCCAATGACACCCGAACCATCCTTCTACGACCACTGGTTCTCTTGCAACGATCGTGCAACACGAGTGCAAAAACCCTAAAATAAGGTAATTTCCTTACATAAATCCCTGTGTAGCGAGTGAGAGAGGGTGGAGGAGGGTGTAATAAATTTCAGTCGACCCACGGCGGTGGTGGCGAGCGGTCAGGTGGGAATCTATGCTCCTCGCACCGCTCAGCTCTCTCTCAGAGCACATTACGTGCTCAAAATTGCACTCGACATCTGTCGAGGCCCGCATATGGGCACGTTTTCTTTAACTCGACATATGTTGCGCGCCGATGGTTAAGGGTTAAAGAGTTCCTACAACCCTCATCCCCTGTTGTTGTTGTTGTCGTTCCCTAGGCTGCCTGGCTTAACAACCCCGCCTCATCCCCCGTTGTACCCACTCTCGCACTTCATCCTCTACAGGTCTCCCTCGAGTCACGATTGGGTTACGTTCCTGAAAACCCGATCTTGAATATAAAAATCATATAGCAAACCCTAAAATTAATGGGGTAAATAGGGATGCGTTCTGGGACCGGCCAAAACCCAAACCCCTAAAAAAATATAATAATATCATAAATTGGGGCATCGGATAGTGAGGGAGACCTGTATACAGTACTCCTATCTTTACTCACACTGCACACATACAGAGTTTATAATGTACTTTGATAAATAATGAGAAAGAGAAAAATAATTTATATACAGATAACATTAAGGCAGTACATCCTGCTTTAGCCAATCTCGCGGTGCAAGAGCCACCACATTCGGTAGCAGAAGTTCGACAGGTTCCCTTTTTCATTATGGTTCTGCTAACGACTTTAGTCTTAGTGTTCAGTGTCGTGGAGGCAGCCGTTTAGGAGGTTCCGGAGACGGTAAAACGCAGTGAAACGACCTACTTAGCGAGTGTAGCGTAAATCCAGCAGGTTCACTTTTTCATTATAGTTCTGCGAACAATTTTTATCTTAGTGTTCAATGTTATGGAGGCAGTCGTTTAGGAGTAGTATTGCGTCAAAAGGTCCGGAGACGACGACAAACAAATACCAAAAAAAATATATATTATATACTGTATATAAATAAATGAAAAAATAAAAAATTGCTCAATTCGGCAAAACACAGCCATCTTCCTAGCGGAATAGATAGAGGTAATTGATTCACAGAAGGAAAGGTATACTGTACATACATACATACATACCGTACATAAAATTTTAAGACTGAGTGCACCACACATACATGCAGTTTCAGTCTCTTGTCCTTATGGCAGCATTCCAGGCAACCCTGTTAAGGGGACCGACCGGTTAATTTAGGCTTAAAAAACTCGAAATCCTAAAAATACCAGAAGGTGTTTACTCAACAAGAGTCAACATCCCTTCATAAGCCAGTGAAATGTTATTAGTGAAAATCCATTGGAAATAGTATTTTTTTATGTTTTCCAAACTTTTCCTGTAATTCTAAAAACGTTATATAGCGAACTTTGAAATTAACATGCTCAGTAACTACTGGTCGTACGAGGAGCATACCTATATAAATCGAAAGAGCGTAAGCTACTCTACAACCTCCCATACGCTTTATCTTCTACTTTGCCATGTTCCTGCGTAAAATATTGTAAATCTAATAAACAAAAGTAAAAATGTTCACATAATTACCTTAGACTTTCACCTGTTTTTCTCAGAACCTATATTGTCGCACTTTCGGATGTTATTCTACAGTTATTATTAGACCTATAGGAATGGTGTATATACCATTGGAAAGGTAATTAAAAACACTACAAGGCCCACAAGGGTGCCCAACCCCGAAAGGGGTTGAAATAGGAGAGCTATCCCCCCGCCAAAGGCAGCTTTCTAGGGCCTTTCCTAGCTGATGCTGAGAGGATTGGGTTCTAGTCATGTGGTGATGGGCTGGTCTATCAGAGTGAGAACTGAGTGATCTCTGCCATACCCATAGCTTACTCTGACTGTTCCTTTTACTTATATATTTTCTAGATCTCAAGTGACGGCGTCTCTTCCGTGGACTGACCTCCCAATCTACCAAGATTGGAAGCCAAAGCGTCACATTTTTCCTTTGCCCCTCAACTTTCTCTTCATAATTGCTGAGGGGCACAGGGCCCTGGGTGGGGCTTTGGTTTCCCGGGCGTTTCCGCACCCTCCTCAGCTCCCCGCCATGGAGTGGCTTCGGTCACCCAGGCTTTATTGTGGTCGGCAGGGAGGGTTATGGCCTTGGCCTTGCTCGAGGCCTTGGGGAACAACAACAACAACAACAACAACTACAAGGCCTATAAAGCCAATTTACTCTAGTAATTTAATTTTGTTCAAAATATGTAGTCAAAGTTGTAATTTTCTATAAATATATTCGCCTGAATCCGTAATCACCTAAATCAAATACACAAAATATATATATTTTTTTTTATAGCAACTACAGATACACCTTTTGTGAGGTGTTTGATCACATAAAACATGTGCTATGGGGATTTCTGTAGGAGTTTATCATTTTCTGCAGTGCTATGGTTTTCATTTTTTTTTTACCTAAATTGCAAGAAAAAAAGCAAACAATTTATGGTCATATACACCTGTGCTAAATTTAATTTAAATTGAAAGTAAGACCTGGAAGTTTGTAATTAAACGGGTCGGTCCCCTTAACCTCTGAAGTGTGCATGGGGGTAATTAGACACCTCTGCCTGTGTGCATGTATTTGAGCTGTTTCCATCACTAAAATATTCATTTTACCATAAATAGCATTAATACTTATCCATATGCGCCTATTATAGGTTGATTATAAAGGTATTAACCTGTTACAACAATAAAACAAGTGAAAACAGCGTTTGGATGGTCAAAATCGGCGATACAGGGCGGGAGTTACATAATGTATGGGTGAGGCAACCTCCTTTCCCGCCAATTTCCCCCAAGGCTGGAGAGACACTGTCGATCGATACTCTCTCTCTCTCTCTTGCACTCGCTTGCTAACAGTGATGACAATGCCCTGCTTGCAACTCGCTAATGTTAGCACGAAAATATACCTCAGAATAAGGGAATAACAGGGAAAATAGGCGATAACTGAAGGAGGGGAGGAAAGTGGGGAAGGAGGGGAGGTAGAGGAGTGATATTTTGCATGGCCCAGGGGCAAAAAAAAAAAAAAATAAATAAAAAAAAATATATATATATTTTTTTTTCGATGTTGAAAGTTGATTTTTTTTTTCTCTGACTCTTAAGAGTCTTCCCGCAGTTCCTGGGTTAAGGGCTGCTTCACTTGTCAAGTTTTGGGATTTGAGATCGGCACGTATAGTCCGATCCCAGGTCTTCCTCGGTCCACCCCTTGGTGCAGCTCCCTCCACAATCACAGACCTGCATTTTTTCACCCAATTTTGTTAGATAAATAGATAACTATATAGATAGAGAGAGTACAGAGGTACTTACAAAACTGATGGTTCTCTTAGGCAAGTCTCGTCCCACATACAGGAAGAACTTGACATAGTTGGAATTGCTGAGATAATCAAACTGTTTAACGGTCATACTTTCTAGGTCTAGCCGCGCAGTCTTGATTCGGGTCAGGGGGCGCAAGTCGTAAAATTTGTACTCCTGCAATGAGAAAAGCAATCAAGGTCAGAGGAGCAAGTCATAGAATTTTTACTCCTGTAATAAGAAAAGCAAACAAGGTCTGATGGATTAAGTCATATAATTTGTACTTTTGTAATGAGAAAAGCATTCAATTTACAAGGGTACCAAACAAGGACAATTTGCTGTACAAACTGGAAAGAATATTAACCCATCAAACCTGGATGAGCGCTCAGGAGGCCATTAGCTATTGCCACCGTGAAACCCGGATGGCCTGTGAGGCGCCTACAGGTTAATCTAAGGCTTAAAACCACTTAAAACTGCACTAGAGAAAGTTTTGTAGTATTAGCGGGTCGTCTGTATAACCAACAACAAGAACACACAGCCAGCCAGTCATGTGACTGCTGCTTGCAAGCAAGCCTTACGAAAGCTTGTACCTTCTGAACCTGAGTCCCAAATGATGCATGAAAGCAGACGACAGTGACTTAGGAACGGTTACAATGGTGAAATATATCAGTAATCAATTATCAATATAATTAATAATCCATAATACATAATAAATTGCTGAACGAATATAAACAGACCGTAACCGCGGTCTAGTTCTGACATAATTACCAATCATATCACCCTAGTGAGATATTAATTATCAAATCATGACCAATGATACACATACAGGTCCTTCTTAAACTGCATAGGCTAAAATCCTCTATTGATAGCTAAAAATATAATGAAGAAGGAATTATTGTATCCTGAGAAGGTTAAACAAAGAATCCTGTACACCCACCTTTTGAAATTTGATCCAGTAAAAGAGCATGCTCTGTGTCTCCTCCCTAGTAGCATTCCTAAGATCATACTCCATCGAACCTTTCTTCAGCCGCTGATTGAACCCAAATAACCCCATATTCTCCAGTATGTAGCTGTGCAGAGGGCTCAGATCCCAATTTACCTCGATGTCAAGTGTCTCTAAGAACTGGAATGGAAGTATTATAAGATTATTTTGTTAGGAAAAGTGGTGATTGGGCCTGAGCATATAGATAGATAGATAGATTTTGTATTCACCTCAATGTTAAACAATGTTTTGAGGCAAGTAAATTGTTCCATAAATTTTTTTTTTTAGGGTCAATTATTGTGACTGTATTCTAAAATTTGACATCAATAATTTTAATCAAGCATTTTTAACTTGAAGTTTCTTGTATAACCTCTGCTTACTTTTTGTCTGTATTTATTATTTTTTGTCTGTATTTATTGTTTATCTTTTTCTTTTATTAATATTAATATTGATGATTTTTTAAATTTATTGTTCTTGTTAAAAGAGTACTCTTTGTTTAAATCTGTTGTTACTTCATATTTTGCAATTATTTGTCTTTATATTATATGTATTCATTGTCGATAGTATCAATTGCTTACTTTTGCGATTTCCTTAGTTTATTTGTGCTATAAATGTAGGTTATTTGTAGGGTAGTTATTGATAGGGGTCACTTGAGGCATGCTATGCTTACAGAGTTTAGTCAAATTTGCCAGAACGTCCCGGACTTCCCGAACTTGACTACTTCCTTTAACGTGACGATAGTGCGTTGTTATATGTGCGATTAGTTTGCTTGGGAAACAGATTAACTTGCTCATGTAGTAATGTACACCCTATGTGGTGGATTGTGTTCTTTTATTTAATCATTTTCATTTTAGTAAGCGTTGTTTCCACATAGCGATTTTGATAATTTAATTTGACTTTATATTGTCCTTGTCCCAATTTTGGTTTGTTTAGTTTGCAAGTTTTACATTTTAATTAAACTATAAGAACTGGGAAGGAAATAGTGTAAATTTTGTTTTTGCTTGGTTGAGGTGGCCCAGAGGAGTACTGTACAATAAATACCAAGAAACATTAATGGGACAATGAAAACAAAAATATAAAGGAGACATCAACACACCTTCATACTGTCTTTCTTTCACTCGTAAGAAATAGATGAAGAATTATTATGTATGTGAGAGAAAGACTGTGTGAAGGTTATTTTTTCTGTTTTTTCTTTTTTAATTTTCTTTTGTGTTAATTTTTCTCTTCTGGGCATCTTGTGCTTCTGTGGGACACAACTAAAGCATGAAAGAAAAAGTGGTTATGTTAAACTCTATTCACTAATCTCTAATAATTATTGTCTACAAATTACAGACACAAAATAAGTACATACTGTACATACATACAGAACATTTTAAGACAGTGATCCATACATACGTGCAGTTTGTCTCTTGTCCTAATGGCGGCATTCCAGGCAACCCTGTTAAGGGCTGCTTCACTTGTCAAGTTTTTGGATTCGAGATCAGCACGTATAGTCCGATCCCAGGTCTTCCTTGGTCCACCCCTAGGTGCAGCTCCCTCCACAATCACAGAGCTGCATCTTTTCACCCAATTTTTTTCATTCATTCTCACCACATGCCCATACCATCCCAGTCTATTTGTACGCATCTCCTCACTAATACTCTTTATACCTAAGCGTCTCCTCAGCTTTTCATTTGTTATTCTATCCTGCAGTTTGGCCCCACACATCCATCTCGCCATTCTCATCTCATTACGTTCCATTCTGTTGACATCCTCTACTTTAACGGCCCATGTTTCTGAGGCATACGTCACTTTTAACACATGAGGCATACACCTTTCCCTTCAGGGGGAGAGGCATTCTTTTCATGGTCAGAATTGGCAGCAGTTCTCTGAACTTCCTCCAACCACATCTAATTCTAGCGACAGTGGCAGCCTCAGCCCCACCACCGGCAGAGATTGTAACTCCTAGGTAACAAAACTTGTCCACCAGCTCCAATTACTCATTTCCAGGGCGGGTGCCCAACCCCGAAAAGGGTTGAAATAGGGGAGCTATCCCCCCCGCCAAAGGCGGCTTTCTAGGGCCTTTCCTAGCTGATGCTGAGAGGATTGGGTTCTAGTCATGTGGTGATGGGCTGGTCTATCAGTGAGAACTGAGCAATCTCTGCCATACCCATAGCTTACTCTGACTGTTCCTTTTACTTATTTATTTTCTAGATCTCAAGTGACGGCGTCTCTAACGTGGATTGACCTCCCAATCTACCAAGATTGGAAGCCAAAGCGTCACATTTTTCCCTTGCCCCTCAACTTTCTCTTCATAATTGCTGAGGGACACAGGGCCCTGGGTGGGGCTTTGGTTTCCCGGGCATTTCCGCACCCTCCTCAGCTCCCCGCCATGGAGTGGCTTCGGTCACCCAGGCTTTATTGTGGTCGGTGGGGAGGGTTCTGTGGGGGCGCTCGGTTATGGCCTTGGCCTTGCTCGGGGCCTTGGGGCTGTTCGGCCAGGCAGCTTGGGGAACAACAACAACTCATTTCCAAAATTCACAGCCACAGGATCATCATTTAACACAAGCTCGCCCTTGCACAGTACGCACTCAAATTTCTTGATTTCTGACTTCTCCTTCGGCAGGGGTCCTTTTATTCTACTACAGCGCTTACTCCCATGGTGCACCCAACATCGACAGACGCTACACCGAATCGAGTTAGCGCCCATACCCTTTCCACACACTGCACATGTGTATGCACCACTCTTTTTCACATTGCCTCGTCTCAATCTACAATGCATTACCTTGGTTTTGTTAATATTGACTTTCAAACCCTTGCTCGCCATGCCCTCTCTCCATCTTCTGAATTTGGCCTCAGCATCTTGCACATTGTCCGCTATTAGGACTAAATCTGCATAAAACAGTTCCCACAGGAGTCCGGATCTAAAATCTCTAGACAGTGCCTCCAGGACTCGAGACAGAGCCCGAACATGGACATCATAACACAGCAGAAAAAACAAGACAAAACACAATATCACACACATCTAGGTCGTCCAGGAGAAATACTCAGAGACCCAGGCCCATTTGGGGTCTCCTGCTAGATTCCCAGGTCCCAGGTCCCAGATCTCCCGGAGGGGCTCCGATTTCCGCTAACTTACCTCATAGTTTGTGGGTAGTATTTTTATCAATTTTACACATTAATAGTATCATCATGGACAACTTGGGCCTTTAACCTCTCTGAAACACATCACAACACCCTACTTACCATACACAACAAATCCCTCAAAATAATCACTAGTTGTACAGCAACCACACCTACAGACTACTGTACCTACACCAGGAAACCAAAGTCTTCAAAATCAAGGATCACCTTGATATAAAAGGCACACAATTTCTCGCCACAGCCTCCACAAACCAACACCACCCACTACACTACATGGCAGAACATCCACACACACCGAGGAACATCAAAACAACACCTAGCACTCGTTATCATACACAAATATTGTCTTCACTCCCCCCTTGCCCACCCTGAGCCAGCCTCAAAAAGTATATCCATTCTCAAATCACCTACCGATCCATCCACTCACTTAAAACACACTCATGTACATGCAAGGCCACCTGAAATCCATCCCTCAGAAACCCTCCTTTCCCGTGAGGACAGAGTCCACCTGGCTAGGCTGCGATGAAGGCACCATCCAGCCCTTCCAAGTTATCAAAAGAGGCTGGATGACTCCGTCCAGGACACCTGTCCGGGTTGTAAAAGAAGCACACTATCATACATATTATGGAAGACTGCATAACACACAACCACTTACGCCAACAACATAACATACACTCCTCGAGAACTTTGTGGAAAAACCCGGTCTTGGCCGTGGCCTTCCTTAGGAGCTCGGGTCTGTTCGGCCAGGCAGGCTAGGGAACAACTACTACTACTACTTGGTTGGTCTAGTCATAAATATAAGAATGTTTATTCATTAGGCTCCTTTTCTGTACTATTGAAGTCATCCATGAATGTGCTCCAGTTTCAATTCCCCATGGCCCTCTCTAGTACTAGTTAGTAGTGTTTGAGCGTGGGTGTGAGAGTGAACGGCATTAGGCTGCATGACCACGAGTCGGAGCGAGTGGTAGTTAATAGAATGTGTTCCAAATGATACTACAGTATCACTTTTAGCTCCTAGGTGGTCTAGTCGACTTGGTGTTGGTCTGCTAAGCTACAGGCCCAAGTTCAAGCCCAGCCTGGTCATACATAAACAATACATATACAGTATACAGTATACATAATGTTAATTAATATAAATAATTATTTTTTGACAGATTTAATAAATCCCAGCCATAAATCCTCATTGCCAATATCCAGGTGGTACTCTACAAAATACCTAAGAATATGGATCTGCTTCATTTGTGGCCACCCCTTGGGCATCAATGTGTCTGGCTATAGATAGATTGATAGAACTAAAACAAAAAAAGAAGAATTAAAAAGGTATAATACAAGTGTTTTTTCCATCAACTTTTCCCTGCAATTCTGATCTAGCAGTTTCTAAAATATACTTTGACAAGAATTCCGTTACAAAGAATAATCAACCTCCAACGTAGTTGTCAATGCAAAACAGTCTCAAATTTTTGCCAGAATAAAGTTGCACATCAAAAGTTGATGATAAAATCTCACGATATTCCGTCCTGTATCATTAATTACAATATTACAGAAGACTGGCATGTAACGTACCGCAATGTGCTGAGGCTTGGGGAGGTAGGGTCCGCGGAAGTTCTTGGGCCGAATGTCTTGCACTTCCTCTTCAGTAAGTTGGTTCAACTCCAGCCTCGAAAAGTAGCTCGCAATTTTCTGGGCTTTACTCATCATCCCTTCCTTAATTTCCTCTGGGGTGAAATCCTTGTCTTCCAATTTGTTGTCTAATAGGGCCCAATAGTCTTTATCCTTTGGGATGGACTCTATGTCCTTCTCAGGTATACCTTCGTTTGGGGGAGGCTTGTATATCAAGCTTTCAAAATCTTTACTACGTAGGAACCCAATTCTACCTTTAAACCCGGGCAAACCACCGGTAGACGCTCCCCGTACATCTGTGTTGGTGGGAATGACATCAATCTGGGAAAGTGCTTCCCGTTCAGCTGCTATTTCACGGGCAGGGACTATAGTGACTATCTCAGGCTTACTCTTTCCCTTTTTCACTTTAGGCAGGTCATATATCTCGTCATCATAGTCAACGTCAATGGCTGCACTGATCTTACTGATGCTGAATGTGCTGCTCCGCCCTTCCTCGGCCGTCTGTGAGGATGTACTCGGACGAGGTGATTTTAGATTATCTGAGGAGACTGTACAATTGTCTTTGAACGGTTCTGTTTGTCTTGACGTCTGAAATTTAAAAAAAGACAATGTCACACACAGAACTTCAATGGCAGATAAATGTCATGCAAGGAATTTCAAAGACCGAAAAAGTATCAGTATCACAAAAGTAATTTTAATGGCAGAAAAAGCGTTAAAGAGGAATACAGTACAGTATCTTAGGCAGATAATGTGTCATATAAGGATTTCTTTTGGTAGATAAATTGTTACATAAGGAATTTGAATGGTAGATAAACTGTCACATAAGGAATTTCAATGGTAAATAAAGTGCCAGATAAGGAATTTCAAAGGCAGATAAACTCGTACAAGGATTTTCAAAAGTGGATAAAATAGTAGAACCTTCCTATGTTGAATCAAATTTGACTAGAAGTAACTTGTGGGTTAATTTCACCAGATATCGATAAAATAAGCTACCTTTAGACAGGGAGACATCTCCGGATATTTCTAGATATAATATAGAGCCACAGTTTTGGGAAAAAAATGAAAATTACTTAATATTATAAAATTAAATACAGTATATAGCTAGATATTAGGAGTAGGCTATTAGCAAAAAGATGTGTATGAGCAGCTTTGGTTAGCTTCAATATATGGGAACTTGGGAAGGATGGGTGATCACAATTGGGTGAAGAGTCGCAAGTTTGAGATCGTGGAAGGGTAAACCTTGAAAGATGTGGTATTGGGTTCTGATCTCAAATTTCAAAACTTGACAAGAGATGCAATCCTGTTCTGCCTCGAATGCTGCCATAAAGACCCGAGTCTAAAACCATACTTTTAATAGATCATTCATACATAGCCTCCCGAATGTATGTATGTAATAATAATAATATTCAGGTTACTTATACAGCGCCATTTCTCTCTAGCCCTCCCTCCGAGATTCAATAGCGCTCGACCAAAGTTTATTACCAGACACTACTACCCATTTCCTTGCTCAAGGGAAATGGTACCGGCTACCAGTGTATGCGAAAAAACCTTCATGACTGAGCATGGAATTGAACTCAGGTTACCTGAGGTGGGAGTCCGAGATGTTCTCCACTACACTACCGAGCCACTGAATATACACAGGCACATACCCCATAGCAAGGGGTGACCGACTCGAGACAGAGCCCGAACAGGGACAATACAACACAAATACAAAAATAAAAATAAAAACTCTCACACATCTAGGTCGCCTAGGAGAAGACCCAGGTCCCAGACCTCCTGGAGAGGTTCCGGTCTCAGCAGGCAGACACGCAGCGAAGCTTTACCACCACAATGCACACCTCACATCCAGGCATGCCCCTTCATATACACCGGCTCCCCGGGTCAGACGCTTGACGGACTATTATCTAGTCCAACTGGCGCCAGACCCTTCTTCCCAACGACTGCGTTATCACTCCTCTGATGATGCAGTTTTTACCACCATACACTCCCTGCTGAATAGCAAGGCTAGGGTGGGTGCCCTGATGAATCAGGGACTTAGTGAATAGTTGCCACAGATTGCTAGACCGCACCGTTCACCAACAGCACTGACGTCTGCTAATAACTCACTGGCTGGCCCGAGGCTCGAACCGTCAACCTCACGGTTAGCAGGCGAACGCTCTACCAATCGAGCTACGGCATGTGGCTCTCTCCATTCTCTACTCTGATGATGATGATGCAGTTTTTACCACCATACACTCCCTGCTGAATAGTAAGGCTAGGGTTACCTTACCTTGAGGTTACCTTGAGTTGTTTCGGCCTCCTCAGCGGCCTCGGCAAGAGTTGCTCCCCCCCGAGTATGTTTGCTGCCAGTGTTTGATGCAGCAGACTATTCGAGAGGGCAGCTCTCCCCCCCACGAAGTATGGCTGATCAAGCACCGACTTGAGATGGTTGTCCAAGGCTTTTTTGAATACTTCCGTTGGCACATCCATCAGGTTTCTCACGTTCTCTGGCATTTTGTTGAAGAGGCTCGGTCCCCTGTTTGTCAACCAGGAGGCCCTCAGTGTGCCCAGAGCTCCCCTACTCTTTTGGGGTGGGATGTTACAATACCTACCCCCTCTGTCACTCCAGTTCCTTGATATTGTGGTGTAAAGGTTTGGCACTAGACCCTCGATAACTTTCCATGTGTAAATTATCAAGTATCTCTCTCTTCTTCGCTCCAGTAAATATAAGTTAAGAGCCTTCAGCCTATCCCAGTAATGAAGATGTTTTACCGAGCTGATGTGGGACGTGAAACTTCTTTGTACACTCTCTATTTCATATATTTCCCTGGCTTTGTGTGGAGATGTTAGCACACTGCACGTGGGATCACCAACGATTTGAAAAGGGTTATCATTGGTCGTTCTTCTCGTGTCTTGAAAGTGCGCAGTATCCAACCTACAAGTTTCCTCGCCGCTACTGACTTGGCCTGATTATGTTCTTTGAAAGACATGTTTTCTGACATTATTACCCCAAGATCTTTAACCTCTGATTTTCGTGGGATTGGCAGGAGTGACTCTGTTAAGTAGGGTGTGGTTCTTTTAATTTCTCCATTTCCTCCATACCTTATCAGCTGAAATTTATCTTCGTTAAATTGCATGTTGTTATCTTTGGTCCACCGAAATACAGCGTTCATGTCTGCTTGCAAGATTATTTTGTCTTCTATTGTAGTTATTCCTAGACTTAGTTTTGTGTACTGTAGTCTGCAAATGATGAGACGCTGCTGTGTTGTACATTTACATCGATATCACTTATTAGTATTAGGAAGAGTAAGGGTGCCAACACTGTACCCTGGGGATCAGAGCTTTTAACCTCTGAACCTTCCGATACCGCTTGATTTACTGCTACTGATTGTCTTCTGTTAATGAGAAAATTATAGATCCACCTCCCCACCTTTCCGGTGATACCTTTTTCTTTCAGCTTATGTGCTATAATTCCATGATCACACTTGTCAAATGTTTTGGCAAAGTCTGTGTATATGACATCTACATTTCTTTTCTCTTCCAGGTCATCTAGAACTTTGTCATAGTGTTCTAGTAGCTGCGAGAGACATGATCTTCCTGCTCTGAATCCGTGTTGTCCTGAGTTGTGGAGCCCGTTTTCGTCCATGTATTCCGAGACTTTTCCTCGTAGTACTCTTTCAAAGATTTTGATGATGTGAGATGTTGGTGCTACTGGGCGGTAGTTTTTTGGCTGAGCTTTACTTCCTCCTTTATGTAGTGGTGCAATTGTTGTGTTTTTCAGACTTTCTGGGATTTCTCCTGTATCTAGGCTCTTTCTCCACATTATGGCTAGAGGTCTTGCTAGCGATGTTTTGCAGTTCTTGAGCAGGACTGAGCTCCATGAATCTGGTCCTGGTGCTGAGTGGAACGGCATGCTGTTTATTGCCCTTTCTATATCTATTGGCCCAAATTCTACATCCGATATATGGAGGGGGGCTCTGTTCTCGCCCATAAAGAAACTGTTTGGATTGTCAACAGCTTTAGATGGATCGGGTTGACTGAACACTGTTTCATACTGTTTTCGTAGAAGTTCACTCATTTCTTTGTCATCTGTTGTATATGATCCATCGAGTTTGATGAGTGGGCCTATGCTTGATGCTGTTTGTGATTTTTTCTTTGCATATGAGAAGAAGTACTTTGAATTTTCACTTATTTCTTGAACCGCCTTTTTCTTCTTCTTCTATCTGCTGTATTTGATACGATATTCTCAGCTTGTGTTCAATATCCTCAATCTCCCTTTTCATTATGTTAATTTGCCTTTCCCATAATCCCGCTTGGGAGAGCCGATGTGACAGTAGTTTTCTTCGTTTGTAGAGCCTTCTCCTTTCTCTGTCTTGCTTACTTCTGCGCTTCATTTTTCTCTCTGGAATGTGATTCGAGCATACAGTACGTTCTTAACTAATTCATTTACTAGGCTAAGGCATTCCGGGGTTGTTTTGTCTGCCATTTGGACTTCCCAGTCTATTTCCTCTATCTTCTGGTTTATGCTTGGCCAATTTATATGTTTGTTATTAAAGTTGTACTTACTGAATGGGCCTGTATACGATCTCCTTGTTTTGTTTGTTTGTAGGTACTCGATGTTGGTTAGCACCTCGATTATCCTATGGTCAGAATAAGTAGTATCTGATATGCTGGTATTGTGCACAATGTTCTCATTGTTTGAAAAGATCAGGTCTAGGATGTTTTGACCTCTAGTTGGTTCTGTGATGTGTTGGTTTAAGTTGAATATAGAACATAAATTAAGTAGTGCTTTTGACTGTGCATCACCATCTGCATTTAAGGTGTTTGGCAATATTTGGTGTTCTATTTGCCTCCATTTGATATTAGGTAAATTGAAGTCTCCCAACCACAGGATGTTAGGGGTTGGAGCCCCCAGTCCTTCTGTAGCTGTTTTGATCGTATCCAGCTGGGGTTTGAACTCATGAAGTGAGGCATCTGGAGGTCTGTATGTGAGGATAATTGCCAGGTTCAGACTCTCTATGTTTACCCCCAGTATCTCTACTACCTCATTGGAGTGGTTCAAAAACTCTGTACAGTACTTATAAGAGAGTCTTTTATGTACAAAGCTACTTCTCCACATGTTCTGTGTTTTCTATCTGACCTGTGTAGGTTGTAACCTGGGATCCATACTTCACTATTTTCGTGATCTTTAATGTGGGTTTCAGTAAGGGCAGCAAGCAGTGCATTCCCCTCTTCTAGTAGTCCTTGGGTGAAAGGGACATTATTTGTTCTACTGTTTTTAAGATCTTGTATGTTTGCATATATGAGACAGGAGAGGCTGGGTGTGGTGGTTTGTGAGTTTACCATCTCTGGTGGTATGGGCGGCCCCTGTGGTGGTGGTGGTGGTGGGGTCCCATTTCTCCTTGTTGTTTGTGCATCAGGTATTCTAGATGATGTATATGTGCTTCTAGTTGTTCTACCCTGTTCTTCCACATTTCGTCTGGCTAAAAAATGGTGTGAGGCCCCATCTTCATTCTGTGTTTTAACCCTAAGTGTACCTTTCACGTGGTATTCCGTACAGTACCAATCATAGCAGGTCCGGTTTGCTAGAGAGGATTTACACAGGGGTGGGTGATAGTCTGTGCATGATTTCCCTAGATGGCATTTTCCACTCTTAATTCCATTATAGCATATCTTGGGGTGCTTGTAGTTGCACTTCTTCCCATTTCTCTTCCCCAATTGGCCAAATGGGCAGTTTTTCATGAGATAACGTCGGCATACCTCCATCTCTCTCTCTGCTTGGACAGTGTGTCCCTCTGGCTGGCATGTATGGGTAGGGGGAGTGGAAGGGGTCGTGGTGGGGGGAGGGGAATGAATGGGTAGCGCAGTAGGAAATGGTGTGGGGGATATTGGGATTAGATGAAGGGAGACCGTCTGGGTGGGTAGCGGTGTAGATGGGAGGGAGGGTGGTGGTGGTGGTGGGGGGTGTTTGCGGTGGATGCGATTTGGGTAGGGGTAGTGTCTGTGGAGGTTCATGTATTTGTTTTAAATTCAGCTTCATCATGTTGCCTAATGTTGGCATCTGGGGAATCTATCTGTTCTATAGCCGTAGGTCCAGTAGGGACAAAAAAGATATTAGAGGCAGTAGTGGGAGTGTTGTGGTGGCTGTGAGCAGGGGAGCTGGTCATATTTTCCACACGCGCGGTGGGAGGAGAGGGGGGGGGGGGGGGGCAGTAGGTGGCGAGACATCGTCGCATGTAAGGGAGTCTTGGGGTGGAGGTGTAGTAGGGGTTGATTGAGAAGGCATATAGAATAAAGTATTTTGGGTGGGCGTGTGGTGCAGTGATGTGGGATCATGAGGGGGGGCTGTATCCTGGAGTGTTTGGGTAGGGCGTGTGGATTCTTGCTCGGATATCCACTTGTTGTAAACTTCATTCAGTGTCTGGATTAGTTCGGTTCTTAGCTCCACTTGTGTGTTTTCCACCATCCTAATAACCGGCAATGCCAGGGGAAAACATTCATTGCAAAAATGGGTGTTGGTCCCTATTTCTTTGTATTTGCTTTTTATTTATTTCAGTTCGACGCATTTATTATGAAAAGTCTTATTGCATATCTGACATCTACCATTATTCAAAAGTATTTCCTCTTTACAAAGTTCGCATTGACGTGCGTGTGCCATTTGGGGAAAGGGGGTATGAGAGGGAGATGAGGGGGCGGGGCGGGGCGGGCCGGGCATGTATGGCTCTGTGGTTACTTGTGGGGGGGGGGTTGCCCTGATGAATCAGGGACTTAGTGAATAGTTGCCACAGATTGCTAGACCGCACCGTTCACCAACAGCACTGACATCTGCCAATAACTCACTTGCTGGACCGAGGCTCGAACCGTTAACCTCACGGGTAGCAGGCGAACGCTCTACCAATCGAGCTACGGCCTGTGGCTCTACTCTCCATTCATTCCTATTCATTACCACCTCTCTTGCCTGTTTTACGTTTATCTCATTATCTTCCAATGCTTGTACTACACAATCTCTCCATCTCAACGGAGGTCTTCCTTTCCCTCTACCTCCCCTTGTAGCCGACTCAATACAATACTGCATTCTCTTTGTAAGCCATTCATCTCCCATTTGCTCAACATGTCCATTCCAGCATAGCACCCTTTTGTCCATTCTGGCCGACAAGGATTCCTGCTGCCCCACTCTCATACGTACCTCTTCATTCCTCAATCTGACTCTACATGTCACTCTGCACATACAGTAGGGTCCCAGATAGAATGAGAAATTGGTAAGTGAACGAAGTTGTTTTATGTGAAAAAGCTCAATGTGAAACACGTGTCCATGGGAAAAATCAATATTGATCGATCGGTCCTTCCGTACGTACCATAGCCTATCCTAAATATTCCCAAACTCCATGTTCGCGCAAACAAATTCCAGTCAAAACCCCCAAAAAAGAGCAAAAATAATGAAAGACTTGACATCAAACTAGAAAACATATAAAGAACAAACAAACAACTGAACTGAACTCTGTCATTGTCAAGGTGTTTGCTGCTTGAAGACGAAATCTGAGTGAATCTGACATCTGAGCGGCACTTGCACAAGTTGCCGACATCATCTTTAACGACGTCAAGAAGAAGAAGACCAGCCAGCTGCTCAAAGTCCACCCTCCATTATGTTAAAAAAACAAAACTGTTTACAAGCTTTTTTTATGCCCAAACCGCGTGTCTCTCGTGTTTATTAGTGCCTATAGTGCATTCAGTGTTAGGGACAGTGGGTCTGGTGGTAATGAAGAAGGAATTGAATGCCTGGGACCATCAAACCAGAACATTGGCCAGTCAAGCGTGCCGACCGTTTTGGACGAAAGCCGCGGAAATGGACGATGAGTTAGGCTAGGCTATATATGACAATGATTTTTAAAAAAAAGTGTGTGGTAAGTAATCGTATGGGAAGCGAGAGACTGACTAAGAGAGAGTACGACTGTACGAGAATGATGTGGAAGGACAGAGAGGGAGAGGTGGAAGGATGGAATTAAGAAGTACGGTATATGCGTGAACAAAATACAAACTATAACCCAGAAAAGTGGAGGTAAAATACAAAATGGAGAGAAACACACAAAATAAGAAGATAAAACACAACTAATAAGGAAGTAAAGGAAACACAAAATGCAATAAAATCAAGAAAAATAAATAAAACCTAACACTAAGAAAAATAAAATAAAAACATGAAAAATTCAGAATGGAGAAAGATAACCAGCCTCCTCTAGAAACCTAAACGTGCCACCACCTGGGTGACAAGCAACATCCTCCAGCACCAAGGGGAGACAGAAAGCACCATCAGGCCCAGAACAATGGGAAAGATGCCACCGACGCAACTCCCCCAAGCTGGGACATTCTAATAAAACATGTTTGACAATCATCAAGTCATCACAATATGGCCGAACCCCCCCAGACATCAAGTACCCATGGGTGAGGCGGGCAAGTATTGTCTCCCATCGGCGGATAGCTCCAAGGACAGAACACAGTAGAGCTTATTCCTTTAGCTTGTTCATGCCAACACAATCCCACCTTCTCCGCTGCCACGCAAACCGAATAGAAGACCAAATCTCCGGGTAAAAATCACTTTGAGGATGGAGACACACAGCTGCTGGAAGAAACCCAGTGAGAGGAATGATGGCTGCCACCCATCTACCAATCAGTCTTTAAGTGTCTGTGTATGAACCAGATGTAATGCTAATGTTAATGTCGGACAGGTTCAAGGGAGAGGGGCATCCTGATCGGGATTCAAACCTACTCACTCCAGGTATATTTGGGAGGGTTGGGCACCGTAACCACTTGGTCTTGAGCGGCCAAGTTTTTACGGTGCCCAACTCTTCTAAATATACCTGGAGTTAGTGGGTTTGAATCCTGGTCAGGGATACCTCTCTTCGAAGATGTAATGATTTCCGTAATAAGGGCCATTTTCCCAAAACTGTGGCTCATTAAATTTTATCCAGAAATGGCTAAAGTTAGCCCATCTTAAAGTATCAGAAACAGGCCTTAATATAAATTCTTCCGTACCGGTACTTCCTGATCCACCTGTGAAAATGGGCCAATATGTGGTGATGTAGGAATCTTTGTGGACAGGCCTATTGGATTAGTCTCCTGGAGCGATTCTGTTTTTAACTGGAATTAAAAAAGCAAAATATGTTACATAAGGAATATATAATAATAATCTATCTATCTATCTATTGCCGGACGCATTACTCCCCTTACGAGGGTGGCCATACACAGAATGCCCCCAAGCGGACCTATTCCCTGTGAGAGGGACAACCCGAGCCAGTTTAGTGAAGGACTTACAGGATTGACCACTCAATTTAGGATCCGTCCGACTCCGAGGCCCTCTGTGTATCTTGTTAGCACTATTTTTCTACAGTGGTGTTCGGCTAATCCATCCACTAACCTGCCTTACCCTTAGGTAAGCAGTACGGATTTGTATCATGTTTACTCCCCTACACAAGTTGCCAACCAAGGCTGACGAGTCCCATCCACCCGGATTTGTATAAGGTTGTCTCCCCTAGATGAGTTGCCGACCAAGGCTAACGAGTCCCATCCACCCAATAATAATAATATTTTTTTTTTTTTTTTTTTTTTTTTTTTTTTTTTTTTTTACTTATTTAACCCTTGTCTAGCGGGGCTCATTTGGGCATATTCAGGCCCTCCTGCATGATAAATCAAGCATCTGCATGAAAACAAAATTATTTAGCAAAAAACTAGGCACTAAAAGCTTCAAAATGAGACCAGAACGAGCTACGTAGCACTCGTGGTTCTCTTGCAGTGGTGCCACGAACATGGAAGTTTAGCATATATCGGTATATTTTCCCCAGCTATGCTCACTACTGGCTACACTGCCGGCCTCTCGAGAACACAGGGAACATGAGTTAATGGGCGGCGGTAAGCCATGAGAGTCGGCTGTCTGGCCCGCTGCGCTCCCGGCCATTTGCACTCTATTTTAACCCTTTTAAAGCCTTAATAATGCTCCTAACTTGCTGCAAATTGGTGCACGACTTAAGTCGAGCGCCGCCAATAAGGGGTTAAAAGTGGTCATTCTTCAAATGAATTTGCAAGCACTTGACCATAAAAATTCAATAAAACCACATTAACATATTTACAACATAGGCCTAATTTATGTAATTATTGATGCAATAATAATAACTACGAAACTCTATAATCGTCTGTCACTAAACCATTATTCAGGTCGTAACATCTCCGAAACACAATTTAGGACTTCAAACATACAGTATATACAGTACAGTACTGTATATAATAAATAAATATACTGTATACTGTACAGTATAATAATGATGATAATATAAACTATGAGGTTATAGGCACCAGCCATTCACGAGTACTCCTGGGGATAGTTTTAGATGGAATACTGTATAAGAATTGCTAATGTTCTGCTTCTCCACCTTGCCTCCTTTGCTGTTACAACTACACGGAGAAAAATTCTAGCTTCCTCGTAAGACTAACAGACTAAAACAGAACATACACGCTTGCTTTCTTACATAAATCCACATGAGCTACATTCCAGGACCGAGCTCTCCCTAGAAGAATGCTTATTTCACTCATGCTCATGGCGGCCTCCAACACCTCTTTACAATGGCAGTTATCACTATCCTACTGTACATCCTGGGGTGTGGAGTCGGAGTCGTCGGTAAAATTATCTCCGACTCCTTTACATGATCAATTCTCGTGTAAAGTACCGGTACTTGGGTGCACTGCTAGGCCAGTGTTGCCAGGGAAATTCCCACAAATTTGTGGAAGAAACTCGCTTTTGCGGGAGGACATTTCAAGCAAGCAATTTGTGGGAAGTTTTTGTGGGAATATTGATTTAACGTGGAGTTTTGTGTGGAAATGTTATATTATGTGAAGTTTCACATGAATTAATCTGTACATCTATCTATCTATCTATTGCCTGACGCCGTGATCCCCGAAGGGGTGGCCACGAACGAACCGCCCCCATGCACCTCTGTCCCCAGTCTGTCGATGCCCCTCCCCCCAACCAGCACCGCCTTCGTTCATGTACTTCCTCACTCCATCCTTCCACCTCTCATTCGGTCTACCTCTCCCTCTCTGTCCCTCCACCTCGCTCTCGTACACCCACTTAGTCATTCTCTCGCTTTCCATATGTTCCATATGGCCGAACCATCTCAAGTTGTTTCTTTTCACACTTTCCAGCACATCTACCTCCACACCACACCTCCTTCTTACTTCCTCATTAGTCTGTCTATCCCTCCATGTAACTCTGCACGCACTCCTTAAGTAATTAATTTCCACTGTTCTCACTCTTGGTCTGAGTCTCTCAACCAACGTCCATGCTTCACTTCCGTAAGTCAGTGTCGGGATTACCACACTGTCATGCAAGGACTTCTTCACTTCCATACTGACCACTCTATTTCTTGTTACTGCTTTTAGCGTTCCTACAACCCTCTTCCCTGTTGTACCCTCTCCCGCACTTCTTCATCCATAGTCCCATCTTTACTCAACACACTGCCCAGATACTTAAAAGAGTTGACGATCTCCATAGCCTGACCGTTCAGCTTCACCTCACACTCTGTGACTTCACCCCTTTCGAAGACCATAACCTTGCTCTTCCCCGCATTTACCTTCAAATTCCGTTTTTCGCACACTGTTCCAAACTCATTTACCAGACCCTGCAACTCCCATTCATTATCACATCATCAGAACTGTATCATCTGAAAACAGCAGTATAGGTAGCTTCCACTCAATTCCCTCCCTTTTCAGCGATACACCAACATCCACTGCTCTGGATAGTATTTCTTTCATGACTCCATCCATATATACAGTAAACAACCACGGGGACATCACACACCCGTTTCAAACCAACATTCAGGTCAAAGAACCTGATTTAACATAATTTAAAAATAATTTAGAATGATAAGTTATAAGAATCCATGGTAAGATTAGGAGTAGTGGGCGTACCACTACCAACATACAGCATAACTCATCTATAAAACATTAACCTAACCAAACAACCTAACCTAACCTAACCTAGTATTCATGTAGTACTAGGTTAGGTTAGGTTAGGTTAATGTTTTATAGATGATTTATGCTGTATGTCGGTAGTGGTACGCCCGCTACTCCTAATCTTACCGAATCCATTGATCAGTTTTATTAATTTACGATAATATGTACACTAATAATATGGATGAACTTGAAAATATTTAAGTAATGCAGTAAGCCTACTACCGTACTATACAGTACCGTCATCTGGGGTGGCTTCGGACATGTGGACAACTTCGGACATTTTGGATAAAAAGTAAAACAAATAAAAATAGAGAGAAGAGGAGTTTGGTATTGAAAAATAGATGTGTAGCATTCAAGAGGAATGTTGTAACTATATGTAGGATGAACTAATAATTTAAATTAATTAATTTAATTTGTGGTAAATATTTGTGAATATGTAACAAAGAAAACACATGTTTTTGTAAGTGTGTCAAACTTCTACTGAGCATAATTAATGGGATGTGAGGAAGACAAGTAACCTACACCAGAATGTTCTACAATTATCTGCGAGACCATACACACAGTAACTCTTTCCCCAAAGTTCATAATACACAGCCTATAGCCCTAACATTTACTTTTATTGTTTTCCAGATTTATTGGGGTGTTTTCGGACATAGTTTGGGGTGATTTCGGACATAAGGTGACATCGGACATCTAATATTAGTTACAAGGACCTTCACACAACCACTTACGCCAACAACACAACCTACACTCAATGAGAGCTCTGTGGGAAAGCCCGATCGTGGCCATGGCCTTCCTCAGGGACTCGGGGCTGTTCGGCCAGGCAGCTTAGGGAACAACAACAACAACAACAACAACAACAAGGACCTTCTAATATGAACAACAATTAGTACCTAAGTGTATGGTACTCTTACCTAGCCATACATAGCGAGCATCCGTCGAATCATGTCATCATCTGTCATCTTGCTCCCGTTTGAGTAACGCCAATTAAAGGATGCTTAAGACTGAGTAAGGTGTCAGATGTTGACATGATTTGGTGGATGTTTGCTGTGTAAGGTTAGGTAAGAGTATCATATTACATTTCTTTTCATTCACAGGAGTAAAAATGCCACGGATATATAAACCAAAGCCACACAACGAGAAAAGGAAATACAACAGTCATGTATGTCAAGACAAATTAAAGAAAGCAAAAGATGATATACAAAAGAAGAACATGAGTGTACGTGAGGCTGCTAAAAAGTGGAAGTTAAGTAAGAGCACCTTACATGACTATATAAAAGGGAAACATAGTAAACCTGCTGGTGGACAGACAGTATTGTCAGCAGAGGAGGAACAACAACTGTGTGATAGAGTGGTTACTTTGGGTCAGTGGGGATTTCCAATAGATACTCTAGACCTACGTATGCTTGTTAAATCTTACCTAGACAAGCGGGGTGTAAAAGTAAATAAATTTAAAAACAATGTACCAGGTAAAGAATGGGGTCAATCATTTCTGAAACGACATAAAGATAAACTCACAAGACGTCTCTCAGAAAACATCAAGCGAGTGAGGGCAGAAGTTTCTGAAGAGACCCTGAGAGAGTATTATGATAATTTGAAAATAACATTGGAAGGTGTTCCTCCTGAAAATATCATAAACTATGATGAAACAAACCTCACCGATGACCCGGGAAAAAAGAAAGTGCTAGTGAAGAGAGGAACAAAATATCCCGAGAGGATTATGAACACCACAAAATCCTCTATCTCCATCATGTTTTCAGGCACAGCGTCGGGGCACTTACTACCACCATATGTGGTATATAAGGCCTTACATCTATACGACACATGGACAGAAGGGGGGCCACCAGGGACTAGATACAACCGGTCACAAAGTGGATGGTTCGAGTTTGCCTGCTTTGAAGATTGGTTCAACAAAATCATCCTGCCATATGCTGAACAAAGATCTGGAAGAGTAGTTATGATTGGCGATAACCTTGCCAGTCATCTCACACCAACTGTAATAAAGGCCTGTGAGGATAATGATATAGCCTTTGTACTGCTGCCACCAAACTCGACGCACCTCACACAACCCCTAGATGTAGCAGTGTTTCAGACCATTGAAAATCTATTGGCGGCAGGTGTTGGAAGATTATAAGATGAGTACAAGTGGCAGGCTGCGTGCTTCCCTGCCCAAAGACATTTTTCCATCATTGCTAACTGAGCTCCTGGATAAAGTAAATGTAACTGTAGCAACAAATTTAAAGAGTGGGTTCAAAAAGTGCGGAATCTTTCCATTAGATGCCCAACAAGTCATATCAAGGCTTCCGCCAGATCAAAGTTCTTCACAGGATGATTCACAATCAGATGCAGGAATGGCAGCCAGAAACATAGATAATTCTGTAATGAACATGCTCAATGAAATGAGGTATGGCAAGAATGCTGGACATCAACCACCTCAAACTACCGCCACAAGAAAGCGACGTTTGAATGTCCCACCAGGTCGGAGTATTGGGACCTCAGCACTAGCTTTGGACGAGCAGCTACCTTCAACAAGCACCGGTAGGTCTACTACAGACACTGGTCGGGAAATCCCGAGCGCAAATGACTCGCCTTTGGACAGCCAGGAACAGGAAGTAGATGATATATCCGTACCGGTAAGCCAGGCTGAAAATACCGGTAATGAAGAAGAATCTCTACAGTCCAACATTGGTGATGTATCCCCTTCTACATGGGTTATTGTTAAAGTTCCGTTTGATGGTAAGAAGAAACATCGACATTATATTGCAGTCATAGTAAAGGTTCTACCAGAAATACATGTTCGTTTCCTAAAGCATGTGAAGGGCACAAGTAACGTCTTCATTAACCCAGTTATTGATGATTACAGTGATATAGACAAGGGTGACATAGTACAAATCCTGCCAGAACCAATACTAGACAAGAAGTGCAGAATGCTGTTCAGTGTTGATGTAAATAAATGGCCAAAATAATAGAGAGAGAGAGAAATAGAGAGGGTTGAAGAGCTATAGAGAGGAGAGAGAAAGCGAGCGAGCAGGGGGAGAGAAAGTGAGAGAGAGAGGGGTGGGAGAGAAAGCGAGAGAGAGAGAGAGGTGGTAGAGGGCGGGGCCAGGGGAGGGTGGGGCCGAGAGAGGTGGTAGAGGGCGGGGCCAGGGGAGGGTGGGGCCAAGAGAAGGGTGGGAGAGGGCGGGGCCAGGAGAAGGGTGGGAGAGAGATCGATATCGAGAGAGAGAGGTGGTAGAGGGCGGGGCCAAGTGAGAGGGGGGGATGAATAAGGAAAGAGGCAATAATGTGATACAAAGTTATATTTTTTGTAAGGTCCTTTTTATTTCATATTATGATTAGTTTAAGGTATATACCCTGAAAGGGTTAATTAGTATTTCGGGCCATTAATTAGCCAAGATGGCATCTAGTCGGCTGTGTGCCATTAGTATTCCTTTAATATGCAGTCATTAAGATATTATTGCTAAGCTTTAATGATATCAGTATTATTTTTTTAGAAGTTTGGTCACAAGTGTGAAATACGTTTTCAAGGAGTCATTATGTGTAATTTGAATGAATTAATTGTATTTTTTTGGTATTAGAAAAGTGCCTATACATACGGTGTACCTGAATGCATTAGTGATAATAATATAATTGCTTTGTTATTGAGAATACATAACAATTTTTATGAAGGTGCTAAAATGCACAGAAACTTGGAATCTAATGTATATGCTCCTCTAAGGGCTACAAATGTAAGCATTTCAGTTTGTATTTTGTTTTTAAAACTCCGTCTTGTGTCCGAAGTCGCCTCTGCATAGTCCGAAGCCATCGTTCAATACACACACTCAGATTTAAAGGGGAAAACCATTAATGTCCGAAGTCACCTTACCCCAGTCCGAAGTCACCTCATATCGATGATGACTTCGGACACCATTATAAATATTTGTTATAATTAAGCCAAAGGCCTATATTTTTTCCCACTGTACACACGATTATTCTACGTTTCTAAGCTATACAGTACATAGATGCAAAAGATTGCATTATTAAGGCTTTACCTATTGAGTTAGGCTTAAAATTAGGTCAAATAGGTCCGAAGTCACCCCGAATGACGGTACTGCAGAAGAGAGGGAGAGGGAGGGAGAGGGAGAGGGAGGGAGGAGGGGGAGGAGGGGTGGGGAGGGGGAGGGGGGGGGGGAGGGGGAGGGGGAGGGGGAGGGGGAGGGGGAGGGGAAGGGGAGCTGGAGTCGCAACCTTAAGATTTCCTGGAGTCAGAGTCAGAATTTTAAAAATACAACTCCACACCCCTGTGTACATCTTGTTTAATATGCCAAGGAGACATATATATCCCTGTGGTTACCACACACGTCGCTCTCCCCTAACCCCAAATATAAAGAGACTATTAGCTATGCCGGTGCCTGATTTCCAACCTTCAGTCACTCTTCCCTTCTATGCTAGTCTACACATTTTTCATCTCCACTCATTCACAACCTCACCTCCACACTTCATCTAGCCCTGATGCTTTACACATTTTCACCTTTTTCAAAGATCACACTTTTAACCTCCTGACCCCCTCGGGCCCTCCTCCCCCACTGCTTCTCTTCTCCTTGGTACTCCTCATCCAATTATGCCCGCAGCTCTTTCATTCTCTACATTCAACAATTCATTAAAGTGCTCTCTCCAATCACCATCTCGCTACTCTCTTTCCCTCTCCATTAACACTCGCCCACACTCATTTGCATTCTGAATCACAGAAACTATTGGCTCGATCTACTTTTGCACATAAACATAAGAAAACTACGAACAATCTAACCTACTGTACCCATGAACCCATAAATACTTGTTCATAAAAGCACACCAAAAAAAAAAATCAAAGCAGTAGATTGAATTACCTTTCTCCAGTTGTTTGCACTTCTGTCCGTCATGCTCCCATCATTCCCACTACCTTGATAACTGGCATCAAGTCTATTATACGCTCCACGACGGCCACCTCTCAATCTTTTCTTCTTACGGTTGGTTTCTTGACAATTATCCGCAATGTTCCCAAAACTATTGGTTATCCGTTTTCTCTTTTTGCCTGTCGGTATATTACCATTGGCATCACTCCTAGTGTTTTGATTTATACCTTGATTCCAGTCACGATTCTGATTGCTTTTCATTTTGTCTCGTATTCCACAAATATAGTCATTCGAGAAATTGTGTTTCATAGCATGATTCTGCATTTTGGAATGATCATTCCATTATCTCACTGTGAATCTCTACTCTGTGTTTTACACTTTGATCTTTCATAATTTTGTGTCACTTCACTATATGATGTATCTGCACTGCTTAAGAGTCTGCAGAAATTCCTCAGAGAAAGGAATAGACATTAAGTCTTTAATTATGGTATTGGTACCATACCAGTATTGTCTTTCTTCTTATTATTATTTATATTTTGTCCTGCTTGGAAACTCCATTTTATCTTTAGCTGATGGAGTCTTTTCTATGGCTCCGAAACTCACAGGGTCGCTGATTTCACCGCAAGTCAGACTTCCATAGCATTCAACTTGATAGCTGGTTTGTCATCTGATCTGGGAAAGAAAAAAAAAACATAAGTTATAATATAACCACAAATATGTGAATTGCATATTCAATTAGATAATTTTAACCAGTTTAGTTTTGTTGTTGTTGCTGTTCCCCAGGCTGTCTGGCCGAGCAGCCCCAAGGTTATCTCGACCAGTGCAAACTCAAACAAAAGTTATTGGTTAGGGTTACAGTAGCTTAGACGGGAAGGATGTAGTTTCCGGGTGTACGGTTGTCATGTTGTGCGCTCGCAGTTACGTTCCCGTCTATTTCGACGCTATATTTTCTGCTATTTGCCCCCTGTCATTACTACATGAATACTAGGTTAGGTTAGGTTAAGTTGTTTGGTTAGGCTAATGTATTTTTATATCCAAAGGCAGTCAAAATAGACGGGAACATGATGGGAAAGGTCGACGCCACTACGCTTAGAGTAACCAAGGCTGGCAGTACGCCCGCACTTAACATTCTTGCCGCTTAGACTGCCTTTAATTTGACACAAGAAAAGGTAATTAAATAATTGTAAAAAATATAAATGTTGCATGGAAAAAAAAAAAAAAAAAATCCGGTACTTCTATGATTTCTTGTACATTTTTAGTTCTGAATCGTCGCAGCCCAACAAAGACCTCAAAAGTAGTGGTAATAAATCATCTGGTTACCTACCTACTTACCCACCCACTAGTACACACTCACACACACACACACACCCATTAAGGATGAGGAGGACAACTGGAAGGAGGAAATATCAGACATGTTTAGGCTGGGAAAATACACAAAGGAATACAATAGACTGGTAAAAATTGAATTTAAGTCAAGAAGGACATGTGATGAAATCATGGCAGTAGGCTAAAAGATGGTATGGACAAAATCTACATCAGGCGTGACATACCAGAAGAAGAGAGAAAGAAGGAGGCTGAACTAAGGAAAACCGCCAAAGAGGAAAATAGCAAGAGGACAGAACAAGAAAAGAATATTTTTTTTACGGAGTGAGAAAAGGGAAGATTATGAAACTTCCGGTAAAGAGAAACTAAAAGAAAAAGAGGGTAGGGTACAGACCGCCGCAGATAAGGCACTTGAATCAGGAAAAGGGGGACTGGAAAGTATAAGGATTCTATATAGCAATGTCGATGGGCTAATCTCTAAGAAATTAGAACTATCAGACTTACTCAATACTAAGAAACCAGAAATAGTATGTCTCACTGAGACAAAACTAAGAGAGGAACTTTATATAAATCTGCTAGGATGGTCTGAATACAAGATTTGGAGGAGGGACAGAAAACTTCGACATGGAGGTGGAGTGTGCATCCTTACTAGGAAAGATTTGATTGTGTCTGAGATAAAACTAGAAACTTCAACAGCAGAAGTTTTAGCACTAGAAATGGGTGGAAACGAAAAAATAGTAGTGATAGTAGCGTATGTACCTCCCAAGACGAAGACATGGAGTAAAGAGGAGCATAGCCTAATGCGTAAGGAAACAATTAGTGTGCTAGAAAATATCTTGGCTTCAAAGGATGAAATAGTCATGTGTGGGGACTTTACCTGCAAGGAAGTAAATTGGGAAGAACTTGAACCCGGAACAGGAGAGGAAAGTTGGGGCTATGAATTTTTAAGTATGGCTATGGAAAATTCTATATACCAACATGTAAAAGAGACAACAAGATTAAGGGGAAGTGATCAACCAGCTAGATTGGACCTTCTCTTCACAAGAAGGGAGGAGGAGGTTCAAAGTATTCAGTACCTATGCCCACTGGGAAAAAGCGACCATGCAGTTCTCGACATAGACCTACTATTGAAGCATAAACTACCCAAGGAAAGGGAAAAGCACAAGGAAAATCACTGGATGTATTCCAGAACCGATTTCGCAGGACTACGGGATTTTTTCTTTCAAGTCACAAAATTGGGATCAAGTGTTATCTGAAAGTGAGGTACGGTAGACAAAAAACTTGAGGCATTCATGGAGATCTATGATACTGGTATAAAAACTTTTGTCCCAAAGTACATTAATAACAGAAAAAAAGGAAATCGCAAAGAATGGATTAATCGCAAATGTAGGCAAGCACAGGAAGCAAAAAACAAAGCCTGGAAAAAGATGAGAAACTGGGATTCAGAAGAAAACAGGCAAAAGTATAAAGAGGAGAGAAACAAATACACAGAAATGAGGAGGTCAGAGGCAAACCATGAGAAAGGGATAGTGGAGAACTATGAAAAGAATCCAAAAATGTTTTTCAAGTTTGTAAACGGCAAAAGGAAGATAAAAGCCACAATCCTAAAAATTAATAGTGGAAACAGAATCATAGATGATACAGAAATTGCGGAAGAACTAAATAGAAATTTTGCATCAGTATTTACAAAAGAAGGAGAATTCATTGCACCAGAAACCAATGAGATAGGTATAGAGGAAATGCCGGAAGTCACATTTAACAGAGAAGAGCTCATAGACAAAATGAGTAAGGTGGATCCAAACAAAGCCGCCGGACCGGACGGAGTATCAGGCTGGATTATTAAAGAAAATGCCAAGGAACTGAGTATACCAATATATGACATAATGACCAAATCATTGGACACGGGGATAGTACCTACAGAATGGAAAAGAGCAAACATCATTCCTATATTTAAGGGAGGAAGCAGAGATAAACCACTGAATTATAGACCTGTATCACTATTGAGCATCCTCATGAAGATTCTGGAAGGATTAATAAGGGACAAATGGGTGAACTACCTGGAATCCAAAAGATTAATTACTGACCGACAATTTGGATTTAGAGGAGGCAGATCATGTGTAAGCAACTTGTTGAGTTTTTACTCTAGAGTAATAAACACAGTGGACCAGAGGGAAGGATGGGTAGACTGTGCCTACCTAGACTTTAAAAAGGCATTTGACAAAGTTCCACACAAGAGATTGCTGTGGAAATTAAAACATGAGGGAAAAGTAGGAGACAAACTGCAGAAATGGATGGAGAGCTACCTTAGCGAAAGGCAGATGAGAACAACAGTAAGGGGGAAATCGTCAAACTGGACTCAAATTACGAGTGGAGTACCACAAGGATCTGTCCTAGCCCCAATCATGTTTTTAATATTTGTAAATTACTTACCTGAGGGACTAACAAGCTACATGAGCATGTTTGCGGACGATGCTAAGCTGCTTAAAACGATCAGAACCCAGGAGGATTGCCTTGAACTTCAATCAGATTTGCAAAAGATCCATGAAGGGAGCATCAAATGGAATATGGAGTTCAATGCAGGAAAATGTAAGACTCTAGAAATGGGTAAAAGCAAGTACAGACCTAGAAAAATTATAAACTAGGAATCGAAGTGTTTCCCAAAGCAGAAAAAGAAAAAGACTTGGGGATAGAATTTAAGGATAACATGTCTCCGGAAAGCCACGTAAATAAGATAGTGAGAGAATCACTAGCACTATTGGCAAATATCAGGATGTTTTTCAATTATCTTAATGAAAACACCATGAAACAAATAATGACAGCAATAATAAGACCCAGGATGGAATATGCATCTGTAGTGTGGTCCCCTCACATGAAGAAACATATCCACAAAATTGAGAGGGTATAGAGAGCACCTACGAGGATGATCCCAGGTTTGGAAAATTTGGAGTACCAAGAGAGGCTCGAAAGATTGAATCTACCTACACTGGTATAGAGAAGGAAACGAGGACAGCAATTTCAGATATACAAATGTGTTAGAGGTATTGACAAAATCGACCAAGAAAACTTCATAGAGAGGGATGGAGGTGAGAGAACAAGAGGTCACAGCTACAAACTGAAAGTGCCTAATAGTAAATCTGATCTGAAAAGTAAAAGATTTCCTACCAACTCGATTAGTGGGTGGAACAAATTGCCAGCCGAAGTAGTGTCTGCACCATCAGTGCATAGTTTCAAAGCACGGTATGACATACATATTTTAGGAGGTGGGAATTAACGAGCATGCTCACTCCCGCAAATACAACTAGTGTAAGTACACAAGAAAGCACAGAAAGAGAAAGACAGAGCATGGAAGATGAGATTGTGTAATTCGGAAGATAATGTAAAGAAATACAGTACAAAGAAATAAGAAATAGGTATAGTCTATAATACAGATATTAAAAGGAAGACTGAAGCAGATTACAAAACGAGGATTGTAGAGAAGTATGAAAACAATCCAAAAATGTTCTACAATTTTGTAATTACCCAGAGGAGGATAAAAGACACAATTCAAGGAATAAGAATTGGAGACAAAATCTCGAAGGAGGATAAAGAAATTGCAGAAAAACTAAACCGGAACTTTGCTTCTGTATTCACGAGGCAGGACGAATTCAACGAACCAGAGACAACTGCAACAAACACCAGTATAAATAGTCTGGTAGGTATTATATTTGATAAGCAAGACTTATATATTGAAAAAAAATTAAGGTGGACCCGAACAAAGCTATTGGACCGGACAAAGTACTTTATCTGGATGGATAATTAGAGAATGTGCTGAAGAACTGAGCACACTAGTATATGATATAATGACTAGATCACTGGAAGTGGGACGTGTACCAACGGAATGGAAGAAAGCAGACATTGTTCCTATCTTCAGAGGAGGAAATATAGACAAGCCGCTCAACTATAGACCTGTCTCACTGTTGGGTATACTAGTGAAATTGTTGGAAGGAATAATTAGAGACAGATGGGTTAAGCACATGGAATCAAGAAATATCATCACGGATCTACATTTACTGTAGTTTTAGGCAAGGCAGATCGTGCATAACAAACTTGTTAAGCTTTTACTTGAGGATGATTAAGGTAGTGGACAGGAGGGAGGGTTGGGTCGACTGCCTATATCTGGATCTAAAAACGGCATTTGATAAAGTTCCACACAGGAGACTGCTATGGAAGCTGAAACAAATAGGACGAATGGGAGGACAGCTGTTAAGTTGGATGGAGAGCTATTTGAGTGGGAGACAAATGAGAACTTCAGTCAGAGGTGAAACATAAGAATGGACAACGATTACAAGTGGAGTACCGCAGGGCGCAGGGATCAGTTCTGCATGCAGAGTTACATGGAGGGATAGAGAGACGAATGAGGAAGTACCGGTACGAAAGTGGTGTGGTGTGGATGTAGTCATGTAGATGTGCTGGAAAGTGTGAAAAGGAACACTTTGAGATGGCTCGGCCATGTGGAATGTATGGGAAGCGAGAGAATTACTAAGAGAGTGTACGAGAGGGAGGTGGAAGGACAGAGAGGGAGAGGTGGAAGGATGTAGTTAAGAAGTACAGTATATGAGCGAAGACGCCAGACAGTGGTGGATGGGAGGAGGGACGTCGACTGGCTGGGGACAGAGGTGCATGGGGGCGTTTCGTTTGTGGCCACCCCTTCGGTGATCACGTCCATCAATAAATACAGTAGATAGATAGATAGATAGGTCCGGTAGAGCATATATATAATTGTTATATACCGTATGTCATTACAAGCTGAAATGTATTATAAGGGATATATATAATACGATAATACACCGCCACCATCTTCGCTACAGTAATATGTCTGGACAGAGGACAGTCTACTGACTTGAAAAGTGACGTGAAATGATCAAACAATGGTATTGGAATTCCCTGGATGATGTCACATCCCTTTAGCCAATCACCTATAACGCGCAGCTGCGCAGCGCATATCCCATAATGCAATATATTGGAGAAGAAGGTGAGGGTTAGTGACTAGCCAGACTGCCGGTAATGGCGTCTTCAGCTGGATGACTCGTCCGTTTTTCGATTTTGTGTGTGTACGTGATTTTCGTTCATATCCAGTGGATTTATATATCGAGGACTATCGGAAGTGAGTAGCTATTTACCCATTATCCAAGGACCGTCGGAAGTGAGTATTTACCCATTATCCAACAATAGGGTCAGTAGGGAAAATGAGGGCAAGAATGTAGAGTTCCGGCGTAACGCCCGCCTTGTTTACACTACGCGGAGCGGCGGCGGACGCTTGCCATCATGTTCCCGTCTATTTTGACTGCCTTTGGATAGAATAATACAGTAGGGTCCCGCATAGAACGTGTTCACATAGAACGTTTCCCCTATAGAGCGAACGACCGAAAATATTATTCCAAAATTTTCATTAAGAACAAATGTGATCATATAGAGCGATTCCGCCATCAAAGTAGGGCAAATCCAAGGAGTTCTCATATAGAGCGCCGAAATATCGTACAGAACGCCTCGTGACGTGACGTAGATGCGCATTGTGATGTCACTGTCGTCTTTTCCCCATAGGTTATGTGTTTCACATAGAATGACTTCGTTTATCGACCAATTTTTCGTTCTATGCAGGACCCTACTGTATGTTGAGGAGAGAATGCGAACTTAACTGCGGCGATCGACTTAGGTAAACAAGACGGTGCCAAAGGCAGTCGGAGAGCTGACTGGGGTCACAACGGACTCCTTCAAACGTCAGCTGGCCAAAATACCAGACGAGCCCCCAATACCAGGATACCCCAGCACTGCAACCAACTCGCTGACAAGCCAGCGAAACATCCGAGAAGCAGAGCTGCCTGGTCGCTACGGAAGTCCACTTTAGCAGCGTCCACAGAGGATGGAATCACTCAAAGTAACAAAAGTAAGTAAGTAGACTGTACGCCCGGACTCTACATCCATCCCAAAATGAGGACTTTGCTCACTGCTGGCCACATAGATGAAGATTTCAATAAGTCCTGGGGGGTGGTGAGAGGGGGGTTTACCCCCCCTGAACTTGTTCGGGTAGAATGTAGAGTTCGGGCGTACCGCCAGCCTTGTTTACACTAGCGGAGCGGCGTCGGACGCTTGCTATCATGTTCCCGTCTATTTTGACTGCCTTTAGATACAATATGTTGAGGGGGCTTCCCCCCCCCCCATGACATTTTGTCATCATCATATATATTGCCAGGGGGCAAATAACCGAAAAAATCGCCGTGAACGAGAAGCTTAACCACAGCAATCAACAAATGTAAACATGACGGCTGCGGCGGCGGACGCTTGCAATCATGTTCCCGTCTATTTTGAATGCCATTCGATACAATATGTTGAGGTGGGGCTTTGCCCCCTGGCCTCCTCTCAGCCCCCATGACATATTGTCATCATCGTATATAATGCCAGCAGGGGGCAAATAACCGAAAAAATCGGTCAAAATAGACGCAAAGTTAACCGCGGCGATCGCCCTATGTATTTACCTAATTGTAGTTTACAGGAGTTGAGCTAAGCTCGTGTTGTCCCGTCTCTCAGTCTACTTTTTATCCAATTTTTTCTTGAAAATATGGATGTTCCTTGCCCCTACCACCTCCTCCTCCAGCCCATTCCATTTGTCAATACATCTATAGGGGAAGCTAAACTTCCTGATATCATTCTTGCAGGTAGGTATTTTTACTTTGTAGCTGTGGCCTCTAGTTATCCCTGTATCCATAATTAATATATCCTCCCTATCCAGCCTCTCCAGCCCCCGGGTGCATTTGTACATCATTATCATGTCTCCCATCTCTCTCCTCTCTTTTAGACTTGGTAGATTTAATTTGTCTAGCCTCCCTTCATATGGCAGTTCTCTGAGACTTGGAACCAATCTAGTAACTGCTCTCTGGATTCTTTCTAACTTGTGAATATGCTTCTATAGATGCGGGGACCACACCACTGCTGCATACTCCAATCTTGGTCTAATCATACTCTTCATAATTTTCGCTACCATGGTCTCATCCATGGTCATGTAAACATGACGAGTCGACCGTACGCCCAGAATCAAGGCTACATCCATCCCACTTATTCTGTAGGCTATGCCGCCATTCCACGGCAAACGGTTATGGACAAATATAGCCTAGCTTCTTTTTTGTCTTTTATCCTCTTTAACCCCTCATTTTCCCTTACCTATTAATGCTTACCTATGAATTGGTAGTGGGGAAATAAGAATTTTACTTCTTGTGTGGTCCCCACCTCTTAAGACGTGTCAGCCTAAATGTTCTCTATACCCATGTGTCTGTCGTACCGTGATTTGAATGTGGCTATCGTGGGCGCAGTTACTATCCCATCTGGGAGTGAGTTCCAGTCATCGATCACCCGGATCGCAAACCAGTTCCCTTTTAGTCTTGTTCTCCAGTGGTCCGGTTTCGCTAGTTTCAGTGAATGTCCTCTCAGATTATTTGTGTTGAGGCGGAAGAATCTGGTGTAAGGGATGTCGTCGAAGCCATGCATTAGCTCGTAGGTTTCGATCATATCACCTCTTTTTCTCCGGTCACTGAGTGTCTGCAGTCCCAGTCGCTGACATCTCTCCTCGTAGGGCAGGTGCGTTAGTTCGGGTACCAGTTTCGTAGCACGTCTTTGACCCCTCTCCAGGGCCTGAATATCCCTAACCAGGTAAGGGGACCAACTTTGCACACCATAGCCCAAGAACGAGCGTACCAGTGACAAGTAGAGAAGTACTGTACCAGGATCTCTCCGTCTCGTATGAAATTTCGGTAAAAATTGAAGAGACCCCGGACAGCCTTTTTACTAGTTAATTTTATTTTATTTTTTATTTTTTTTATTTGATATACAGTGTTGTTTAATACCGAGGACCATCGCATTTTAGTATTTTCAACATTAGCCTAACCTAACCTAACCGAAAACTAAACTGGGAACGTGAGCTGGGTTTAGACTGTCGCGTACCCATAAACAGGGAACGTGAGCTGGGTTTAGACCATCGCGCACCCATAAACAGGGAATGTGAGCTGGGTTTAGACCGTCGGTTAGGTTAGGTTAGGCTAATGTTCTATCTACTGTATCTATCTATTGCCTGACGCCGTGATCCCCGAAGGGGTGGCCACGAACGAACCGCCCCCATGCACCTCTGTCCCCAGTCAGTCGACGCCCCTCCCCCCAACCAGCACCGCCTTCGTTCATATACTTCCTCACTACATCCTTCCACCTCTCCATCGGTCTACCTCTCCCTCTCTGTCCCGCCACCCTCGCTCTCATACCCCCTCTTAGTCATTCTCTCGCTTTCCATGCGTTCCATATGGCCGAACCATCTCAAGTTGTTCCTTTTCACACTTTCCAGCACATCTACCTCCACACCACACCTCCTTCTTACTTCCTCATTAGTCTGTCTATCCCTCCATGTAACTCCGCACGCACTTCTTAAGTAATTCATTTCCACTGCTCTCACTCTTGGTCTGAGTCTCTCAACCAACGTCCACGCTTCGCTTCCGTAAGTCAGTGTCGGGATTACCACACTGTCATGCAAGGACTTCTTCACTTCCATACTGACCACCCTATTTCTTGTTACTGCTTTCAGTGTTCCTACAACCCTCTTCCCCTGTTGTACCCTCTCCCACACTTCTTCATCCATAGTCCCATCTTTACTCAACACACTGCCCTGATACTTAAAAGAGTTGACGATCTCCATAGCCTGACCGTTCAGCTTCACCTCACACTCTGTGACTTCACCCCTTTCGAAGACCATAACCTTGCTCTTCCCTGCATTTACCTTCAAATTCTGTTTTTTGCACACTGTTCCAAACTCATTTACCAGACCCTGCAACTCCCATTCATTATCACTCATCAGAACTGTATCATCCGCAAACAGCAGTACAGTATAGGTAGCTTCCACTCAATTCTCTCCCTTTTCAGCGATACACCAACATCCACTGCTCTTGATAGTATTTCTTTCAGGACTCCATCCATATACTGTATACAGTAAACAACCACGGGGACATCACACACCCCTGTTTTAAACCAACATTCAGGTAAAAAAACTCACTCTGCTCACTCTCCACACGTACTGCCGCCTTTGCACCCTCATACATGCTCTTCACTGCTTTCAGCAACTTGCCCTCTACTCCGTATATTCTAAGTACTTTCCACAAACCTTCTCTATCCACTCTGTCATAGGCCTTCTCCAAGTCCATAAAGGCAACATACACCTTTTGTTTCTTCTCCAGATATTTCTCCACAACACAATTCAGGGTAAAAATATGATCTACACATCCTCTTCCCTTCCTAAAACCTCCCTGCTCGTCGCCTATCCATATCTCCGTTCTCACTCTCACTCTCTCAATCACTACCCTACTGTATACCTTCCCTACTACGCTTAGAAGACATATTCCTCTGTGGTTACCACACACTCCTCTTTCCCCTTTGCCCTTATATAGGGGGACTATTATGCCAGTCTTCCAGTCATCAGATGCACTCCCCTTCTCCCATGCTAGTTTGCACATTTTCCATACCCATTCGATCACTATCTCACCAGTCACCACCATACCTCAACATTTCCCCACACACTCCATCTGTTCCTGGTGCTTTCCCCAACTTCACTCTTTTCATGGCTTCCCACACTTCTGACCTCCTGATCCCCACCTCCTCCTCCACTACTTCTCTTCTTCTCCCTCCCATACCATATCCAGCTATGTTTGCTGGCTCTTCTTTCCTTACATTTAGCAACCCATTGAAGTACTCCCTCCATCTTTCGACTCACTCTTGCTTCTCGGCTAGCATTCTCCCATTCTTATCTTTCACACCCTTACTGTTTCCCTTGCTACCTTCCCTAACTTTCTTGACTTCTTTCCAGAACAGTTTTCTCCCTCCATTTTTCACTCAGATTCCTTCCAAATTCCTCATCTACTCTTCTCTTACTTTCCTTCACCACCCTCTTACTCTCCACGTACCTCGCTCGTTTCTGTCTCTCGAAATCTTCATTCCCTCTACTACCCAACCACTCTCTATATGCTTTCTTCTTTTCTTCCACAGCTATTCTTACCTCTTCTGTCCACCATGCTGTACCTTTCACTCGCCTCCCTCTTCTCCTCACTCCACACACCTCCTCACATGCTGCACAGATCTCATCCTTAAACACCTTGCTCATCTCCTCCACTTCCTCCATAACTTCCAGGTCGAACCCACCTAGTCGTCTTTCCACTGCTCTCCTGTACTCCTCCCTGACTTCCTCCTCCTGCAACCTCTCCACCCTCCTCTCGCCTCCCTCCAGCTCTCCTCACCCACTTCTTTTGTATCCTAACCTTAGCTACCACTACATAATGATCAGACAGACCCCCTCCAATACCCCTATCATCCATCACAGATTTCTTCATTCGTTCATCCACACATACTGTACATTATCAATCAATGACTTTCGTTCCACCACTGTCTCATCCTCCATCATCCACACCCGTTTCCACGTGTACCTGTGGATCATTCTGTGTCGGAAGAAGGTGTTAGCTATCCACAGCCTCCTCCCCACACATACGTCCACAAATGCCCTACCATTTACATTCACATTCACCTCTGATGGTACCCCCAACCCTCCCACCACTCCCTCAACTTTCCTATCACCCACCTTACCATTCATTTCCCCAATCAGAAATATTCTTTCGTTCTTGTCAAACTTCTCCAGGCACGCCTCCACATTCATCCACAACTCCTCTTTCTTTCTTTCAAGTTTATCCTCTGTCGGGGCATACACACACACAATCACCCACGTTTGTATTCCTACTTTCATTCTCACCCACACAATCCTTGAACCCACAGGCCCATACTCTTTTACACATTCCTTCCATTTGCTACTTACAAACAAACACGCACCTTCTCTTGCTGTTCCTTCACTCACTCCAGCACACACACCCACTCTCTCACATCTGAACCTTTCCATTTGGTCTCTGTCATTCCACATACATCCAGCCTGGCATTCACTAGCACTTCCAGAACCTCTCTCTCTAATGTTGAAAATACTAAAATGCGATGGTCCTCGGTATTAAACAACACTGTAGGCTATATCAAAGAAAAATAAACAAAAAACTAAAATTAACTAGTAAAAAGGCTGTCCGGGGTCTCTTCAATTTTTACCGAAATTTCTTTTTATGATTCCAAGCCGGCCGTTCGCTTTTGCGGCTTTGCCGCAACCTTTGCTACGTGCTGTGAGGACTTGAGGTCACACGACACCAAGATACCCTGATAGGCTATTCATAGCATGATAGCCCTCCCCAGTAGTGGGACTGTGGGGGGCATATTTTGTATTTAGATTGTTTGATAATAGGTAAATAGGCATAGCCTACTTAATTTTCAGCTCTTCAGTAGCCTATAAGAGAACAATGTAGGCTATCTGAAAGAAAAACACACAAACAAAATAGGGCAAGAATGTAGTTACCGGGTGTACCGCCCGTCTTGTTTACACTACGCGGACGCTCACCATCATGTTCCCGTCTATTTTGACTGCCTTTGGATACAAAAATACATTACCCTAACCAAACATTAACCTAACTTAATATTATGGATTTATAGGCTAAGTATTTATTTTATTAGAAGTATTTATAGCCTAGATGATTTATGTTGTAGGCCTATGTCGATAGGTAGTGGTACACCCGGTAACTACATCCATCCCCAAAAGAGCCTATAAAATAGTTGCTGAAATTACTTCTTCTTCTTCTTGTGGAGTTGCTGTCCCTTTTATTTTGGAACCAACTCACCTATGCACCGATGATTTTTTCTCCAGAAACAGCTAGAGCTTGGTTAACCTAACAAGTGCGCATGGGGGTAATTAGACACCTCTCCCTGTGCGCATGTATTTGAGGTGTTTCCGTCACTAAAATATTAATTTTACCATAAATAGCATTAATACTTATCCATACGCGCCTATTATGGGTTGATTATAAAGGTATTAACCTGAAACAACAATAAAACGAGTGAAAACAGCGTTTGGATGGTCAAAATCGGAGATATAGCCCGCGAGTTGTATAATGTATGGGTGAGGCAAGCTGCTTTCCCGCCAATTTCCCACAAGGCCACTGAGACACAGTCGATCGATTCTCTCTCTTGCATTCGCTTGCTATCAGTGATGACAACGCCCTGCTTGCAACTCGCTAATGTTAGCACGAAAATATACCTCAGAATAAGGGAATAACAGGGAAAATAGGTGATAACTGAAGGAGAGGAGGAAAGTGGGGACGGAGGGGAGGTAGAGGACTGAGATTTTGCATGGCCCAGGGGCCAAAAAAAAAAAAAAAAAAAAAAAATCTATGTCAAAAGTTGATTTTTTTTCTTCTCTGACTCTTAAGAGTCTTCCCGCAGTCCGCCGGGGGAACTCTTAAGAGTCTCCCCGCAGTTCCCGGGTTAAGATGTAGGCTAGTTTAGAAAATAAGCAGTCTTAGAAGGGATAGGCCTAGTTAAAGAAAAGTATTGAAGTAGGCTATATAGCCTAGGCCTAGCCTAGCAGAATTCTCCCCTCCCTATTTACCCCCTCCTCTACCCCCCAATATCTTGTTCTCTCCTTAACTTAACTTTTCCTGTCGGTCCTAAAAGTAACCTTTACCCTAGGCCTATCTTTATATTTTGGGTTAGGCCTATACCTGTACTGATGTTTTGGACCGACAGTTAGCCCATCGATCTTTTTAGGCCTAATAGGTCCGGTAGAGCATATACATCATTGCTATATATGTCATTAAGAGCTGAAATGTGATATAAGGGAGAAAAAAAAGAAAAAAAAAAAAAAAAAAAAATGCTAAAATACAGTATAGCCTACTGTAAAACAATAAGTTTTTCAGCCAGTACCCAACCAGCGGGGGTGTGGGGGCGGTAGCCCCCACCCATATACTAGGTTAGGTTAGGTAAGGTTGTTAGGTTAGGCTAATAGCCTAGCACATTAAAAAAAAAAAAAAAAAAACCTAACCCAACCAGCGGGGGTGTTGGGGCGGCAGCCCCCACCCATAATACTAGGATAGGTTGTTGTTGTTGTTGTTCCCTAAGCTGCCTGGCCGAACAGCCCCGAGTCCCTGAGGAAGGCCATGGCCACGATCGGGCTTTCCCACAGAGCTCTCATTGAGTGTAGATTGTGTTGTTGGTGTAAGTGGTTGTGTGAAATGCAGTCTTCTATGATGTGTTTAATGGTATGAGGTGCTGTGTTACATCCCGGGCAGGCATCGACAACGGAGTCATCCAGTCTCTTCTGATAGCTCAGGAGAGCTGGATGGTGTCCGCATCTCAGCCTGGCCAGGTGGACTCTGTCCTCGCGAGGAAGGGAGGATTCGGAAGGATGGATTTCGGGAGGTCGTGCATGCAGCTGCGTGTTGTCTGTGAGTGAGTGGATGGATCGGTGAGAGATATGATTATGGATGTGCTTCTGGAAGTTGGTTCGGGGTGGGCAGGGAGGGAGAGAGGACAATAATTGTGTGTGATACCGTGTGCTGGGTGTTGTTTTGATATTTCTTGGTATCTGTGGGTGTGTTGCCATGTAGTTTAGTGGGTGGTCTTGGTTTGTGGAGGCTGCTGCCAGGAATTGAGTGCCTCTCATGTCCAGATGGTCTAGGATAGGTTAGGTAAGGTTGTTAGGTTAGGCTAATGTCTTCCCAAAGTTGACTATTTTTATAACATAAGATATTAGGCTACCCACTCCACCCCGTGAAATCTGAGCCAGCTTTTTCGTTTTGTTTTGGGTGTTATTGAGCTGTTTGTTGAGTGATGATCTTTTCTGCATTAGGATTTTTTGGTCCCTCGGGATTTTGAGGTGCCGAGCGTTGGAAGGTTTCCTCCTTTGGGGAATGTGATGCTGACACTCCTTCAGTAGGGTGCTGAGGATGGTGTCAAGCATGGCATTTGGATCCTTGTCATGGAGGATCAGGTCCCAATTTGTCTGGGAGAGGGAAGTTTGGAGATTTACCCAATCAATTGCTTCACTGAAGAAGTTAAAATTTGAGAATGAGTTTGTTGGTTTTGTTGGCGGAGTTACAGTTTCAGCTTGAGCCCCAGCCTTCCTGTACAACCAATCTGTTTGTCCCAAGATATAAAACTGGAAATTTTACTAAGCAGAAAGATTGGTTTAATTTGAAATGCAAAAGAGCTTTGGGTAGGCGTGATGCAGCTTGGGCTAGATTAAGAAGAAGGAACACTGAGAGTAATCGGAATAAATATAAACAGGAGAGGAATAGATATGTTAACATAATTAGGCAAGTTAAAATGAACTATGAGAAGAACATAGTAAATAAATGTGAAAGTGACCCTAGATTATTTTATAAATATATAAACAGTAAGTTGAAGGTAAAGAAACAAATTACTAAATTAACAGTTGATGCTAGGACGTATGAAAATGTATCGGACATGTGTGAGGTAATGAATAACAAATTGGGGTCAGTTTTTACTAGAGAGGAAGGTTTTGACGAACCACAGGCGGGAGTACTGGAGAGTGGTCTTAGTAAGATTGAAATAACTAGAGATGAGCTGTTATCTGCGATGAGAGGACTTGAAGTAAGGAAAGCTATGGGACCGGATGAAGTGTCTGCCTGGGTTTTAACACCTTACGAGCGGCCTATGCGGTTTATTTATGTGTACCGCCCAGCGGGGTGTTTTTAGCCAAAATAGGGCTGTTTACGTGATCATTTTCATGCCTAAATAAGACCCAGAACGTAAAACAAGTATCTATCCCTGAAAGGGCATAAACAGAGCTTTCGAATGACACCATAACGATCCTTGTATGATGGATAGTTTTCTTGCAATAACCGTGCAACGCGAGTGCAAAAAGCAGGTAATTCGGTACTTTCGGTACATAATTGAGTATGTAGCGAGTGAGAGAGGGAGGAGGGAGCTGAGATTTGTGTCAGTAGGTTCGCCGCGGTGGTCTGGAGCAGTCATACGCTCGCTAGTCTCCTGCCACCACTTGTCTCTCTCTCTCAGCCACATTACGTGCTGAAATTGCCACTCGACCTATGTCGAGCGCCGCCACATAGTCCAGCTTTATTTAACTCGACTTAAGTGGTGAGCCGCTTTTTAAGGGTTAAAGGAGTGTGCAGAGCAATTAGTGGAGCCAGTGAGGGACATAATTCAAGCTTCCTTAGATAAAGGACAGGTTCCTGTTGAATGGAAAAGAGCTAATATCATTCCGATATACAAGAATGGAAACCCTGAGGACCCTCTAAACTATAGACCAGTTTCACTTACTAGTATTGTATGCAAGATTTGTGAAAAGTTAATTAGGAAGAGATGGATGAAAATGTTGGAGAGAAAGAAGATAATAACCCCAAAGCAATTTGGATTCAGAGAAGGGACATCTTGTGTTACCAGTTTGCTATGTTATTACAGTAGGGTGATAGATGTACTCCAAGAGAGAGGCGGATGGGTGGACTGCGTCTACTTAGACCTTTCCAAAGCATTCGATAAGGTACCACATAAGAGATTGTTATCTAAGCTTGAGACGCTAGGATGTGTCAGGGGGAGTTTGCTGAAATGGATGGAGAGCTATTTAACAGATAGGGAAATGAGGACCAACATTAGAGGAACTTACTCATCGTGGCGGAAAGTTGAGAGTGGTGTGCCGCAGGGATCTGTGTTGGCACCTCTCATGTTCCTTATGTACGTGAATGACCTGCCGATAGGCATAAACTCTTACATGTCAATGTTTGCAGATGACGTAAAAATTATGAGACAAATAACAAATAAAAGTAGTTGTGAGGAGCTGCAAGGGGATTTAGATATAATATACGAATGGAGCACCAAGTGGAAAATTAAATTTAATATAAGTAAATGCCATGTGTTAAATATGGGAAGTGTGAATAGACCAAATTGGGAGTACAGGATGGGAGATAATATAATTAGCAAGGCCGAAAAAGAAAAAGATTTAGGGTTGATTATCCAAGATAATTTGTCGCCAGAGAAACATATTAACAAGCTCTTTAGCGGAATGTATGCAATGGCCGGGAATATGAAAGTTGCTCTGAACTACTTGGATGAGACCATGGTAGCGAAAATTATGAAGAGTATGATTAGACCAAGATTGGAGTATGCAGCAGTGGTGTGGTCCCCGCATCTAAAGAAGCATGTTCACAAGTTAGAAAGAATCCAGAGAGCAGTCACTAGATTGGTTCCAAGTCTCAGAGAACTGCCATATGAAGGGAGGCTAGACAAATTAAATCTACGGAGTCTAAAAGAGAGGAGAGAGAGGGAAGACATGATAATGATGTACCCGGGGGCTGGAGAGGCTGGATAGGGAGGATATATTAATTATGGATACAGGAATAACTAGAGCCACAGCCACAGCTACAGCTACAAAGTAAAAAGACCTACCTGCAAGAACGATATCAGGAAGTTTAGCTTCCCCTATAGATGTATTGACAAATGGAATGGGCTGGAGGAGAAGGTGGTAGGGGCAAGGAACATCCATATTTTCAAGAAAAAATTGGATAAAAAGTAGACTGAGAGACGGGACAACACGAGCTTAGCTCAACTCCTGTAAACTACAATTAGGTAAATACATAGTGTGTATAGTTACAAGGCTGTGGTCAGAGAATATTGTCTTCTCCACTGAGTAGTCGGCAACTATATCCTGGTTGTTAGTGAAGAGGAGGTCGAGTGTGTTAGTGACTCTGGTAGGCTTGGTTATCAGTTGTGTGAGGAAAAGCTTGTCAGAGAGTTTAAGGAGAAGCCTGGCTTGTGGTTGCTCCTCTCTGGTACCTCCTGAGACCTTTCCTTCTGGCCAATGGATGATAGGAAAGTTGAAGTCTCCGCAGATGATGATGTCTGGTGTTGGGGTTGGCATATCGTCGATTAGCTTGTCGATTCTGCTGTGTGAATTATTGTAACTTTCAAGGGTGCATGATGGGGGGGCGATAGCAATTGAGAATAATTACATTGAGTGACTTAATGTGGAGAGCCAGCATTTCTACTTGAGTATCAGAGTAGACTAGTATTGGTTTTGTATCTGAGGCTAGGTCATTTCTTACATATGTGATGACTCCACCATTGCTTCTATTTTCACGATCTGCTCTGTAGGAGGTGTAATTTGCCACTATTATTTCTGCATCACTCACCTCACTTTTGAGATGAGTCTCTGTCAGGGCAATGAACATTAGGTCATTTTCTTCGGCAAGCTCAGCAATGAAGGGGATCTTGCTTTTATTTGTCTTAGGGAATAGACCTTGAATATTGCCCATCATTGCATTTTCTAGCATGATTTCATGGCATTTAGCATTGGAAACATTTGGGTATGTGTTGGGACATTGTTGTGTTGATTGCCCATTAGGTGTGTGCTGATTATGGACGCTTGTGACTCCATGGCTTTCGTTAGCGTGTCAAGGGTCCTTTTCACCCCCACCATTAATTCTAAAAAAGCAGGGGCTGAATTTGTATCCTGGACAGCGTCGACTTTCTTCGAGGCCATGTGGGGCACTTGAGCGGTGGCAGGTACCGGTACTGGATTTACATCTTGCTTGGCTTGGTGTCTCTTTGTCCCTTTGATGTGAGGTAATTTACAGTTACTATTCAAACATTCCTGCTTGGAGATGGAGTCCTTGCACATCTTAGGGTGGAGAAATTAGAATGTTTTCCCTAGTTGGCATCCTTGGTCTCTATTTGGCCCATGATTTAGGAGTTTACGACAGACCTTAGGATGACGGTACTCACATTTTGTCCCAAATTTGCCGTGCCGACATGTTCCCCGCCTGTGGTACCTACATATGGGGGTTTCTTGGGCAAGCTGAGTCAACTTGCCATTTCTCCTGTCCTGTGGTGAGATTCTGGTGACATGGGAATGATGGTATGCTGAGGAATCTGAGGATTTCTGTCTTGGGCTAGGTCTAGTTCTAGCAAGGCTGCATTCATGGCCTTGGGTCTGGGAATTAGGCCTAGGCCTACTGAGAGCCAATTTGACCGATAGATTGAGGTCTGCTAATCCTAGGTCAACAGTCTTGTCCTCTTGCTTCCTATTGGAGTCATCAGAGTTGTTTGGTAGTTCTGGTGTAGTTAGGGTCTGAGCTGCCTCGGTTTGTGTCAAGATATCCTCAGATTTGTCTTCGGGCAGAGCTTGACTTGAGCCAATTTGCCTGGCCTTAACTGTCAGAAGTGTGTCTTTGGTGATTGCACCTTTCTTTTTCAGTTCTGCCCTAATTACAGTTCTTTGCCTGTGTTTAGCTTCCTCTGCATTGCTTAGCCACTCCTCAGTGTCCTCGTCCCCAAACCTCAATAGGGTGCATGGGTGGCAAGTGAATTTTCTTTTTGAGGCAGCATAACAAAATATTTGAAAGGTTGGTAGAGCACAACATTCATAGTGTAGCCATTTTCTGCAGTCATCACAACTTATGGAGTAGTCCATATCACTTCTTCTTCTTCTTCTTTTTGTGGAGTTGCTGTCCCCTCTCAAAGCCAGCTCACCTATGCACCGGTGACTTCTCCAGAAACAGCTAGAGCTAGATTTAAGAATTAGTTTAGAAATTATGTAGTCGTAGAAAGGATAGTTAAAGACAAAGAATTGAAGTATATAGCTTAAGCAGAACTCTCCTCCACCCCCCAATATCTTGTTCTCTCCTTACCTTAATTTAACTTTTCCCTTCTCTACTATTTAATCTCATTTTTCTCCCCCCTGTTTTCTCTTCTGCCACACCTGCTCCAGGAATCTTTTCACTACCTCCATTCTTTTCCCCATTTCCCCATCTACACCCTCTTCTGTCCCGAGACCTAACACAAATTTTACACCCTCATCCTCCTCCTCTTTCTGCTCTTCCCATTCCCTCTCCCCTACCACCCGTTTCAACTCATTTTCCAACCCATCTCTCTCCTCTGCATACCCCTGGCACTCTGTCACTATATGTTCTATTGTCTCCTCCACTCTCCTCCCTCCCACTGTAGACACGCTTTCACCCCCCCATTCCACCTCCATGTTCTCCTATTTGTCTCTAATGCTCCTGTCCTAGCCTTAAACAGTAGTTCAGCTCCCCAACTTCCGTCATAGAACTCCTCTTTTCTCGGTCTCCCCTTGCTTCTATATCTTATCAGTGTACTTTTCTTCTCCATATTTCTCTTCCATTCCTGTCTTCCTACTTCCTTCACTCTCGTTCCTATCTCTTTCTCTAGTCTCCTTCCCTGAACTAGTCCTGCATTACTCCCTACATCTCTCCACTCCTCTCCCACCCTTCTTTGTTTCACTCCTATTTTTTTCCAGTTTTCTCTTACACTCTTTTGCCCATCTACTCTTCCCCCCCCCCCCCCCCATTCATTCACTCTCCTTGGCCACCTATGATCCTCAATCTCCTCCAACCTACTCTTGTACCTCAACTTTGCCTTCGCCACTCTTTCCTCAAACGTACTCCATCCCATCTCCCCTCTCACTGCTTCATTTGCTGTCCACCTTCTTGCTCCTAACCCCATTCTTCCTATTTTATTTTGTCCCGTCTCCAGTTTATTTATTTCTCCCCCTGTACTCCGGAGCTCTCACATCCATCCCGTACATTATTCTCGGCACTTCAAAGTCCTTCCACACCTCTCTTACTATTTTATATTTATTTACTCTGGTTTTTGTCACATTCCACAGTTTCCCACTACACTGCTCCACCTTCATGATTTTCTCATTCATTGTCCTTTGTCGCCCTTCCCTCCCTATCCATACCCCTAAATACTTCACTTCCTCCCTTGTTTCTATTCTTTCCCCTCCTATCCTCATTTCTACTGCCTCTGGTCCATTTACTACTATCATACTGCTTTTCTCTACACTGAACTTCATTTCTAGGTCTCTGCCAAACCTTTCCGCCTCCTGTAACATTTCCCCCATATCTTCCTCTGTCTCTGCTATCAACACAACATCATCAGCAAACGTCAGAATTGCTAGCCTATACTGCCCTATTTTCACTCCTTGACCCTTACTCTTAATTCTCCTCACTAACTCCTCCATGCACATTGCAAAAATTAGTGGTGACAGGTTACATCCCTGCCTTAACCCTTTCCTTCTCCTGATTCCTTTCACTGCAATATTTTTCCACACAATCTCTGTCTCCGCCCCTTCATACATATTTATTATCATGTTCCTTATCTTCCTACTCACTCCTAGTTTCTCCATCACTGCTTCTGCAACTCCCCTACTAATCTTATCATATGCCTTCTCCACATCCAAACACACTATAAACACATTTCCCTTGCTTTGCCTTTTTCTCTATAATCTCATCTAATATATATATTGTCTGTTCCTCTTCTCCCCTTCCTAAACCCATTTTGCTCTTCACTAAGTAGGATCCTTTCTTCTACATACTCTCCTACCCTCTCCTTTAGTATCCCATAAAATATCTTATTTATTATGTTTATTACCGTTATTGGTCTATAACTCCCCATTTCGTGCACTTTTTTGCTCCTCCTTTGTAAATCAATGTGACCCTTTCTTCTTTCCATCTTGCTGGTATTTCTTCCTCCTCCCATATTTTATCAAATAGCTACTTCAACATCCTAACTATCATCTCCCCTCCTTCAATATACATCTCTGCTGTTATCCAATCCGGCCCTGCCGCTTTGTTTCTCTTCAGCTTCTTCACACTCCTCCTCACTCACCATCTCATTCATATTTTCATCTATTTCTTCCTCATTTAGTTCAATATTCCATTGCCCTACTCTTATTTGGTCATTTACCCCTCCCACTTCCTCCCAGTATCTTTTTATTTCCTCTCCAATTTTATTTACATCCCTAACTTTTTCCCCACCTACATTCAGCTCCACTACTACCTTTTCCCTCCTTTTTTCTCTTTTTAGCCATCTATACCACTCAGCTTTTCCTTTGTCCCCCTTCTCTTTTATCCTGTCAATTTATTTCTGTTCATGCTTCTCTATTGCTCCTCTTATTAATTTTTTTGTGTTTTTCCTTTCCCTCTCGTATTCTTCCCTTGCTATTCGAATTTCCTCCTCACTTATATTTTCCCCTCTCTTTTTCCCCTTCTCCAACTCTTTCCTAATCCTATTCCTCTCTTTCCTCGCCTCCTTAATGTCTGTATTCCACCACCCTTTCATTCCTCTACCTTTCCTCCCTATTTTCTCCTTCTCTAACTCTCTCTGCTACCTTATTTATTTCCCTCTCTATCCTCTTATCAATTTGCATTGCACTCCCTCCCCCCACTTCATCTATATCCATATTCCCTATTTCCTCCCTAAACCTCCCCCACTCCGCCTCCTTCATTTTCCATCTTTCTGGCTTACTAGCCTCTCTACACTTCTCTATCTTCTCCTTGTGAGACTTTATGCTGTATCTTAGTTTCAGCAGGTTATGGTCACTGTTCATTTCAAAGTTTCTTTCTTCATCTACTACCATTTCTATCACTCTCTCTCCTGCTTTCCTGTTCACTAATATATAATCAATAGCTGACCTCCTCCCTTCTCTTCCTCTCCATGTTACTTTCCCCTCCGCCTCTACCATATTCAAATTTTCTAACTGCTCATCCTCACATAGGTATAACAATAACTCCCATTCCTATTGATTTGTTCCCCTAAGATTCCTGTGTGAGCATTCATATCCCCCATTATTATGATTTCATCTTCGTTTCCTCTCATCACAGCCCTTATTACTTCGTATTTTCTCCGATTTTCCTCCCTCTACCGTCATATAGCATATAATCAGCATAAAATTAGCGCTTTTCATTTCCCCTTTCCCTTCCACCCTCACTACTAGTATGTCCTCCTGGTCTTCCCCTTCCCCCAAGTTCACCTGTTCAACTTCCCATTTTTCTTTTTCTACCACCACTGCGACTCCTCCACCCTTTTTCTTTGTTTTCTCTCTTCCTTTCCCTATTACTTCATACTTCTCCCCTTCCCATTCTATCTTCCCCTTCAATTTTGTTTCTACTATTCCACAAATATTCAACCTTCCTTCCTCTGCTTCTCTCTCTATTTCCTCCATCATTCCCGGCCTCCATCCATTAACATTCACACACCCAATTATTATTTCCCCCATATCCTCTCCATGGAATTCTTGTTTCTTTTTCTTCTTCCTCCTACATTCCTGTCTCCCCCCCTTCCTTTCCTCTTCTACTCCCCCTGGCTCCTTATTTGTTTCCTTTACTTCTCCTCCACTCCCATTTTTTTCCCTATTATTCGCACTACTGTCTATAATCTCCTTTCTTCCAAGACTATCCCCCCCTATCTCCCTCTTTTTTCCTCTACCCTTTCCCCCCTGTATTGAATCTCCTGCTCCTTCATTTTCCATCCCTTCTCCTCCCTCTGCCCCTACTTCCTCCTCCCTTTCCTCTCCCTTGTTCGTTGATAGTCAATCTACTTTGTTCTTCTCTCGTGCCGACCACCTCTCTTCTCGTCTAACAATCTCCTCTATCCTCTCTGCTATATGTCTTTCCTCCTCCCTTTTTAGGTGCCACCCATCTTCTTCAAAACTCCAAGAATCCACCTCTCTGTCCAAATCTAGGAAACTAAATCCTTTAATCCCCATTTCCTTTAGCACAGAGTTCATGCACTTTGTAAGCTCCTTAATCTTATCATTTGTCGCAATCCTTACCTTCTCATAACTCCAGCTCTCTTTGGGCCTCCTCAGGATTCCCACCATTACTATGTTCACTCTCTTTTCTTTCTTTCTTATTTCCCTTAATCCTTCTTCAATCTCTGCCATTGTTCCCCTCACTCCTTGCATCTCCAGACCATTTCCCCCTCCCTGTATTACTAAGGTTCCTTCTGGAGAGTCCATATGTAGCACACTCAATTTTGTTGTTTACATCTTCTTCTGAACAGCTGACCGCCGCCATCTTGGACGCCATCTTTGTTTTGAGAGTGGGATGAACTTATTTCCACTTATCACTTAATAATCACACAATTTTTCTTGGTAATTTTGTCTGCAATAAGTGCACTGGATGCTTATGTGGAACACTGCACTGTTTTGTTGTTGATGGGTAGATATTTCTGTAGTAAAGTATGGAAAACTGAAGAGCACTATCACTGGTGGCTATCACTGGCTCTACTCTATGCTAATCGAGTAGGTAACATCAGAGGGCTGTATCCAAGGTGTAATCAGAACAAAGTCCCCCTACTGCAAGAAATCGCTGCCACCGATAACATATCCCTACTCGCCCTGACCGAAACTCATCTGCACAACGATATACTTGATGCAGAGGTGCGGATCCAAGACTTTGAAATTTACCGCACAGACCGTAGGGATAGAAGCCATGGTGGAGTAGCCATTTATATAAAGAATAAATTTGCAGTAGAAATCCTGGACAGCCATTCAAACAGGACATGTGAAATCCTCACCCTCTCCATCAAGGATCTAAATCTTGTTATAACAGCAGTATATAGGCCTCCAAAGGCCACATAAGAGCTTTTTGAGGAGGTCGTGAACAAAGTTATCCATACAGTAGACCACCTGCCAGCTCCCAACACAGAATTCTTACTCCTTGGAGACTTCAATTTCCCACACATGAACTGGGAGACATTGGAAGTGGTGGGAGGAACGAATGGAGAAAAACAACAAGCTAGGCTACTGGCGTCTCTTATGCGGACTAAATTCCTAACCCAATTTATATCCGAACCAACAAGAGGATCTAACATACTAGACCTAGTAGCCAGCAATAACCATGGGATAATGCACTCCTACGAGCTCTACGAGACCACCATGTCGGATCACAAAATCTGCGAAGCGTCTCTCGCAATAAATGCCTTGCTCAATAAACCACAGCAAGGTCAGCAAGAAAAAACAGGAATGGCAAAATTAAACTTTTACCACAAAGACATTAAATGGGCTGAAATTAAAGACAAATTAAAGATGAACTGGGCAACCAAAATTGCGGAAGACAGTGCTGCAAATATGCTCTCTAAATTCACCACAATTTGTGAAGAAATATGTAAAGCCAATGTCCCGACTAAAAGTACAGCTAAGAAAAAACACATCCCACGGGACCGTCGCATCCTTATGAGGAGGAGGAGCCTCTACAAAAGAAAATTGGCAAAAAATCCTCCACATAGCAAAGCCACCAACTTTCACAAGGCCCTTCAGGAGATTGAAAGCAAACTCATAGAATCCCATGATGACCAGAGGAAGAGAGAAGAATTACAAGCAGTCCAGAACATAAGCAGTAACTCCCAAGTTTTTCTTCTCATACGCTAACAAAAAATCCAAAAACATATCGGCAGTAGGGCCATTAGAAGACGTCGATGGAAACCTGGTGGCCGACCCAGGGGAAATGGCAGACATACTAAGGGCACAGTATGAAAGTGTCTTCAGTCTTCCAAACCCCCACAAAACTGTGGATGACCCAGCGGCTTTCTTCACAATGCAAGAGCCCTCTCCCTCACCAATACTGACTGACATAATCCCAGAAATTAATGATATAATTCAAGCCATTGACGACATAGCAGCCGACTCAGCAACAGGTCCAGACGGGTTCAGTGCACAGCTCCTAAAAACCTGCAAAGCTGAACTGGCGCTACCACTGCAACTAATAGCTGCCAAGTCCCTAGCTACCGGTACAGTTCCCTCATCCCTGAAGGAAGGGGTAGTGAAACCCATCCACAAGCCAGTAGCAAAGGACTGGCCAAAAACTATCGGCCCATAGTGCTAACCTAGCACATAACAAAGATAATTGAGCGGGTCGTCAGAAAGAGAATAACGAAACACATGGAGGACCTCGACGCTTTCAACAGGGGACAGCACGGGTTTAGAAAGGGCCGGTCCTGTTTGTCGCAGCTACTTGCCCACCATGAGGCTCTACTAGAAGACATCAGTAAAGGCAAGAACGTCGACGTGATATTTTTTTTTTTTTTTTTTTTTTTTTTTAAGAGACAATGAATGGAGGAAGGAAAAACACAGATAAAACAAAAAGGTCCATGTGCCTAAAGGCATCCTCCATTCATAAAATGTTTGTAACAACTGGATTTAAACATTTGTTGATTGTAAGTTTGTGGAAAGCAATTCGAGGGAAGTGAATTCCAAAGAGTAGTAGCTCTGGGGATAAATGAATTCTGATAAGCAGAAGTTCTGCATTGTGGAGGAGAAAGTGTAAATTCATGGGCGCTCTCAGCTGCCCTAGTTCTACGGGGAAAGATGTGGAGAGGCGGCACAATTGAAGCAAGTTCCTCGGAACAATTGCTGTGAAAATATCTGTAGAATAATGCAAGGGATGCAACGTTTCTTCGTATGGCTAATGTAGGAAGGTCCTGTGTGATTGCAGGGTTATTGATTAATCTAATAGCTTTATTTTGAATTTTGTCCAACTGCCTCAATGCAACCACTCCACTTCCACCCCACAGAGGTGAACAGTAATCCATCTGAGAGCGCACATGACTTTTATATATTACGGCCAACTGCTCGTCAGTGAAGAATTCTCGAACTCTGTACAGGAGTCCCAGTTTTTTAGAGGCATTCTTAGCAATGCTTCTAACATAATGTGTCCAGCTCAAGTTAGTAGTTAATGTTACACCGAGAATGTCAATACTAGGGGAAGTGGGAATATTTACATCATTAAAAAATATATGGGAGTCAGTGAGATTCTGTCGGTTAGAAAATTGAATGTACTTGGTTTTCTGTGCATTAAAGGAAACTAGATTCTCTTGTCCCCATTCATTAATTCTAGAAAGGTCCTGGTTCAGAGAAATTGCAGTGTTTATTTTTGAATTTATAAGATCGGGTTGGGTGAAAGAATTGGTAAATGTGAAGGAACTGTGGAGTGTTGAGTCATCTGCGTAGGAATGTATTGGATTATGAGTGGTAGATATGAGATCATTGATATGAATGAGGAACAGAGTTGGGGCCAAAACTGATCCCTGGGGAACACCAGCATTTATTGAGTGAAATTGAGAATAAAGGCCATCTACCATTACACGTATTTTTCTGTTATGAAGATAAGAAGAAATTAGTGGAACTAATGATGCAAGGCCGTAGTGTGACATCTTCGACAATAAGGATTGATGCCAGACTCTATCAAATGCCTTTGATATATCCAGTGCTATTGTATGTGTTTCACCATGTTGGTCTGTAGCTTGGTTGATTTGATGCGTAAGAAGGCAAAGAATGTTTGCAGTTGATCGACATCGTCTAAAACCATATTGCCTATCACTGATTAATTTATTATTCTCCAGATGCTTAATTATGTGATTATTTAATATAATTTCAAAAACTTGCCAAGAGTGGAAGTTATAGCTATTGGTCTGTAGTTTGATGGATCTGAAGAGGCACCTTTTTTAGGAACTGGATGGATGTTTGCTTCTTTCCAGGGTACTGGGAAGCATGAGGTATGAGTACACAGACGGAAAAAATTTTGCCAATACAGGAGCGAGCACCAAGGAGCAATTCTTAAGTACTATTGGAGGAATTTCATCTGGACCAGGAGCCTTATCTACTGAGAGATTCTGCAAAATAGTTTTGACATGTCTGGTGTGGATCTTAAGTGAGGGAATTTCAGGTGAATTAAAATTAAGTACAGGGACATCTTGATTTATGTCATCTAAGGTTGAGTTGGTGGAGAAAATATCTGCAAGAAGGTTAGCTTTACCTCGTGGGTCACTTACAAGATTGCCAGTCGGAGATTTTAATGGTGGAATGGATGAAGCAGTAGTGAAGTTGGATTTGAATGAGTTAAGAGTAGACCAAAATATTTTGTTATCATTTGGATTATTTAGAAGTTTATTTGCCTGCTTATGGAGAAAGTTTGATTTAGTTAGGTTTAATACAGTTTTGGCATGATTTCTGATGTTTCTAAAGTAATTAAAGGCTTCATGTGTTTTTGATCTTGTGTATGCATTGTAGGCTATTGCTTTTTGTTCAGTTACTCTAGCACAATTATGGTCAAACCATTTAGGTGAATTAGATCTTTTACTGTACTTTTGATGAGGAATAAAAGTTTCCATTCCAATTTTTACAAAATCTTGTATGTGGCTCAAGGTGGAGTGTGCATCATTAGAAAAGAAAGAGGTCCAGGGAATATCAATAAAGAAACCTTGAAGACCCTCCCAGTCTGCCCTATCGTAATGCCATTTAGTCACCAAAACAGGTTCAGAGTGGGAAGGTGTGGTAGGTGATAGACAGGTGGCCTGTATCAGACAGTGATCAGAAGATCCAAGTGGGGACCTCACTGTAACATCATAATTTTCTGAATTGGTTGTTAAAAATAAGTCCAGTAGGTGGGAATTATGATTAGGATTATCTGGTACACGGGTGGGTTGGTTGACTAGTTGAATGAGATTAAATGAGTCTGCAAATAGCTCACATTCAAGACCAGCATCATCAGTCCTGGCTGAATGAGTGAGCCATTCAACATTATGGACATTAAAATCACCCAACACAGTGATTTCAGAAGAAGCATTTAAGTTGAGGACACTGAGTTGTGAGGACAGAGAATCAAAAAGACTTTGCTCTGGAGGAGTATTTGGGGAACGGTAGATGCAACATATGTATTTAAATTTACCAGCAGAAATTAATTTGTATATAGAATAATCAAAATAGGGACAATTGAAACTAGTAACCTCCTCCAGGGCAATTTCAGATTTTGCGAAGCAACATACACCACCTTTAGGTCTGAAATTTTGGAGCAGTTGATAACCTGGAAAATTAAATCTAGATGTGTCAGATGTGGATGTTACTTGAGTCTCTGTCAAAAAAAGGAGAGTAGGGGATTCTGCTTGAAGAAATTGGTGTACAGAATTGATGTTAGAGTGAAGTCCCCTTATATTACTAAAGAAATAGCTGTACTGACAAGCAGCTTTGGGACGTTGCAATGCTCTTGACACAGTCGCATGATGACGACCGGGAGGGCCCTGTGTCAATAACCCAACCCTGCCGGGGGTGGATATCCGAGGGACCACCAGGTTTGCTCTTAACAATTGTACTGCCATATTTAAGGTAAGTGTATGGTGTTACATGTATGGTATGTAGTGGGAAGAGTAGTATTTTATGGATAGAGGATAGCGATGTAGGGCAATGTCGTGAAGTTGGATGTGTATGTTATATAAAGAGGGTTTTCCTGATACCCCTGATGTGTGAGGCAGAAAGATATGTATCCAGCTACCAAGGCCTGGGAGAGAAAATGGAATTCAGGCTATTCCCTGAGTCTCCCGAAACCTTGGCGGTAGTACTTCCCTGGGCGGGGCTGCCTACCCCTACTACCTATACCTGGATTTCGCCAAGGCATTTGATAAAGTAGATCACGGCCTCGTTCTTCACAAGCTGAAAAAACTAGGTATAGGAGGAAACCTCGGCAGGTGGCTGCACAGCTTCCTAACACATAGGGAACAGAGAGTATCGGTCCAAGGACACCTTTCAGACCCAAGCGAGGTAATAAGTGGCGTTCCGCAGGGATCTGTACTGGGACCACTTCTGTTCCTTATCATGATAGGGGATATTGATCATGATCTCCAGCACTCCAAGGCCACCTCATTTGCAGATGACACAAGAGTAATGAGGAGGGTAGACACAGCTGACGACGTGGCCCTGCTACAAGAAGATCTGAATCGCCTACTGGACTGGGCAGATTCCAACAATATGAGGATGAACGGCGATAAATTTGATTTGCTAAGGTACAGCCCTCTACAAACCATCAAAGAGAGCACTAGCTAGCAGGCCAATCAAGAAACCATCACTCCAAAAGAACATGTGCAGCATCTGGGAGTAACAATGAGTACAGATGGAACTTTTTCTCGCCACATCAACCAAACCACCGAGACAGCTAGGAGACTCGCAGGATGGATACTCAGGACCTTCCAAACTAGAGAGAGGGCCTGTATGCTGACACTCTGGAAGTCTCTGGTCCTCCCAAAGGTGGAATACTGCTGCCAGCCAGGGTGTAAAACTGCGCCGATTATCGTAATGCTACTCAACTTTACTTTACAATTAGTGCTAGGCCTACCCATAACAGAAAATATTTGTTTGTTAAATTGACGGTTGATTAATCGATAGGCTATCAATTACTCAGATAATAAGATTAGCCTGGGCCTATCTGAAAAGACTGAATAGTATTAACACGAAATAGCCTAGACCTACACAAAATGTAATTAGGCCTGACTGACAGTTACAAAGTACAGTACGGTATTATTGCCGTTTTGGTGCCAGTGCCACAGCCGGCAAGATGTTGCCATCATGGGCATTCATGGCAGCCAATTGTCGGCAAGAATGTTAAGTGCGGGCGTACCACCTTCATTTTTTACACTACGCGTAGTGGCATCGGACCTTTGCCATCATGTTCCCGTCTATTTTGACTGCCTTTGGATACAAAAATATGTTGAGGGGGGCTTTGCCCCCCCCCCCCCCCATGACATATTGTCATCATCATATATATTGCCAGCAGGGGGCAAATTACCGAAAAAAATCGCCGTCAAAATAGACGCGAACTTAACCACGGTGATCGACAAATGTAAACATGACGGCAGCGGGGGAGGCGTCGGACCTTTGCAATCATGTTCCCGTCTATTTTGAATGCCATTGGATACAATAATATGTTGAGGGGGGCTTTCCCCCCCCTCACCCCCCCCCATGACATTTTGTAATCATCATATAGGCCAATATTGCCAGCAGAGGGAAAATAACCGGGAAAAAAATCGCCGTCAAAATAGACGGAAAGTTAACCGCAGCGATTGCCCTATGTAAACATGACGACCGTACGCCCGAACTCTACATCCATCCCCAATTGTCTAAATGGCCACCATCCTATCTAGACAGTAGACTAGACCTATTCTTCGATAAAATTGAAATCTGCATATTTAGCTTAGGCGCTCGCCATTCGTCCAACCATTAATCCTACTGGGTTCAGGAAAATAGTGCTACTCAATTCATAGTTATTTGCTTTGACACCCTGCTGCCAGCTATGGACTCCCCACAAGATAGGTGATATAGGCAAACTGGAGTACAAAGGAGTACAAAGGAAATCAAGCAACAACAGATCTAGTGACCCTTCTAGGCTGCTTGTCCTCCAAAACACTGAGGATCAAGTGTCCAAACAGTGGTTTAGAGTGGGTAAGGGAACATTGGAAAGGGAACTACTGCCAGGAAGTTAGTAGGGGACATATGGGTTAGTAACTGAGGGGAGGATAAAATAAAGTTATTCATTTACAAACGCAGTCAGTCGCGGGTTTGATGCGAGATATTTGTCTAGGCGGAATTTAAATGAATCAACGGTGCTGCAGTCTATAACGTCTCGGGGAAGCCCATTCCACAAGTTGACAACTCGATTGAAGAAGAAATTCTTAGATTCGTGTGAGTTAAAAGATTTACCAATAATTTTGCAACCGTTTCCCCGCGTGTAATTAGATTGGTCGATAGTGAAGTACTTACTACAGTTCATATTGTCGATGCCTTTGATGATTTTGAACACTTGAATTAAGTCACCTCTTAATCTGCGCTGAGTTAAAGGAAATAGATTTAATTCTCTAAGACGCTCTTCGTATGGTTTGTTCTTTAGGCTAGGTATCATATTGGTAACTCTACGTTGAACTCGTTCTAGCTTGTTTATGTCTTTTTGGTAATAAGGGCACCAGCATTGAACACAGTATTCCAGAAGAGGGCGGACTAAGGAATTGTAAAGGGTTAGGATTATGTCTTTGGATTTATGCTCAAATGATCTGCCTATAAAGCCAATTATTGTGTTTGCCTTCTTAACAACTTCTGAACATTGTTGACTCGGTTTTAGGTTACTCGATATTGTTACTCCCAGATCGGTTTCTCTGTTTACATTCTTAAGCTGAGTGCCATTCATCGAATAGTTTGCTTTCTCATTTAGGTATACGTCCTAGCATGTTTCACATGCTTGCACCCAGTCAGGGGACATCCTGACGACGTATACAGACAAAACACACATAACAAAGCCACTCCAACACCTTCCTCTCTCTCCAACACCCCTTCTCCCCTCTCAACACTCTTCTCTGAGCTATTGCCGATAAAAATGGCATGTTCAGTCCTGTACAGAATCGTAAGATTCAGAGTCGTAAAGATTCCAGGACGAGCTCATCAGCGGCGGATCCCCAGATCGACCGTGGTGATTGTCACCTAAACATCTACAAAACAATACAAAACAAACAAAGGTATCCGATATGTAGTACTTTACATTTATCCGCATTGAAACTCATTTGCCAAATTTGGGCCCAATGTGACAATTTATCTAGATTGTGTTGCATATCGTCAACTTGATCTTTTGAGAGTACGCTATTTGCAATTTTTGTATCGTCAGCAAATTTTGAGATTGTACAGGTGAGACCCTCATCTATGTCGTTGATGTAAATTAGAAAGAGAATTGGTCCTAGTACCGATCCCTGGGGTACCCCGCTACTTACATTGGTCCATTTAGATGCCTTACCGTTTATGACTACTCTTTGCTTTCTGTCGCTGAGCCAATTTTCTATCCATTTCAACACACCGTCTTGTATTCCATGCGCTTTTAGTTTTAGCAGTAAACGTTTGTGGGGAACTTTGTCAAAGGCCTTTTGAAAATCAAGGTATACAATATCTACAGCTTTACTCTCATCGTAGAGGTTGAGGATATCGTGGAAGAAGTCTAAGAGGTTTGTTAAACAGGAACGTTTTTTACGAAAGCCGGGTTGAGTATCTTTAAGTATGTTATTTTCCTCTAAGTGATTTACGAGTCTGTCTCTTATGACCGTTTCTAGCATTTTACATACAACTGAGGTTAAGCTAATTGGACGATAGTTACTGGGTAGGGATTTGCTGCCTTTTTTGAATATCGGTGTTATGTTGACTATCTTCCACTGATCAGGCATAGTTCCAGACTGCAAGGATTTATTGAATAGTAATGTCAGTGGTTTGGAGAGCTCATCCTTAGCTTCCTTTAGAACTCTAGGCGAGATTGTATCAGGTCCTGGCGTTTTATTTACCTTGAGTTTATCTAAACAATTCAATACTTCTCTCTCTGTAACAGTGATATTGCTTAGAACATCTGAATTATCAATCTGAATCGGCGATGGTGTAGGGATATCACTGAGGTCTTCTGTTGTAAAAACTGATGCAAAGAAGGTATTGAGGGCATTACTCATTTGTACTTCGTCTTTGGTGTATTCTCCATTTTCATCGACTAACGGTCCAACAGTTGAAGTAACTACTTTTTTCTTTCTGATATAACTATAGAATTCTTTCGGGTTTGTTTTACTTTGATTCGCAATATGTAACTCTAGGGTCTTTTTACTTTGCTTAATTAACTTTTTGGCTTTGCGTCGTAGCTCTACAAATTTCACCCGTTCTTCGTCATTTTGTGAGGATTTTAATCTATCATTAGCAAATTTTTTAGCAAGCAGGCAGTTTGAAATATCTTTATTCCACCATTTGGGCTTATTATTATGGCCTGGACGCCGTATTTTCGATGGTATGCAGTCTTGCACTGCTTTTAGGTACCGGTAAGTGGTTTCGAATAACTTCCAAGATGTATTTATGTCGTTATTGTTAATTAAAAAGCTCCAGTCAGTTTCTTTAAACATAGCTCTAAGTTTATGAAAGTTTGCTTTCTTGAAATTAGGGACTTTTTCGATGCTACTATTTGGTTCGTTACTAGTAAAGTTTAAAGTGAAAGTCTCTACAGAGGACCTTGACCAGCAGGATCTGGGGTCTCCAACACATGAACTACTGGGAACGTCTGAAGGAGTTGCGGCTCTACTCCCTTCAGAGACGACGAGAACGTTACCTAGTGATTTACGTGTGGAAGACCCTAGAAGGACTGGTACCTGACGTGGGACTAGTCATCAACAACCACGTTAGAAAAGGGCGACTGTGCTACATCAAGAGGACTGAGGCTACCTCTCAGAAAATAGCAACAGTCGCCCACAACTTCAGCAAAAATGGGGCTCGTCTCTTCAATCAATACTGTACCAAAGGCCGTCCGGGAACTGACGGGAGTCACGACTCACGACAGACTCCTTCAAGCGTCAGCTGGACCGATGGCTGGCTACAGTACCAGACGAGCCCCCAATACCAGGATATCCCAGCACCGCATCCAACTCGTTAGTAAATAGACAGAACGAGGGAGTTGCGGAGCTGCCTGGCTGCAGCGGAGGCAGGATGTCAATCCACAAAATATGAATTGTGTTATCATTATGGTTTATTATTTTGTTATCATTATAGGCCTAGCACGATGGAGCGGCGAAGGCGCGAGCTCTAGGGGGGTCCGGGGGCATGCCCCCCCCCCGTGATTTTTTTTAAGAATTTAGGTGTCTAAAACAGTATTTCCTGCAATCTAGAAGCAATGAAGAACTGATGGAAAATATGGAGACCAAAATTATGTCAATTTACCTTTTTTGTTTCCTTAAAAAAAGGGGGGGGGGGAGTTTCTGTTATCATTATACAAAAAGTTCATTTGCGTTATCACTCAAAAAAACAGCGTTGTTTGACACCCTGAGGCTGCGGAGGTCCACTTTAGCTGCGTCCACAGAGGACGGAATTCTACCAAGTAGGCCTATGACCAAGTAAGTAGGCCTAGGCTAATGGGTAAATACTCATAATTTCAGCTCTTCAGTAGGCCTATAAAATAACACTAGGCCTATATTTGAAGGAAAAATTAAAAAATACAAACTAGCCTAGGCTAGGCCTAAAACAGTATAACTAAATAAGTTGGTCACCAATTATTTTGCAATATTTGAAAACAAATATGGATTTTATATGCTCTAAACATAATATGAAAATGTGTTTTAAGCCTCGGCAAAACCTAATAAAAATATATGGTACTAAAATAGAATTTTGTCGTAACATGGTTGTTAATATCTTCCTATAGACGGCACCGATTCGTACACACGCCATTTTCACCTGTCTCCCGAGGTCTGTCCACCAGCTTTTTAGTCCACTCCACCTGCCCATCTCTGTCGATAGGTTGGTTTGTTTGGTTAGGTTAATATACTAGGTCTCAGAAACAAGATTCGTAGTTGCGGTAGTATTTACGGTATCTGGACACTTCGAGCGAATTCATATTCGAGCGGAGGCGCATTTAGGTTAGGTTAAGTTAGGTTAGGTTAAGTTAAGTTAGGTTAGGTTAAGTTAAGTTAGGTTAGGTTAGATTGTGCATCCGCTCGATCAGGAATTCGCTCGAAGTGACTCGCATTCGTATTTTTGCAAAAAATTGGCTCGGGTTTTCCAAAATTATGCTTTTTGGGGTTTGCAATGCGGCCGAGGGTTGTAATTATTTCCAAACACTATATATTGATGAAAACTAACAGGGAAAAATAAAAAAATCCATGGCAAAATTGGTGACCATCTTATTTAGTTTTTCCCCTAAAACTTACTGAAATCGCTGTCGGTCCAAAAAGTCAGGTTTACCATATTTTGTCTAGGCTATAATTAGGCTTAGGCTAATAGGCCGAGGCCGATTAGGCTAGTGTCCCATACTAGTTACTAGGCCTACTCCCATTTACTTTTTAGGTGTTTCATACTTTCATTGCCTAGCCCTACAGTAGTAGCCTACAGTAGTCTAGCCTAGCTATACCACAATAGGTGTAGCTTGGTGATGGATGCGTGGAAACCTAATAAAACTCGAATATTTCCGTGGTGGTACCTGTAAAGTGCGCGCTACAAAAGTAAAATCGCACCAAAATAGCCTAGGCCTAAGAAATATTTATAATAGCCTAGCCTATATGAAAAGTGAAAGGGACATCTTAATAGATAAACTTAGTTCTTGCATCACCAGTCTATTTACGCATGGTGTCCTGCCGGAGTCTATGATATCCGTAATACTTGTTCCTGTCATTAAAGATAAATCAGGTAAAATTACAGCAAAAGACAACTACCGCCCAGTAGCACTTGCTAGTGTGGTGAGTAAGGTAGTTGAAATGATAATGCTAGAAAGAATGTCTGCATATATTGTCACCAGCAGCAATCAGTTTGGCTTTAAGAAAAATCACGGCACAGACCAATGCATATATGTGCTGAAAGAAGTGATTGATACATACAACAAACTAAATAGCTCAATTTTCTCTTGTTTTCTTGATGCAAGTAAGGCTTTTGATAGGGTGTGTCACAAAACCTTATTTGAAAAATTAGTTAACAGGGGAGTGCCTAGCTATATTGTTAGGATACTTATTTTCTGGTATGCTAATCAAAAAATGTGTGTAAGATGGGGCAACATCCTGTCAGGCTCTTTCGCCGTAACCAATGGTGTTAGGCAGGGGGGGGATATTGTCTCCGTATCTTTTCAACGTCTACATGGATGATCTTAGTCTGGAGCTGAACAAGACTCGCACTGGGTGCTGTATTGGCAGCACCATTGTAAATCATCTCGATGATCTCATGTATGCTGATGACCTAGCCTTAATCGCGCCCTCTGGAGCAGGACTGGATAAATTATTAAGAGTATGTTAAAAATTTGGAATCGAACATTCAGTCAAATTTAATCCTATAAAGAGCAATATCATAATATTTAAATCTAACCTTCTATTGAAATCAAAGCTACCTAAATTCCATTTGTATGAAGAAATTATAGAAGAAGTAAGTAAAGTAAAGTATCTAGGACACTATATTTCATGTGATCGCTCAGATGATGAGGATATGGGTCGTCAGCGAAGGCAACTTTACATGCAGGGAAATTCAATATTAAGAAAATTTCATATGTGCACATGGGATACAAAAATAACATTGTTCAACTCCTACTGCTCACCAATGTATACAGCACAACTATGGTGGAACTATAAGAAAATTACAGTGAATAGACTAAGTATCTCATATCACAATATCATGAAAATGTTTCTGGGGCTCTCAAAATATGAGAGTACAAGTACGCTATCATGCGCTATGTGCCTATATGAACTTACACTGTTACAAATCACTCATTAGAAAGCTAACATATAGGCTAAATTCATTCAGCGCCTTAACACTTCTGAGAACAGGATCATTAAAATGCTACAAACTCCAAGCATAGTGTACACCTCCAGGATCCAGGCACACTGGAGGAAGTTGCTCTATATTTAACCTTAAGTAATGATTTCAGGTCTGCTACTCTACAGAATTAGCATACCGGTACTGATCCTCATAGTGCAGTACAGTAACAGTACCGATATTCCTATACTGTACTGTAGCAACATACTGTACCGGTCCTACCGGAAGCTAAATGATGTGAGGCATGGTACTGTACACAATTAGGACAGTGGTTTTGGTAACACAGTAGTTTGATGACCACTGTTTTTGGTTGAGGCAGTGCTGTGAACTACATGATAGCAAGCTGGGTATTATTTAATTTCTTTTTATTTTATGTAGCCTATGTACAGTAGCTTATATATATTTATATATATTTATGTTACTGTAAGGTGTATATATGGACCCCAGTATGGTCCCCTCTGTACTGTGTGAGTCTGAAATAAAGTATTATTATATTATTATATTATTATTATCTATGCCCAAAAGGTAACCTTAAGGGGTGAAATAGGAGCCTCATCAATGGAGGCAAGAATTATGGAAGGTAACATAAAATATCTTAAATATTTAGTAGGAGAGGAAAGTAATGACTTGCTAAGAAGAATCACAGAGGAAAAACTTAGAAATAGTAAAGATCCCTGGACTGCAGAAATTAGAAAGTATGTAGGGAATTTGAAGTTAGGAGAAACAAATTTAGCAAATATTAAGAAGGACGACATTAGAAAAAGAGTTCTGGACTGGGATTCGGGAAGATGGCGAGAGGAGTTGGCAGAGAAGAGTAGCCTAGAAGTGTATAGGAGTTATAAAAAGGAGATTAAGAGCGAGGAAGATATTTATGACAACACACAGGCATCTATAATATTTTACAGATGTAGGACAAATAACTTAAATCTAAAAGATAGAAATAGGCATGTGGGAGGAGAGACACAATGCGATATGTGTAAGGAAGGAACAGAAGACCTAAAACATTTTCTACTACACTGTTCATTTTATAAAGCATGCAGAATAAAAGATCCAGGGTTCCAACAGCCTTATATTGAAAATGAAAATCAAGTCATCGGACATCTTTTATTTAACAAAGAAATAAGCGATAGAGTGAAACAGACAATCTATCAAATGTGGAGAGTACGAGAGAAAAAATTGAAAGAACTGAAATAAGAAGACTGAAGAGAGAAGAAACAAGAATGAAGGAAGACGAGAGAAGAAACAAGACTGAAGAGAGAAGAAAGAAGATTTCAGAAAAAGGGATGAAAAATGAGATATATTTATTTTTAAACAAATGAGCACGTCACAAAGTCACAAAAAGAAAAATAACAAAACCTCTTAGGGAAGTGCCGACGTTAAGGCTAAACTTCCCGAATTCCAACTGAACTGAACTGAACTCTTACCTTATCCTATATAAGTAACATGCATCACAAATACTTAATATAATGGCGGCCATACCAGAGCAATTTGGGATTCTTCGTTGCCTCGGTTTATCTATAGGATGACAGGCGGGGAATATTTACTAAAGCCGCCATGTTATAACCGTTGGGATATAAAACTGTTGAATTTCAAGTAGGCCTAGTTGGTATTTTTCAGTCTTTGTTATGCTTGTAATACATCATATTTAATTGAAATTACAACTTTAACATAGAAATTACAATAGTACAGACGTAGAACATAATAATAAGCATACGAATGGATTCCATAAAACAATATTGGGAGCACTACCTCAGATCAGATCAGATGTTGTTCGGTTGTACCCTCCAAGGCTTGTTGTTGTACCTATAGAAGGAATGGAGACCCAAACACTAAGGATTTTCAATGTAAATATATAGAATTAATCTATTATAGTATGTAAGCATCTATTCATGTGTATATTTATCAAGGCTATTAGTAGTAGTACATGGAATACTGTACACATTTGTGAAAGACTTTGAAGCTTTACATATAGCTATATATTATATAGTTATATATTTATATTGAATTAATCCAAAATACGTCGTATGAGAATGATAATGATAATTACATTTGAATTTATTATTATAACGATATCCTATTGTAAAAATAACAATTTCAAGAAAACACTCAAAAGAGTTCGGGGAACTACAAATGGCGCGCAAGGAAGAATTTATCGAAGAAATCATCAATTCCAGTAGTTCTCCGAATGAAAATGAAATAGTTCACATCATACTGAGCAGCGAGGAGGGTCAAGATGCAGCCGCTGTCTCACTCGAGGCTCCCAACCACCCTCCTCTTCAAGATAGTAGTGATAAAGATGATACTGAAGCACAGGACAATGGTTGGTGTCCTAGAGAATAAAACAATATTTGCCTAACCTAATTTTAAGTCACAGGTCACTTTGATAGATTAGGCTAGGCTAGCTGGCTAGGCCTAAGCCTACAAACGTTTTAAGTTACATAGCCTTAGCCTAGGCCTAGCAATGTAAACCTAAGCTTATACCCAACCTGCCTGTTTGCACACAAGATTAAAATTCCTAGTAGCCTAGGCCTAGGCAAACAAATTTCGGTCAATATTTACGAGTCACACCACAGCTGGGATCTCATTTTTAACGGTAGTTTTGGGTTCCTACCATTCTATGCTTCATTGCTATATACTTTTTATCCACCGGAATTTTTTTTTTTTCTTGTTTTTTTTTTTTTTTTTTAGCATTAGATGATAATGATAATTATCATCAAGATAAATTAAGATAAGGAGAGAACAAGATATTGGGGGGTGGAGGAGGGGGTAAAATAAGGAGAGGAGAGTTCTGCTTAAGCTATATACTTCAATTCTTTGTCTTTAACTATCCTTTCTACGACTACATAATTTCTAAACTAATTCTTAAATCTAGCTCTATCTGTTTCTGGAGAAGTCACCGGTGCATAGGTGAGCTGCTTTGAGAGGGGACAGCAACTCCACAAAAAGAAGAAGAAGAAGAAGAAGAAGAAGAAAGGCTAACCTAACCAAAAAACCTAACCTAACCTAACAGCCCCCAAATACATTTAGGTTAGGTTAGGTTAGGTTTTTAGCTTAGGTTAATGCTAAAAAAACAATAAAAAATAAAAATAAAAATAAAAAAACAAGAAAAAATAATATTTTCCGGTGGATAAAAAGTATATAGGCCTAGTAATGAAACATAGAATGATAGGAACCCAAAACTACCATTAGAAATGAGATTCCAGCTGTGGTGTGACTCATAAATATTGACCCAAATTTCTAATGGTAGTTTTGGGTTCCTAGCCTATCCAATGCTTCATTGCTAGGCTATCCTATATAATTTTTGGTAGGCTAACGTTCAACAAGACTAGGCCTAACTTACATCGGGTTTATTTAGCCTAGGCTATCATGTTTTTTTGTTTTTTCTTCAAGGAATAGCCTAGGCCTATATCAAGAAGAAGTAGAAGGAAACAGACGGTTACCGACCACCTTTTAGGCTAGCCTAATTAGTGATTTTTTTTTTTTTTTTTTTTTTTTTATAGCTAGGCTAGGCCTAGTTTTCATCATTAGGCTAGGGATAAATCTACAGTTCTACTACCCCTATTTTGTCGCTATTCTGTTGGTACTAATGGGTTAATATTATTAGTAGTAGTAGTAGTATGGTTTGATGATGCGCGGAAATGTATATTTGACTTGAAATAGATACATTGAAGTATTACAAACCTTTGCAAACCCATAAACAGGGAACGTGAGCAGGGTTTAGACCGTCGCGCACCCATAAACAGGGAACGTGAGGGGGAGTTTAGACCGTCGCGGAGACGGGTTACTTTTCGGTTAGGTTAGGTTAGGCTAATGTTAAAAATACTAAAATGCGACGGTCCTCGGTATTAAACAACACTGTATATCAAATAAAAAATAAAAAATAACAACAAATTACCTGAAAAACTCTTTTCTGGTTGGTGATAATTTTTTATCAAAATATATTTTTTTCCAGTTTCCGCGTCTGCTGAACCATCCAAAACACGCTAAAAGGCGTGTTTTGAAGGGGGGAGGGGTAGTATAACTGTAGATTTACCAGGCTAGGCTATACAGTGGTTGGGTATAATCCTGCGTAGCGGGAGTAATGATATCTCAGGAATTTGGCCTAGTTACAGTATATATTTTTTTGTTTGTACTTGTAGGCCTATATCTATTATGAATGTTACGTCGGAGATGGTTAGAAGTGGAAAATATAGTAAATAGCCTAAATTAATGTTTACAGAGTATCTGTGGACTCACTTTCTACAATTTCCCAGCTCAGCTGGTGGACGACGAGTGGAGGCGAGTCGAGTTGTATACTGATATTCTATTGGTCAATAAACTGGGTGTGACGTCACGAGCGATGATGGCATATGAATTGTTGGATAATATTCAAGGACACTAGCCTAGTGCGACGTTATGAGAAACAATTTATTAGGGAAAATTGGCACCAATAGATTCGCCATATTTTTCTCCATATAGTCCGCATGGAGAATTTTCGTTATCAACAAATTGAAAAATACCCACTTCACAGACAAATACTCCAAAAATCTAAGCCAAAGCGGGGGTGTGGGGGCGGCAGCCCCCACCTATAATTTACTAGGATAGGTTAGGTAAGATTGTTAGGTTAGGGCCGCTAATGTCCTTTCAAAGTGGTATAGGCTAGTAAACACTCGGATAGTCTATACCCGGTCAGAGGTAAGAAGAAGAAGAGTCCTGCAGTAGTCTCCTTGAATGCTACCAATGGTTGTTCTGGGAGTAGCCTACGTCACTGTCTAGAAAGATACTTACTAAAAGGCAGGGATCTTTACTTTGTGTTTGTGGACCTGGAGAAGGCCTTTGATAGGGTACCTAGAGATGTTGTACAGTGGGCTATGAGGAAACTTGGTGTGGAAGAGTGGCTGGTGCGTGTGATAATGAAGATGTATGAGGATTCGCGAAGTTCGGTGAGGGTGAAGGGTGTACTGAGTGATGAGTTCACAGTCCGTGTTGGAGTCCATCAGGGTTCAGTGTTAAGCCCCCTCCTCTTTATTATGGTCTTGGAGGCGCTGTCTAGAGTTTTTAGAGGCGGACTCCCGTTGGAACTGTTTTATGCAGACGATTTAGTCCTAATAGCTGACAGTATGCAGGATGCTGAGGCCAAATTCAGAGAGTGGAGAGAGGGCATGGCGAGCAAGGGTTTAAGAGTCAATATTAACAAAACCAAGGTTATGCATTGTAGTTTGAGACTAGGCAATGTGGAAAAGAGCGGTGCATACCCATGTGCAGTGTGTGGAAAGGGAGTGGGCGTTACTCAATTAAATGTAGCATCTGTCGATGTTGGGTACACCATGGGAGTAAGCGCTGTAGTAGAATAAAGGGGCCCCTGCCGAAGGATAAGTCAGAAATAGAGAAATTTGAGTGCGTAGGCTAGTGTGCAAAGGCGAGCTTATGTTAAGTGATGATCCTGTGGCTGTGAATTTTGGAAATGAGTCTTTGGAGCTGGTGAACAAGTTTTGTTACGTAGGAGATACCATCTCTGCCGGTGGTGGGGCCGAGGCTGCCACTGTTGCTAGAATTAGGTGTGGCTGGGGGAAGTTCAGAGAATTGATGCCAATGCTGACCATGAAAAGAATGCCTCTCCCCCTGAAGGGAAAGGTGTATGCCTCATGTGTTAGAAGTGCAATGACGTATGCCTCAGAAACATGGGCCGTTAAAGTAGAGGATGTCAACAGAATGGAGCGTAATGAGATGAGAATGGTGAGATGGATGTGTGGGGGCAGGCTACAGGATAGAATAACAAATGTTGAGCTGAGGAGACGTTTAGGTATAAAGAGTATTAGCGAGGTGATGCGTACAAGTAGACTGGGATGGTATGGACATGTGGAGAGAATGGATGAACAAAATTGGGTGAAAAAATGCAGGTCTGTGATTGTGGAGGGAGCTGCACCAAGGGGTGGACCGAGGAAGACCTGGGATCGGACTATACGCGCCGATCTCAAATCCAAGAACTTGACAAGTGAAGCAGCCCTTAACAGGGTTGCCTGGAACGCTGCCATTAGGACAAGAGACTGAAACTGCACTTATGTGTGGAACACTCAGTCTTAAAAATTTATGTATGTATGTATGTATGTCACAAATTCTCGCGATATTTTAACGGGTGTAGAAATAGGCCTACACGTCAGTCCATATAATACGCCTCGGTCAATATTTACGAGTCACACCACAGCTGGAATCTCATTTCTAAGGGTAGTTTTGGGTTCCTATCATTCTATATTTCATTGCTATATACTTTTTATCCACCGGTAAATATATATATATATATATACTGTATATATATATATATATTTTTTTTTTTTTTTTTTTTTTTTTTTTTTAGCATTAACCTAACCTAACCTAAATGTATTTGGGGGCTATTAGGTTAGGTTAGGTTAGGTTAGGTTTTTTGGTTAGGTTAGGCCTATTAAAAAAAACAAAAAAAACAAGAAAAAAAAAAATCCGGTGGATAAAAAGTATATAGCAATGAAGCATAGAATGATAGGAACCCAAAACTACCGTTAAATATTAGATCCCAGCTGTGGTGTGACTCGTAAATATTGACCTAAGCCTCTTTTGTTTCTCAATCCCTCTACGACGTCACATTGATTCATTTATTATCCTTGGTGTTTATAATCTCTCGGAGTCTGGCCAGTCGGCCATATTTGAAATGGTGGAACTGTGTTTTTGCTTTATGAAAACACCTACAACATCTTCTATTTAACGGGATTACGAACGGAGCTTCCAGCGGCATTGTGTTAATTTGGCTGCAGACCATTTTTCTCCAGTACACCAAGGGTAAGGGTTTTATACCGTCGTTATTTAGGTCCAAGCCTAGGCTACGTTTACCACGGAATCTTTAATGTATATCCTCAATACAGACTTATTTCCTTCACTTACCTCGTCAATAATAACCCATATAGGTGCAGAGGGCATGAATTATATCAAAGAAAAAGTTATGTTGAAACATTATTTGCAATTTAGCCATGTTGATTAACTCTTAGCCCACTTAACCCCTTCAGACTCATATGATGCAGAGGTTGCCAGATTAGCAATAAGAAATAGAGTTCTCTCACTCTTATAATTACCTCTTTTGGCGACCGTCAATCTTTTATTAATTAAATACCAAATCAGCGGGGGTGTGGGGGCGGCAGCCCCCACCTAATATACTAGGTTAGGTTAGGGAAGGTTGTTAGGTTACGCTAATATTACCCTTTATTTTCGTCTTTTACCCCTCAATTTCCTTGTATCAGTAAACCCTCGCTATCTCGGACTAATTGGGGGGAGACCCAGTCCGAGATGACCGAAAATCCGAGATGTCCGGAGTCCGGCTTGTGTCCGACCTAACAGAGGATAAAATCTGACCTAACCAATGTCCGTCCGAGACAACAATGAAATCGGAGACTACGGAAAAATCCGACCTCAAGAGACGTCCGCGTCAACCTAGAAAATGAAGACAACCCTATTCGAACCCTATAATCTGTAATAAAAAACACAGTACAGTAAACCCCTGCATAACGAACACTCTTGCAACAAATTTTCACTTTAACGAAGGTTGCATAGTTCTACCCCTTGCCCGCACAACAAACACTTTGGCTCGACTTTGCAAATTTTTTACCGAGATTTACCGTTCGGAAGTTTTTTGCCAGGGTATTTTTAGCTTTTTTCCACATAAAATCGCTCACTCCCCCTCTGCAACTCTCTTTCTATCTCTCTAATGCATATCTACCTAACTCCCTTATACATTAACATAACTACAGTATGTCTTATTTGGACTTTTTGTAATCTTTGAATAATTTCTAATGCAATGGAATTGAAAAATATAATATCTTTCCAGCACATGATAAATAATAAATAAGATAGTCAACAAAATATTTCAACCCTCCCCTCCGTGCGAGCAGAGACGGAAGATTTACGTTTGATAGATTTGTTTTTATTTTATTTTTCCCCTCGATATACACTCTTTCTATCTATCTATCTCTCTATCTCTCTAATGCATATCTTGTTTCTTGTTTCTGGTAAAGGGCGAAACTCGGACGTGTAGACACGCCCGCCACAGCCCTGCCTTCGCAACTGCAGTAGAGGATCCTGGGGGGCTCAGTGGTGGACCAATCGGCCCGTCGTCCTCAAGAAGTTGCAGAGGAGGCGAACCACTCGGGCCCGTCGAACACCGTCTAAGCCTGCACCACCAAGGAGGACTCGCAAGTCGAAATCAGTGACACCCAGGCACCGCAGACGGCCGCACAGAGTAGTTCTGTGAGAGTGGAACCTAGGACACTCCAAAATGTAGTGGGCTATCGTCTCAGGGCGGGAGCACCAACGACACGCTGGGCGATCGGTAAGCCCCAGCCGGTGGAGGTGAGCGGAGAGCGTAGTGTGTCCAATCCTGATCCTCGTCAGTGCCACATCCAGGTCGCGGTGAGGGTGCCTGGCCCAGGGTTGGGGTTCCGCGTCTATCCTGTAGGAGCCGATAGTAGTAGCTGCCAATGCGGGACGCAGGTCTGCATTCCAGCGGGCAAGGCAGACTGTCCTAACCCGGGCAACGTGGGTCCGTAAGTCCTCTTCCAGATGTTCGACCGGTGCCAGAGTGTGAGCCATGTCCGCAGCCATGTCAGCCACGACATTCCCCCTGATGTCAGAGTGGGACGGGATCCATTGGATAACAATCCTCCAACCATTGTCAGTGAGCCGCAGGAGAGAGGACTGGATCCTGTAGGCAAGGGCTGTTGCAGAAAGCGGGCGAACTGACAGAAGGAGATGCACAGCAGACCGGGAATCCGTGTAGATGACCACGTTCTGAGGCGGGAGGCTCAAGTCGATAAAGAGGAGGGCCCGGTAGATGGCGTACAACTCTGCTGCTAGGATAGGGTGATAGCCCAGCAACCTCCACGTCTGACACAAGGACAAATCTTCGTAGAAAGCCGCTGCAGTGGAAGAGGCCGGCGGCTTGAACGACCCATCAGTGAAGATGCGGAAGAAACCCAGGTAGTTCGTCGCATCCAGTTCCTGAAAGTAGGACTTGGCCACTACCACATCCCTCGACTTTTTGAAACCCCGACTGAACGATGCTTTGAGATGAGATGAGAGCGAAGTCCACGGTGGCACCGGGGAGATCGGCGGGACTGGAGCACGCTGAGGGGGGGCCATGTTGAGACGGTAATGCTGTAGGCCGCGGACCAGGAACGGGTGTCGGCGCTTCACAGGCCACCGAGGATCATTGATGGGCACTCCCGCCGTGGAATGGAGGCGGCACAGGGGGTGTTGTACCGGGAGCCGAGCAACCCTGGACATCCATCTGCAATCGGCCATCACACGGTCCCAATGCAAGGGCAGGACACCAGACTCCGCTTCCAGAGACACTATTGGGGAGGAGCAGAGAGCCCCCAGCGCTATGCGAATGGCCGCATTGTGGCTAGTGTCAAGGCGGCGCAGTACCGACTTTGAAGCAGACCCATATACCGTACAACCATACCTCAGCTTGCTGCGTATGAAGACTTCATAGAATCGCAGGAGGACATCGCGAGAAGCACCCCATTTGGATCCAGCGATGCACTTCATAAGATTAAGTCTCTTCATACAGGAAGTCCGTAAGTAATCGATATGGTCCTTCCATGTGAGGATGGGGCCATCCAAGTGCATCCCCAAAAAGACATGTCTGGTGCGGAAGGGCAGGGGCTCACCATGCATCAACACCGTCGGCACACCCGGTAGACCTGTCTTCTGCGTAAAGCACATCAATGCGCTCTTCCTGGAGTTCAATGCCATCCCCCAGTCAGATGCCCAAGAGAGGAAACCATCCACTGCAGCCTGAAGACGTGACTGAGCGAGGGGGAGGGAGTCCGCAGCACATGCGATGGTGATATCGTCTGCATAGACCATGACTGTCACATCAGCCAACTGGGGGAAGTCGGACAGCAGTGCATTGTATAACGGAGGGCTGAGACCAGAACCTTGCGGCACACCACATTGAGTGGGGACCGGCCTGGACTGCGCAGCCCCCACAGACACCGAGAATACCCTCCCCATCAGGAAGCTGCATAGCCAAGCAAGCACATTGCCCGTGATCCCCATGCCACACAGCTTGTAGAGGATGCCTGTATGGGACGCAGAATCAAAGGCACTCTCTATGTCTATAAATGCCACCAGCAGGACTTGCTTCCGACGGTATGTGTCGTGGATGAGGAATTCCAGCTGGAGGAGGACATCGTTCGTACCCCTACCAGGGCGAAATCCACAAAGAGCATTATTCAGCAGGCTGTGGGTCTCGAGCCACCAGATGAGGCGTGTGCAGACCATCCTCTCCATGAGTTTCCCAACACAAGACAGTAGACTGATGCCCCTCCGAGACGACGGTAGCGATGGGTCCCTGCCTGGCTACGGAAACGGGAGGAGCATCGCATGTTTCCAGGGGTGAGGGAAAACGCCCATTCGCCAGCTGTCGTTGTAAAGCTGGAGAAGAACCTGTTGGGCCCCCATCGGGAGGTGGCGGAGCATTTCATAAGCCACGTTGTCCAGTCCTACAGCCTTGCCCATGGGGAGGGATGATACCGCACGGGAGAACTCCTGGGTAGTGAAGGGGGCCGCCAACCCACCAGGCGCTGGGGTGTCCGTATGGTGGGCAATAACAGACTCCAGAAGCACCGAAGAGGGCAAGGGCACCGGCACGCCAAACTTACTCGTGAAGTAGGCAGCCAGACAGTCGGCTTGTTTTTGGCAGTCACTGATAAAGACCCCATCAACCGTCAGGGGGTGAGATAAGTTGACATGGCCCCTGTTCATCGTCCTCACAAAGTTCCACGCTTTGGTACAGGAGCCCACAAAGGACAAGGACGAGCAAAAGGCGGACCAGGCGAGTCTCTTCGCCGCCAACAAAACCTTAGTACAGCAGGCATCCGCCTTCCTGTAGGCCAATTTCTTTACTGTGCAGGGGCGGTGCCTCCATGCTCTCCAAGCACGGCGGCGATCCAGGACAGCCTCCCTACAGCTCTGTGACCACCAAGGTACAACAGGCCTCTTATACCCCCCTGGTCGGGACATCCGGAACGCCTTCTGACCCGCAGTCACCAACGCCTCAGAGACAGTTGACGCAGTTAACCCTATACCAGTAGCAGATGACGAGGAATCCCCAGAGAAGACAGGATCGAACTTTGACCAGCGCTCCTCCTCAAACTTCCAACGTGGGCGTGCCGGCTGAGAGTTACGGACCTGTACACCATGAAGCGAGACCTGCACCGGGAGATGGTCGCTGCCCATGTAAGGTCCGGTAGACACAGACGCACCAGAGAAGGACCCGGTCCCAAAGCAGAGATCCAATGTAGAGTGGGCGGCTGTGTGTGGATCAATCCGGGTGGGGAGGCCCGGCGGCGTCAGGAGGGTGAGGGCAGGGCTTTCCAGGAGGACGTCAAATAGGGAATTACCTGTAGAGTTGTGTGAAGTACGAGGGAGGCCTGGTTCCCAGTAATGATGGTGTGCGTTGAAGTCGCCGAGGATAACATATGGCGGAGGGAGTTGGCTGATGTAGTGCCGAAATTCGTCCTTCGTGACACTCTTGCAGGGGTTATAGCACAAAAGGAAGGTGACCCACCCGTTATCAACCGCCACCCTCATCGCCAAGACCTCCAAAAACCCATTATCAAAATTCTGGAGACGAAGAGGCGTAGAGGGGATCGCAGCCTTAATAAACAACACCAGTCCTCCCCCACGCCCATTTCTGTCTTCACGCGTAGAATTGTAGCCAGGGAGACGAACCGACAAGGAAGGAGTAAGCCAAGTCTCACAGACCCCAACAACTGCCGGCGATACTCGAGAGATCGTCATACGGAAATCCTGCGTCTTGCGTAACAATGAACGGGCATTCCAAAAGAAGAGCTGGGTCAGGGAGGAAGGCGCCATCAGGATGATAATAGGGAGAACAACCTGGGAACGAGACGAATGCAGATATCCAAGAAAGGCAGGCCATTTTGAAAGAGACGAAGAAAGTCTGTGAAGAGCAGTATATAAGTGTCACCAGGTGGCCGCAGGGCAGGCGAGGGGTGCTGTATTGACGTCGGCTGCTGAGCCACATAGGGCCCGTCCGCTACTGGAGACGTGGGGGGCTCACCCCGGTGCAGAGGGGTCCGAGTTACCGGGAGGACGATGGCAGGGGCGGTGGCGGGAGGAGAGACATCCGAGGGTCGTTGATGCAGGAGGCGAGGGCGTCGGCGTGGAGTGGAACAAGGCGAGCGATGCGGGGCCGGAGTGCTGGGGCGATGGAAAACCACATCCGCATCCGACATCGGGTGAGCAGAAACCGTTAACCGCTCCTCATGTCTGAGACTTATCCCCAAGATCACCAACATCCATTTGATCCCCCAGGGCTGCATATCGATTGTCAGATGTCACCATCGCATATGACACACCTCCAACCACAGGCCGGGACACAGGGCGGGCCATCGACGGAGATCTAATGCATATCTACCTAACTCCCTTATACATTAACATAACTACAGTATGTCTTATTTGGACTTTTTGTAATCTTTGAATTATTTCTAATGCGATGGAATTGAAAAATATAATATCCTTCCAGCACATAGATAAATAATAAATAAGATAGTCAACAAAATATTTCAACCCTCCCCTCCGTGCGAGCAGAGACGGAAGATTTAAGTTTGATAGATTTTATTTATTTTTTCCCTCGATATACACTCTACCTAACTCCCTTATACATTAACATAACTGTCTTATTTGGACTTTTTGTAATCATTGAATCATTTCTAATGTGATGGAATTGAAAAATATAATATCCTTCCAGCACATAGATAAATAATAAATAAGATAGGCTTATCAACATCATCACAGTAACGGGAGGGGAGGGATTAGGCCTACAGCGCGGGGATATATATATATTTTTTTTTTATTTTTTTTTTATTTTTTTCATGTGAAATTTATCATATTAATGACAAATACGACCCTTATATTTAGCCGGGGTTTACTGTATATCATTTATTAATTATAATTTATTATGACTTTTATTTGGTGTTTACGAACATTATAGGGGTACAGTATATGCCTGATGGTTCGGACCTAACCTAATTAATCCCATATAACTAATAGTTCACGCAACAAAAATTTGCCCCGGATGTAGATGGCGTCGGACGTCCCTTCTGTTTGTCGGATATTCACCCTTATTGCCCGGTGACGTGAGGGAGTCATCCGACAACGTCGGACACTGTCGGAACGATGACGGAAATGTCCGAAATACGGAAGTACATGTCCGAGAGGCCGTAGCCAGTCCGGCTAGTACGGGTTTCCGACCTCTAGAGGTCCGAGATGGCGAGGGTTTACTGTACTGTACTTGATAGCCCTCCCCACTATCGGGGGCCGTATCTTAAGATTGTTGGATAATGGGGAAAACGTTTTTTCCGGAGATTCTAATTAATGACAACCTCTGTATAATGATGAAAACTAGCTAAAACCAAAAAAAAACAATCACAAAATAAAAGTTGGCCAGTTTCCTTGATATTTTTCCTAATTTCCATGAATTGTTTTATTATAGAAACCTTATAAATCATATAATAACAAATCCACAAAAATAAAATCCTTGAAAATAGCTGTGGTCCGTCTCCTTAATATTGACCGAAAAAACGCCCATTCTAATCAATCTCAGAGCTCTTTCGGACATCCTCACTGTTTACAAACGCCTTCTTTATGCAGTATAATCAATATTTACCCCCTGCTGGCAACATAGATGACGATTTCAATAATTCATGGGGGGGGGGGGGTGAAGCCCCCCCTCAACCCATCGTGTATCCAACATTGGCATTATAACTAAGACCCTTATTTCTCAAAATCTGGAGTAAAAAAACATGAAAAATAAGGGTGCGAGCCTATTCCCTATAATTACCAATATATCACTTACATCTTACACTTACACTTTACACTTTGTTACACTTTATTGTATTCCGTCCGTTTGTGACACAGTTGAGCTGGGGCTCCACTGCGACCAGGCAGCTCCCTTTCTTCCACTCCCCATTCCAGAAGTCGGTTGGAGTTGGTGCTGGGGTATCCTGGTGTTGGTGGCCGGTCCGGTATTTTGGCCAGCCACATGTCCAAGTGTTTCTTGAAGGTGTCTGGAGACACCCCGGTCATGTTCCTGAGAGGGGCTGGTATACAGTTGTTGTTGTTGTTGTTGTTGTTCCCTAAGCTGCCTGGCCGAACAGCCCTGAGTCCCTGAGAAAGGCCATGGCCACGATCGGGCTTTCCCACAGAGCTCTCATTGAGTGTAGATTGTGTTGTTGGCGTAAGTGGTTGTGTGAAATGCAGTCTTCTATGATGTGTTTAATGGTATGGGGTGCTGTGTTACATCCCGGGCAGGCGTCGACAACGGAGTCATCCAGTCTCTTCTGATAGCTCAGGAGAGCTGGATGGTGTCCGCATCTCAGCCTGGCCAGGTGGACTCTGTCCTCGCGAGGAAGGGAGGATTCGGAAGGATGGATTTCAGGAGGTCGTGCATGCAGCTGCGTGTTGTCTGTGAGTGAGTGGATGGATCGGTGAGAGATATGAGTATGGATGTGCTTCTGGAAGTTGGTTCGGGGTGGGCAGGGAGGGAGAGAGGACAATAATTGTGTGTGATACCGTGTGCTGGGTGTTGTTTTGATATTTCTTGGTGTCTGTGGGTGTGTTGCCATGTAGTTTAGTGGGTGGTCTTGGTTCGTGGAGGCTGCTGCCAGGAATTGCGTGCCTCTCATGTCCAGATGGTCTTTGACTTTGAGGATTTTGGTTTATTGATGTAGGTGATCTGTGGGTGCAGTAGCTGTGCAGCCTGTAATGATCTTCAGGGCTTTGTTTTGAATAGTCTGTAAGGTCTTATGATGTGTTTCAGCTAGGTTAGAAGCCCAGGCTGGGCTTGCGTATTCCATCACTGATCTTATGTATTGTTTATATACTGTGGTGGTAGTTTCTTTGTTGTGTCCAAATTTTGTGTGAGCAAGTGACCTGAGGGCGTTAAGTCTGGGTGTCAGTTTCTTTTTAATGTTTGTGGTGTGCTGTTTGAATGTCATATGAGTATCATATGTTACTCCTAGGATTTTGGGTGTGTGTATGTGTTAGGGGTGTGTTGTTTATGATGAGTTGAGGGATGTATTCATGTTCTCCTGTCCAACTTGTGAGCAGGGTTGCGGTGGATTTGGCTGGGGCTAGATTAAGTCTGTTTGTAGTGCACCAGCCATGTAGTGTGTTGAGATAGGGTTCAAGGAGATCTGTTGCTCTTTTTGGGTCATGGTGTATGCATGTGAGTGTTATGTCATCTGCATAGGAGGCTAAGTTTATTTGGAGCGTATTGGGTGTAGTTATATCGTGCATGTACAGATTGAAGAGTGCGGGCGATAGGACGGATCCTTGTGGGACTCCGTTTGGAAAGTTTCTGATTTTAGATGACTGACCGGCAAAAGATACGTGTGCACATCTGCCTGCTAGGAAGTTGGCCAGCCACCTTTTTGTGTTGTGCATGTTTGTGTTGTAGATTTTGTTTGTTAGGTTGTGGCGGGGAATGGCATCGAAGGCTTTACTAATGTCGAGTGTGTCTAATAGTGATCTGTGTGGTGGTCTAGCTGAATTGATGCCGTCGAAAGCTCTTTGTGTAAGGTCTGTGAGAAGAGTGTTTGTGGAGTGCAGTGGCCTAAAGCCATGTTGTGTTGGAGCTAGGGGTAGGTCAGGTGTAATTAGTTGTAATACTAGGCGTTCCATGACATTGGAGGGGGAGCAAAGGAGTGTGATGGGGCGGTGCGAGGAGGGTAGCGTGGGGTCTTTGTTGGGTTTGGGGAATGTGATTATGATACCATGCTTCCAAATGTCTGGTATTGTGTTGTGTGAATAGCTGTAGTTTGATATGTTAGTGAGTGCTTGTATGCCTTGTGGTCCCAGGTGTCTGAGGTGTATGTTGCTTATGTTGTCTAGGCCACAGGCGGGTGAGTGCTTGAGATTGTTGATGATATGCTTTGTCTGGTGATTGGTGAAGGGTGTATAGTCAGGGTCTGTGAGGAATTGTCTCTTACGTCGGATGACACGTCGGTCGTCTTTGTGAGGTTTTAGGTGGCTGACATGTGAGAAGTGATTGATGAGAGTGTTTGCTTGTTGTTTACATGAAGGAGTAGAGTCTGTTGTTGTGATTGCAGCATGTGATTGTGTTGTGTTGCTGTTTAGTGTTTTAGTTGAACAGTCTGGTTCCATTGTATGCAAAGCTGTGATGGATCAGGGATTTGATTTTTTGTGTTGATCCCGGCGTAGTCCTCACATAGCACAGCCTCCCTCGCCTTTGGTGTTGAGTCTCTTGGATGTTTGGATTTGGTACCTTTTTTTCAAAAATCTTCCAGATGTAGATGATGATGTATATCTCCGTACGTCTTTGAAGTGAGTACAGCTGCAGCTCCTTGAGTCTCTCCCAGTAGTTAAAGTGTTGAAACCCATGGATTTTACTGGTGAATGTCCTCTAGGTGGCTTCAATTTCTGTTATTTCTCCTACTTTTTGGGGAGACCAGAGCTGAGAGCAGTACTCCAGTCGTGGTAGGACCAGTGACTTCCACAGTGTTAACATACACCTCTCATTTCTTGTGTGGAAGGTTCTCAGGATCCAGCCTGCTATTTGTTTTGCTGTTGTTGTGGCTTTGGTAATATGCTGGGAAAAAAGTGGCGTCACTGCTCATATTTACTCCCAAGTCCTTCACTGTGTCCTTGGCGGTAATTTCTTGCTGTCCACTTTTGTAGTTGGTGGCGTTTTGTAGTGCTCTCTTGTTCCCGTACCTTAGAAGCTCGAACTTGTCTCCGTTTAGGGCCATGTTGTTTTCTTCTGCCCACTTCAGGATTTTGTCCAAGTCTTGTTGTAGTAGCTGTGCATCATGTTGTGAGGTGATTTTCTTCATGAGTCTGGTGTCGTCTGCAAACGATGAGGCTGTTGAGTGTTCCAGGTCCCTGTCGATGTCTCCTATCATGATGAGGAATAGGAGAGGTCCCAGTACTGATCCTTGTGGTACTCCGCTGATGACCCCACCTGCTTCTGATAGGCTTCCTTGAACCGTGACTCTTTGTTTTCTGTTGGTGATGAAACTGTGGAGCCATCTTCCAAGGTTTCCCCCTATTCCCAGTGATTTGAGTTTATGTAGAATGATCCCATGAATTCCCCCTGGGGGTTAGGGAATAGAATATGCCCCACATGCCTTCTGCGTGTCGTAAGAGGCGACTAAAGAGGTTGGGTCGGTGGGCTTGCGACCCCCACCCGGAAAAAATATCTAAGCAAAGAAAAACGAACGAACAGCCTCAGATGCGGACGGAACCAACGTTGACGAAACACGACCGACTAAGGACATGCCTTCGGACATTCTGAGAATGGCTACGTGGAATGTTAGTGGCATGAATGATGGCACAAAAGAGAGAGAGGTTCTGGAAGTGTTAGTGAATGCCAGGCTGGATGTATGTGGAATGACAGAGACCAAATGGAAAGGTTCAGATGTGAGAGAATGGGAGTGTGGAATGGGTGTGTGTGCTGGAGTGAGTGAAGGAACAGCGAGAGAAGGTGCATGTTTGTTTGTAAGTAGCAAATGGAAGGAATGTGTAAGAGAGTATGGGTCTGTGGGTTCAAGGATTGTGTGGGTGAGAATGAAAGTAGGAATACAAACGTGGGTGATTGTATGCGTGTATGCCCCGACAGAGGATATACTTGAAAGAAAGAAAGAGGAGTTCTGGATGAATGTGGAGGCGTGCCTGGAGAAGTTTGACAAGAACGAAAGAATATTTCTGATTGGGGATATGAATGGTAAGGTGGGTGATAGGAAAGTTGAGGGAGTGGTGGGAGGGTGGGGGGTACCATCAGAGGTGAATGGGAATGGTAGTGCACTTGTGGACGTATGTGTGGGGAGGAGGCTGTGGATAGCCAACACCTTCTTCCGACACAGAATGATCCACAGGTACACGTGGAAACGGATGTTGACGATGAAGGATAAGACAGTGGTGGAACGAAAGTCATTGATTGATTATGTATGTGTGGATGAACGAATGAAGAAATCTGTGATGGATGCTAGGGTGTATAGGGGTATTGGAGGGGGTCTGTCTGATCATTATGTAGTGGTAGCTAAGGTTAGCATACAAAAGAAGTGGGTGAGGAGAGCGGGAGGGAGGCGAGAGGAGGGTGGAATGGTGAGGAGGGTGGAGAGGTTGCAGGAGGAGGAAGTCAGGGAGGAGTACAGGAGAGCAGTGGAAAGACGACTAGGTGGGTTCGACCTGGAAGTTATGGAGGAAGTGGAGGAGATGAGCAAGGTGTTTAAGGATGAGATCTGTGCAGCATGTGAGGAGGTGTGTGGAGGGAGGGGAGTGAAAGGTACAGCATGGTGGACAGAAGAGGTAAGAATAGCTGTGGAAGAAAAGAAGAAAGCATATAGAGAGTGGTTGGGTAGTAGAGGGAATGAAGATTCCGAGAGACAGAAACAAGCGAGGTACGTGGAGAGTAAGAGGGTGGTGAAGAGAGTAGTGAAGGAAAGTAAGAGGAATTTGGAAGGAATCTGAGTGTAAAATGGAGGGAGAGTAAGAAACTGTTCTGGAAAGAAGTCAAGAAAGTTAGGGAAGGTAGCAAGGGAAACAGTAAGGGTGTGAAAGATAAGAATGGGAGAATGCTAGCCGAGAAGCAAGAGAGAGTCGAAAGATGGAGGGAGTACTTCAGTGAGTTGCTAAATGAAAGGAATGAAGAGCCAGCAAACATAGCTGGATATGGTATGGGAGGGAGAAGAAGAGAAGTAGTGGAGGAGGAGGTGGGGATCAGGAGGTCAGAAGTGTGGGAAGCCATGAAAAGAGTGAAGTTGGGGAAAGCACCAGGAACAGATGGAGTGTGTGGGGAAATGTTGAGGTATGGTGGTGAGATAGTGATAGAATGGGTATGGAAAATGTGCAAACTAGCATGGGAGAAGGGGAGTGCACCCGATGACTGGAAGACTGGCATAATAGTCCCCCTATATAAGGGCAAAGGGGAAAGAGGAGTGTGTGGTAACCACCGAGGAATATGTCTTCTAAGCGTAGTAGGGAAGGTATACAGTAGGGTAGTGATTGAGAGAGTGAGAGTGAGAACGGAGAAATGGATAGGCGACGAGCAGGGAGGTTTTAGGAAGGGAAGAGGATGTGTAGATCAGATTTTTACCCTGAATTGTGTTGTGGAGAAGTATCTGGAGAAGAAACAAAAGGTGTATGTTTCCTTTATGGACTTGGAGAAGGCCTATGACAGAGTGGATAGAGAAGGTTTGTGGAAAGTACTTAGAATATACGGAGTAGAGGGCAAGTTGCTGAAAGCAGTGAAGAGCATGTATGAGGGTGCAAAGGCGGCAGTACGTGTGGAGAGTGAGCAGAGCGAGTTCTTTGACCTGAATGTTGGTTTGAAACAGGGGTGTGTGATGTCCCCGTGGTTGTTTACTGTATATATGGATGGAGTTATGAAAGAAATACTATCAAGAGCAGTGGATGTTGGTGTATCGCTGAAAAGGGAGGGAATTGAGTGGAAGCTACCTATACTGCTGTTTGCGGATGATACAGTTCTGATGAGTGATAATGAATGGGAGTTGCAGGGTCTGGTAAATGAGTTTGGAACAGTGTGCGAAAAACGGAATTTGAAGGTAAATACGGGGAAGAACAAGGTTATGGTCTTCGAAAGGGGTGAAGTCACAGAGTGTGAGGTGAAGCTGAACGGTCAGGCTATGGAGATCGTCAACTCTTTTAAGTATCTGGGCAGTGTGTTGAGTAAAGATGGGACTATGGATGAAGAGGTGCGGGAGAGGGTACAACAGGGGAAGAGGGTTGTAGGAACGCTAAAAGCAGTAACAAGAAATAGGGTGATCAGTATGGAAGTGAAGAAGTCCTTGCATGACAGTGTGGTAATCCCGACACTGACTTACGGAAGCGAAGCATGGACGTTGGTTGAGAGACTCAGACCAAGAGTGAGAGCAGTGGAAATGAATTACTTAACCCGGCAAGCGCGATAGGCCTCACGGAAGGCTTCCTATAGGGAACGCGATAGGCCTCACGGAAGCAGGACCATAAAAAAAGCCTTCCATAAAAAAAAGGGCCTATCAAAACAAAGGAATTTGTCTCTAGGTGAGATAATTCCCCTCCAGTACTCATCCATGTAAATCTCACCCACCCGCCTCCCCTCCTTCCCCACCTTATTCCCCCCTCCCTCCCCTCCTCAATTATCACCTATTTTTCCTCTTATTATCATCATTTATCGGTTATTTTTCTCTCCCGCGATAATGTAGCACAAGTGGGTTGCATAAAAGATCGTTATGCAACACCCAGACACCGGCACACACCGCCCCGCTCGTCTCAGTTGACTCCCAGACAGCGAGAGGGGAGGGCTGCCTGTGTCTCTCTCTCGCCTGAGATTATGACCGGGTGGCCAATATCTTCGTTTTTCACCACCCAAATGCTTTTCCCACTTATTTTAGCACTCTTGAAGGTTCATATATACATCATATATGTAAAATAAAAGCATACCGAAAACAAATAATGGTTTATATTGTAAATATAACGAATTCTGTCAGAATCCAGGGCTAGAAATGCACAAATAACTACCCTAGCACCTAGGTCTATATCGCGCTTGTCAGGTTAAGGAGTGCGTGCGGAGTTACATGGAGGGATAGACAGACTAATGAGGAAGTAAGAAGGAGGTGTGGTGTGGAGGTAGATGTGCTGGAAAGTGTGAAAAGGAACAACTTGAGATGGTTCGGCCATATGGAACGTATGGAAAGCGAGAGAATGACTAAGAGGGTGTACGAGAGCGAGGTGGAGGGACAGAGGGGGAGAGGTAGACCGAATATGAGGTGGAAGGATGGAGTGAGGAACTACATGAACGAAGGCGGTGCTGGTTGGGGGGAGGGGCGTCGACTGACTGGGGACAGAGGTGCATGGGGGCGGTTCGTTTGTGTCCACCCCTTCGGGGATAACGGCATCAGGCAATAGATAGATAGATAGATACTGTAGATAGATAAAATAAGCGGGTGTAATGACGACATGTTGGCCGAGGGCTGGAATGACGTCATCGCTGAGGCCCGCCTTGGCTGATGACGTCACGATCTAGTCAACAAGCAAGGATACACAACGTCTTGGCTTGGTTAATCAAGATGGCTATATTCTAGTTAATCGCCGTGTTTCAATCCCTCTCTTTCCCTGATATATTTCATACCCTCCCCAGCTATCGGGATTAGTATTGTTGAGGTAAGTGAAGAAAAATAAGTAAGATATATGAGGATATAAATAAAGATTCTTAGGTAAATGGGCAAATAAAATATGGTTACTCCCGCTACATAGGATCTTACCAGTGGTTGTCATTAATTAGAATCTCCGGAAAAATAGTTTTCAATTACTTTGAAAAAGTTAATATTTACCTCCTGTTAAAGCTGAAGATTGCGGAGTAAATACCGTAGACTTCATTCAAGTTTTTGTTGGAGACCGTCAACCTTGTATTAATCAAACACCAAACCAGCGGGGGGGTGGGGGCAGCAGCCCCCACCTAATATACTAGGTTAGGTTAGGTAAGGTTGTTAGGCTAGGCTAATATTACCCCTTATTTTCGTCTTTTACCCCTCAATTTCCCTGTACTTCATAGCCCTCCCCACTATCGGGGTCCGTATCTTAAGATTGTTGGATAATGGGGAAAACGTTTTTTCCGGAGATTCTAATTAACCCGGGAACTGCGGGAAGACTCTTAAGAGTTCCCCCGGCGGACTGCGGGAAGACTCTTAAGAGTCAGAGAAAAAAAAAATCAATTTTAACCCTCCTGGCCCGGGCAGGCTCTCAAAATGACAGTGTGGGCTACCCGGGCGATCTGGCCGAAAAACGTCTAGGCCTAGGCTACCGTTTTTTTTTTTAGTTTAACTGCTAGAAATTTCCCACGCATCTATAAATGTAGTGCGGTTTCCAATCTGTAGACTGGCATTGAGTAGAGCTCTCTATGTCAACTGGTTCAGTTGTGATGACGATTTCAGTGGAGAGCACTTGCAGGTGATGTTAGCAATATGACGATCTTTTCACTACTGAAACAACGACATACAGACGTACAATAACAAACGAGTCTTCTCCTTCTTGTTTTCGGAGGTGCGATGACGTAACGATCGGCTTTGTTTACATGCGTCGGACGCACGGCGTTCAGACCAAGCTGAATAGGCTTTCAAGCTTACAGATTTTAAAATGACACCCGGGCTCCTGCCCTTAGTCCGTGGTGTCATTTTAAAATGACAACCGGGCCAGGAGGGTTAAACATCGAAAAAAAAAAAAAAAAATTGTTTGCCCTTGGGCCATGCAAAATATCAGTCCTCTACCTCCCCTCCTTCAGTTATCACCTATTTTCCCTGTTATTCCCTTATTCTGAGGTATATTTTCGTGCTAACATTAGCGAGTTGCAAGCAGGGCATTGTCATCACTGTTAGCAAGCGAGTGCAAGAGAGAGAGAGAGTATCGATCGACAGTGTCTCAGTGGCCTTGGGGGAAATTGGCGGGAAAGCAGGTTGCCTCACCCATACATTATGTAACTCGCGGCCTGTATCGCCGATTTTGAACATCCAAACGCTGTTTTCACTCGTTTTATTGTTGTAACAGGTTAATACCTTTATAATCAACCTATAATAGGCGCATATGGATAAGTATTAATTCTATTTATGGTAAAATGAATATTTTAGTGATGGAAACAGCTCAAATACGTCAGCACAGGCAGACGTTTCTAATTACCCACATGCGCAGTTCAGAGGTTAATGACAACCACTGTATAATGATGAAAACTAGCTACTGTAGGTCTAAAACCAAAAAAAAAAATCACTAAATAAAAGGTGGTCGGTTTCCTTGATATTTTCTGTTGTTTTGCATGGTTTGAGTGGAGGATTTGCATAAACTTACCCATTATCTATCAATCTGAAGATACAGCGTCAAATTGCGCCATTTATTGGGTGAATCGCGCTTTTATAGTAGGTAAGGGAAATTGTGGGGTACATTGGATGCACGAATAGTAACACGATGGGTTGAGGGGGGGGGGGGAACACCCCCTTGATTTATTGTCATCCTCGTATATGTAGATCAGTATGGGGGCAAAATCAGGTTGCCGATATTTCGTTTGGTACGATTTTAGTTACTGGACACCTATTTGACAGGTACCACCAACGATTTAATATTTTTTTTGTTTTCGGTTTCCACGCATCCAACACCAAGCTACACCCTTTTCTGGTGTACGGAACACTAAAAAAGCAATGGGGACACTTTAATAATGATAATATGAGACGAAATATAAAGACAACTCCGTTGCGTTCGTGGAAGTAGCGTTGCTTTGTTTACTTTACGCTCGGAGTGACTTCCCGGCGCCTTGGCGGTCGACTTAAAATGGCTAAGCTTATAACCAGTTGTTGGGTCCATTTTTTGATAAAGACTTGCGTTATAGGCCGTGGGATACAGGACAGGATTGAGGGCCCGAGGGGGGGCTCTGGGGTAGGATGTAGTGAGCGGGCATACCGCCATCTTTGTTTACATTACGCGTAGTGGCGTCGGACCTTTCCCATCATGTTCCCGTCTATTTTAACCTAACCTAACATAACCTAGTATTCATGTAGTAATGACAGGGGGCAAATAGAAAATATAGCGTCGAAATAGACGGGAACGTAAGTGTGACCGCGGCGATCGCCCTATGTAAACAATGACGACCGTACGCCCGAACTCTACCTCCATCCCGGGCTCTGCCCCCATGTGAATTATAATAATCGTCATCTATGTGGCCAGCAGGGGGCAAGTAAAACAGCTGGCCGTCACCTCGAGCGTCCTGGGTAAACAAACCGCGACGATCCGAAGCGACGACTGCCTCCCGCCGCCGATTTTCGGCCCAAACGCCCCGTTTTATTCTCGTCGAAAACCACATTTAAAAAATTATTATATCGTTTTCAATACTATTACCGGACCAGAAAAAGGTGTAGCTTGGTGTTGGATGCGTGGAAACCGAAAACAAAATATGTATTAAATCCTCGGTGGTACCTGTCAAATAGGTGTCCAGTAACTAAAATCGTACCTTTCGTTTTTGTGAGTAACGCTCACGCCATTTATTGGGTGAATAGCACCCACCACATCGTTGTAGCATCACTTGAAGACGGTTTGAACAGGAAACCTGTTGGGGGACCCAGAACGGATGGCGGAAATACTAAGGACACAATATGAAAATGTTTTCAGCGTACCCAGCCCTGCCAAAATAGTGGACGACCCAGCGATTTTCTTCACTGCACAGGAGCCTACTACCGCGCCAATACTCTCAGACATCAACCCAGGAATCGAAGAGATAATTCAAGCCATTGATGCCATTGCAGCGGATTCAGCTACAGGCCCAGACGGCTTCAGTGTGCTCTTCCTGAAAACCTGCAAAGAAGAACTGGCTCAACCACTGACATTACTAGCCACCAAGTCTCTGGCCACTGGTACAGTTCCCTCATCTCTAAAGGAGGGAATAGTCACACCAATCCACAAAGGGGGCAACAAGGGATTGGCCAAAAACTACCGGCCCGTAGTACTGACCTCGCGCATTATCAAAATAATTGAGCGGGTCGTCAGGAAAAGACTAACTAACCACATGGAGGAACTAGCTGCCTTCAACGACGGTCAGCACGGTTTCAGGAAGGGTCGATCCTGTCTGTCACAGCTTCTTAACCACCATGAGGCCCTACTGAAAGACCTCAGCAAGGGCGATAATGTCGACGTAATATACTTGGACTTCGCCAAGGCGTTCGACAAAGTCGACCATGGTCTTGTCCTTCACAAGCTAAGGGATCTTGGCATACTGTAAGGTGGAACCTTGGCAAGTGGCTGCATAGCTTCCTGACAGACAGGAAACGGAAGGTCTCGGTCCAGGGACACCTCTCAGACCCAAGCGACGTGTCCAGCGGTGTACCTCAGGGGTCTGTACTGGGTCCACTTCTCTTCCTCATCATGATCGGAGACATCGACAGCAAACTACAGCACTCCCAGGCAACTTCGTTCGCTGACGATACGAGAGTGAAGATGAGGATAGAAACATAAGAGGACGTGGCCCTACTCCAAGAAGACCTCAACTGCATACTCGACTGGGCCGACTCCCAACAATATGAGGATGAATGGGGAGAAATTCGAGGTCATGAGGTACGGCCCACTTCAATACATCAGAGCACCAGCTACCAGGTCAACCAGCAAACCATAACGCCTAAAGATCAGGTGCGGGACCTGGTAGTCACAATGAGCTCGGACGGGTGGATACTAAGGACCTTCCAAACAAGGGAAAGGGCCTGCATGCTAACACTCTGGAAGGCCTTGGTCCTCCCTAAGCTGGAATACTGCTGCCAGCTCTGGTCACCATTCAAGTCGGGGGATATTCTTACAGTTTCTTACAGTAGGTCCTCTGGAAAAAGGCAAACTAGGCCTGTGTATCCAGCTCAGTACCAATACTTGCACTGCTGCGGTCGTTCACGGTGTTGGCGGCGGCGGGAGCAGACGCAACATTTTTACTATTCTGTATTTTTGTTTTATAATCAAACTTCAAATCTTGTCTTCCCCATGCTTTATCAAGATTACTTTCAAACTCCCTTATTGATTCGGAATCGACTCCATACTGAGGCAGTGCGTTCCACTCATTTACCACTCTATCACAAAATGAGTTCTTTGCCTTCTCAAGCCTATTTCTTACTTTGTAAATTTTCTTAGAGTGTCCTCTCGTTCTTGTTCCCTCCCGCATCAAGAAGATACCTTCACACACATCCTCATCGTACTTTCCTGACACTATCTTAAAAGTCTCTATCATATCCCCTCTCTTTCTCCTATATGCCAGTGTCGGAAGCCCCAGTGTCCTCAACCTCTGCTCATAGCCCGCGTTCTTCAACGTTGGTACCAGCTTGCTAGCTCCCCTCTGCACTTTCTCCACTGCTTCTATATCCTTTACCATATATGGAGCCCACACCTGGTTCGCATATTCCAGGTGCGGCCTAACCAGCGCTGTATAGAGATTCCTGAAGATTTCTTCGTCAAGTGACACAAATGTCCTCCTTATCAGCCCTACAATTCTATTGGCTTTGTTTATCTTTTCCGCTAAATGTTCTGAGAAATTTAACTTATTGTCTATCACTACTCCTATATCCTTTTCTGCATTCACTTCCTCCATCGCTTCATACATACTGTATCCTACCTTGTCTATCTTGCTTGTCCCAATCTGCATGTACTTGCATTTTTTTGGATGAAAAGGCATTAACCAATGCTCAGACCATCCCATCATGCCCTCCACATGAAGCTCCTTGAAGCAAACCCACATCTTCCTTACTCCTAAATTACCTAAAAAATTTGCTAATGATAGATTAAAATCCTCACAAAATGACGAAGAACGGCTGAAATTTGTAGAGCTACGACGCAAAGCCAAAAAGTTAATTAAGCAAAGTAAAAAGACCTTAGAGTTACATATTGCGAATCAAAGTAAAACAAACCCGAAAGAATTCTATAGTTATATCAGAAAGAAAAAAGTAGTTACTTCAACTGTTGGACCGTTAGTCGATGAAAATGGAGAATACACCAAAGACGAAGTACAAATGAGTAATGCCCTCAATACCTTCTTTGCATCAGTTTTTACAACAGAAGACCTCGGTGATATCCCTACACCATCGCCGATTCAGATTGATAATTCAGATGTTCTAAGCAATATCACCGTTACAGAGAGAGAAGTATTGAATTGTTTAGATAAACTCAAGGTAAATAAAACGCCTGGACCTGATACAATCTCGCCTAGAGTTCTAAAGGAAGCTAAGGATGAGCTCTCCAAACCACTGACATTACTATTCAATAAATCCTTGCAGTCTGGAACTATGCCCGATCAGTGGAAGCTAGCCAACGTAACACCGATATTCAAAAAAGGCAGCAAATCCCTACCCAGTAACTATCGTCCAATTAGCTTAACCTCAGTTGTATGTAAAATGCTAGAAACGGTCATACGAGACCGACTCGTAAATCACTTAGAGGAAAATAACATACTTAAAGATACTCAACACGGCTTTCGTAAAAAACGTTCCTGTTTAACAAACCTCTTAGACTTCTTCCACGATATCCTCAACCTCTACGATGAGAGTAAAGCTGTAATATTATATACCTTGATTTTCAAAAGGCCTTTGACAAAGTTCCCCACAAACGTTTACTGCTAAAACTAAAAGCGCATGGAATACAAGACGGTCTGTTGAAATGGATAGAAAATTGACTCAGCGACAGAAAGCAAAGAGTAGTCATAAACGGTAAGGCATCTAAATGGACCAATGTAAGTAGCGGGGTACCCCAGGGATCGGTACTAGGACCAATTCTCTTTCTAATTTACATCAACGACATAGATGAGGGTCTCACCTGTACAATCTCAAAATTTGCTGACGATACAAAAATTGCAAATAGCGTACTCTCAAAAGAACAAGTTGGCGATATGCAACACAATCTAGATAAATTGTCATGTTGGGCCCAAATTTGGCAAATGAGTTTCAATGCGGATAAATGTAAAGTACTACATATCGGATACCTAAATGAGAAAGCAAACTATTCGATGAATGGCACTCAGCTTAAGAATGTAAACAGAGAAACCGATCTGGGAGTAACAATATCGAGTAACCTAAAACCGAGTCAACAATGTTCAGAAGTTGTTAAGAAGGCAAACAAAATAATTGGCTTTATAGGCAGGTCATTTGAGCATAAATCCAAAGAAGTTATCCTAACCCTTTACAATTCCTTAGTCCGCCCTCTTCTGGAATACTGCGTTCAATCCTGGTGCCCTTATTACCAAAAAGATATAAACAAGCTAGAACGAGTTCAACGTAGAGTTACCAAAATGATACCTAGCCTAAAGAACAAACCATACGAAGAGCGTCTTAGAGAATTAAATCTATTTCCTTTAACCCAGCGCAGATTAAGAGGTGACTTAATTCAAGTGTTCAAAATCATCAAAGGCATCGACAATATGAACTCTAGTAAGTACTTCACTATCGACCAATCTAATTACACGCGGGGAAACGGTTTGCAAAATTATTGGTAAATCTTTTAACTCACACGAATCTAAGAATTTCTTCTTCAATCGAGTTGTCAACTTGTGGAATGGGCTTCCCCGAAACGTTATAGACTGCATCACCGTTGATTCATTTAAACTCCGCCTAGACAAATATCTCTCATCAAACCCGCGACTGACTGCGTTTGTAAATGAATAACTTTATTTTATCCCCCCCTCAGTTACTAACCCATCTGTCCCCTACTAGCTTCCTAATCCTGCCACGGACATTAGTTCCAGGGCAGTAATTCCCTTTCCAATGTTCCCTTACCCACTCTAAACCACTGTTTGGATACTTGATCCTCAGTGTTTTGGAGGACAAGCAACCTAGAAGGGTCACTAGATCTGTTGTTGCTTGATTTCCTTTGTACTCCTTTGTACTCCTCACTCTTCTATACAGCTTAGTGTCATCCGCATACAGGTATACCTCACTTCCATTAGTTATAACTTCAGGTAAGTCGTTGATAAATATAACGAACAGCAGTGGTCCCAACACAGATCCCCGAGGTACCCCACTTGTAATTTCCCTCCACCCCGAGCCTATTCCATTCACCAGTACCCTCTGTCTCCGATCTTTCAGGAAGGCTTCCATCCATTTCACACATTTCTCCCCTATATTATAGCTTCTAACTTTCTCTGGGAGGTTTGACGTACCTCCCAACCTACCAAATAGGAAAACCTACTATTTGGTAGTAGTCTTGGAAAATCCAACGTCAAGGCTATTAACCTAATTGCAATGACGACTTGTCTATTTTGACTGCTATGTCGTCATTCCAACCGCGGTTAAAAAATAAAACTTCTAGAGTCTACTCCTTATCTTGTTCTAGGAGACGTTGTACATTAACCAAAACTACCACCGAAGGTGAAAAGCATAGAAGAGAAGAAAAAGGGGTTTGCCTTAGTTACCGCTTAAGGCCCATCCCGTGTTCCGTCATGTGCAGATCCCTGTTGTACGTGCGCATGAGCGACCCTCTCTTGTTATCACATCTCACGTCAGCAGAAGAACGCGGATGGGCAGGGGTCCGGCGTGAGGGAGGGTATTATGTACGTTGGATTTTCCAAGACTACTACCAAATAGTAGGTTTTCCTATTTGGTAGGTTGGGAGGTACCGGTACGTCAAACCTCCCAATTTGTTAGTAGTCTTGGCAAATCCAACGTCAAGGCTGCATAACAAATAGGAGGAGGACATCCAAGCCCAACATACCAAAAAAAACAATGCATAAAACAAAATTATGAATGACAAAGACACAATTTAAACAAGAGAGTTTAATAAAAGAGTGAAAAACTGAGGAGTAGCTAAAAAGAACAGTATTAACACGTGCCCGTCATTCATAGTAATGCAAAAACATAGACTTGTCTTAAACCAAAAAGGTACTGTACCCAAAATCCCTTTTCTTCCAAAACCAACAAAAACATTGAACACAATAACAAAACACAATTTTCAATGTGGCAAAAACACTTATGTACTGTAACAATACATAATCCCAAACTTGCAATCAAGTGTTGCAAACCCGTACCCCCCCCGCCCCCCTTTGTCAAAAAAACAAAGTAAAAGAACGAGGGACAAGGGGGGAAGACCAGGTATCTTCGCCAGAGCACTAGGAAACACGACCCCCGAGAGCCATCACCGGTCGAGGGGGTCGAACACTGGACATGGAGAGGTAGGAGGAGATGAAGGAATTGATAGAAGACCACAAAACCGCTGAGGCGATGTCGGGTAAGGATCGACTTTGCAGGAACCGGAAGGAGGCAGCAAAGGATCGCACATCGTGCGCAGAACCCCTACAAACAGGGTTACTGGCATGAATGGTCCGACAAATGTGGCGTCCCATCTGCACCTGCGAGAGCCTCCCACCTGTCCGAGGAGACACCCACACAGCAGTACCCGAAGGCGGCGCCACAGACGCAACAGAGGAGTGCAAGGCTGACACCCGGCACAACACATGGCGAGTATGCCCACGCTGTAAAGCCTGGATGGTGAAAGGCTGGAAAACGTGGGTCTCCCTCTCATTCGTGGCAATAAAATGAGGGGAGGAGGCGAACGTGACGCCATGCAAGGACGGGGAGAATCGCACGCAGTCCTGGGGCCGGGACAATGCCACTAGTGCAGACACCCGATCCCCAATGGCCAGAGCGACAAGGAAGAGAGTACGCCCGAGCAACGGAACCGGTGTAGCGGCCCGTGTATACGTGGGTGAAGCCAGAAGGTCCAGAGCCCGCCCCAGATCCCACTGTGGAGGGACCTGGCGCGGAGGCGGTCGTTCCCGGAAGGCAGCCGTCATGAAGGAATCCAGCTCCTGGGGCGGAACGACCAGCCCAGCGACGGACTCAAAGACCCCCCGGACGGCAGACAAGTGGTTACGTATAGCGTCGACGTGAAAGTGACGTGTACGGAAGAGGTGAAACAAGGAGTGGAGGACGAGGGAAGGAGAGCCAACTGTCTGGCGAGTGTCCCGTATCCACCTAGTAAAAGACCTCCAGCGGGACCCGTAAGTCCCCCAAGGAGAAGTCGCCCAGGAACGCTTCAGGAAGTCAGGCAGGTCCCGTCCGTGGACTGGGAGCCACCGTGCCTCATGAACATCCACGATGCGAAGGCCAACGAGGTCCGCAGGGCCCCAACCTAGCGCAAGTGGAAGTCGGAGACAGGTAGAGGGACCGGACTCGGGCACCACCGCGTCAACTGGGCGTACCAAGCCCGTGCCGGCCACAGAGGCGCGAGTAGCCAGACGCTGCCGCGGTACAGCTGCAGCCTCGCGAGGACGTTGCACATCAACAGTGCGTCTGGTGGCGGAAATATGTATATCGACCGCCACCTGTTCCAGTCTACCATGAAAGCGTCCGGACCCCCCTCCGGAGTGCGAGGCCGGAGGGAGAGGTACCAAGGCAACTGGCGCGGCACCTCCGATGCGAACAAGTCGACCTCCGGAACACCCCAGGAAGCCGCGAGGTAGTCGAACACAGTCCGTTGCATTGCCCATTCTACAAGAACGCCCTGTCTTCTCGACAGGGCGTCCGCCCACAGGGTGGCAGTCCCGGGCAGGGAGGAGGCATGCAGGGAGAAGGTGTGTCGGTCCGCGAGGAAGAACAACTTCACCGAGATCCCCAATAGAGTCAATGACCTGGAGGACCCCCGCTTTAGGAAACAGTGGACAGCTGTCTGAGGGTCCATCCCGAAGGCCACCGACTTTCCCCGAAGGGCCAGCGCGTGGTCCCTCAGGAAGAACAAAGGAACCAACAGTTCGAGGGCATAGACGGGTAAGGGGATGTGGGGAGATTGTAGGCACCAATCGATCAGGGCTAGACCCAGGTGAGGTTATAGGCATGTGATAAAGAGTCGCTGGAACTCCTGTTTCATTTGCTTGGCCTCTCTTACTGATTTTCTTTGTGCCTCATTTACACTGAGAGCAATCCAGCTAGCTCTCACAAACACCTCCTCCTCCTATCCACTTCACTACACTAAACATGCACACCACACTTCATTCCTCCACACCAAAATTTAAAAAAAAAAAATGATGAATTGTAGCCCAGCCTCGGAGTCCCCAGGGGGGGGGACCATAAATGCCCCCTCATCCGACCGACCATCCCCTGACGACCCCACACAATTACCTGGACCTCGGCCTGTTACTCTTTCTATTAATTTCTGCAACATTCGCGGACTTTCCTCTAACTTTCACTCTGTTGAGCACCATCTCTCCTCCTACAAACCTGATCTTCTCTTCCTCACCGAAACTCAGGTGTCTGTAGCAACTTCCAGCAACCCCTTCTCTGTATCCTCCTACTTTCTCTATCCTAGTTTCAAAGCCAAAGGCGGATGTTGTGCATATGTGCACAACAAACTCACTTGCTCTCGTGTTCCCGATTTCGACTCCTCTGAATTCTCAACTTTATGGCTCAAACTTTCCTGTCATTCTCTTACTAAATATTTCTGTGCTGTCTATCTTTCCCCTAACTCTACCAACTTTCCGAAATTCTTTGACTATCTAAACTCTACAGTGGAACACATTCTATCCATTTCTCCTTTCTCAGAAATCTCCATCTTAGGAGATTTCAACGTTCACCACCGCCATTGGCTCTCCTCTCACACTACTGATCCACCTGGTGAACAAGCCTACGTCTTTTCTATCCTAAATGACCTAGAGCAGTTAGTTCAGCAACCCACCCGTATCCCGGATCTCATCGGAGATCGGCCCAACATTCTTGACTTGTTTCTAACTTCTAACCCTTCTTCTTATACTGTCGATCTTTTCTCTCCTCTGGGCTCCTCCGACCATAAACTTATCTCTGTCACCTGTCCTATCTCTCCAGTACAGCCACCCGATCCTCCTAGCCGGCGGCGCTTGTGGCACTTTGGCGCTGCCGACTGGGAGGCTCTTCGGCAGTACTTCTTTGATTTCCCATGGAATGATTTCTGCTTCCATGGCCGAGGACCCTCGGAGAGTGCTGAACGCATTACCGAGGTAATCCTATCGGGCATGGAAGCATACATTCCATTCTCTTTCTCTCAGACTAATGCTAAAAAATCTTGGTTTACTCACGCCTGTTCTACTGCTGTCCGCAATAAGGAGGAAGCATTCAAACGGTACCGACGCCTTAAAACTCAAGACTCTCATTCTTCATATGTTTCTGCCCGGAATCAAGCCAAATCTGTTCTTCGACTAGCCAAACACTCTTTCATCAATAATAAATGCACTGAACTATCCAACTCTAGCTCTTCCCAAGCTTTCTGGCATCTAGCCAAAAACCTCTCCAACAATTTCTCTTCCTCGTCTTTCCCTCCCCTTTCCCACTCTGATGGCACAACCATCACTTCTTCCTCTGACAAAGCTAAACTCTTCGCTCAAACTTTTGCTAGAAACTCCACCTTGGATGATTCCGGTGCTATTCCTCCCTCTCCGCCCTCCTCTCTCTTACTTATGCCTAATATCCTAATCTCTTCTAAAGATGTACTTTCTACCCTCTCTGGGCTTAACACTAATAAGGCGTACGGTCCGGACGGTGTTCCTCCTGTTGTTCTCAAAAACTGTGCTTCCGTGCTGACTCCCTGCCTAGGCAAACTCTTTCGTCTCTGTCTATCCTCTAACGTCTTCCCTTCATGCTGGAAGTTTGCTCACATTCAACCTGTCCCAAAGAAGGGTGACCGCTCTCAACCCTCCAACTATCGTCCAATTGCTCTTATCTCTTGTCTTTCTAAAGTTTTTGAAACTATTCTTGCTTCCAAATTTCTTAAGCATTTCTCTTCTCATAATCTGCTCTCAGATCGCCAGTATGGCTTCCTTAAGGGTCGCTCTACTGGTGATCTTCTTTCATATCTTACTAACTCTTGGTCATCCTCCTTCCGGGACTTCGGTGAGACTTTTTCTATTGCACTAGACATATCGAAAGCCTTCGATAGAGTCTGGCATAAATCTTTAATTTCTAAACTACCCTCCTTCGGTTTCTATCCCTCCATCTGTGCCTTTGTCTCTAATTTCCTTTCCGGCCGTTCCATAGCCGCGGTTGTGGACGGCCATTGTTCACTTCCTCACCCTATAAACTCCGGTGTTCCTCAGGGCTCTGTCCTATCTCCTATTCTCTTTCTAATTTTTATAAATGATCTCCTTAACTGTACCTTATTTCCCATCCATTCATACGCAGACGACTCAACCTTACACTACTCCATTAGTTTTTCAGAACGCCCCAGCCAGCAATCCCTCAACGACAAACGTAATGAAGCCATAGAACTCTTAAATTCTGATCTAAATACTATTTCCAATTGGGGCAGAGAAAACCTTGTTAACTTTAATGCTTCCAAAACCCAATTCCTCCATCTATCTACCCGTCAGGATCTCCCAGCGGACTATCCCTTATTCTTCAACAATACAAAAATCAACCCTTCATCTTCTCTCAATATTCTTGGTGTCTCTTTTTCTTCTGCTCTCATTTGGAAGGACCATATTACCAGTCTTGCTAAGGCAGCCTCCCAGAAGCTGGGTGTGCTCAACCGCCTTAGGGGGTTCTTTTCCCCTGCACAGCTTCTTGCTCTGTACAGGGGCATAGTGCGCCCTTGTATTGAGTATTGTTCACATGTGTGGGGAGGTTCCTCTCACACCGCTCTCCTAGACAAAGTTGAAAGGAAGGCCTTTCGTATCATTAACTCCCGTCCACTCACCAACTCTCTGCAATCTCTCTCTCTCCGCCGCAATGTTGCATCTCTCTCGCTATTCTATCGCTACTATAATAATCAGTGTTCCTCAGAGCTATCCCAGTGCATACCACCTCCTTTACGTAGGGCACGTGGTACCCGTCTTGCAACTCAATCCCACCCCTACTCTGTGCAACTCTCCAACCCAAGAGTGAAACGTTACTCTCAAACTTTCTTCTACTCAACAGCTGAGCTCTGGAACTCTCTCCCAGAATCAGTCTTTCCCTCTTCCTATGACTTAAATTGCTTCAAACTCCGTGTGTCCAGGCATTTTGGCTCGAACGTCCCTTGATTTTGGCCCTGTCACTCTTTCAACTATGGGGGAGGCACTCGCAATAGGCAGTTATGCCTTTTGCCTCCCTCAATCACATAGAAAAAAAAAAAAAAAAAAAAAAAAGGGGCTTGAGTCCCACCCATCTGCCTGGAAGTTGACAGCCCAGGTTTGATTGGTAACCTCACCCTACCTCGCTCGACGCATCTGTGTCTACCCAGATCGTCGGCGGGGGGGCGGGCCAGGGTACAGCCGCAGAGAGCGTACCCCGAGCAACACCGTGTCCGAAGTGTCTGCGAATGGTACGCGGGAGCGGCAGGAGCAGATCCATAGGGGTCAACGGAAACACCTCGGTGCCCATGAGGAGTAGGCGGCGTAGCCTGAGGCTCCCTAAGGGAATGGGCAGAGCGGCCCAATTCAGCGAACCCACTAACGAGTCCCAGAGCCACCCCGGGAGGGATACAGAGTGCAACACGGCGAAGACCTTCCGCCGAAGGTGCACCGCATCCGGCAGACCCTGGGTCACCGTAGCGCTGGACAAATCCCGAGACCAACCCATGGCACGACACGCGACGGGGTCAAGCGTGACTTGGGAACATCGATAGGGAACCCTAACAGTGCGACGTGGCGAACGACTGTGAGGGTGTCGCGTACGCACAGTCCTAGGGCTTCGGAAACTATCAACCAATCGGCCAAGGAAAACAGGATCTGGAGCCCGCTCCTGAGGAGAGGACCCAGAGCCTGCCCCACCAGTGCGGAGAAGATCCGCGGCGCGATGTGGAGACCGAAGGGAAGTCTGTCGAACAGGAACACACGATCGGAAGTCCGAACGGCCAAGAATCGCTGGAATCGAGGATGGAGAGGAACGAGCCAAGACGCATCTTGGAGGGCCAGCGACACTACCCACGACAGAGGGCGCAGGGCCAGGCGTACCTGGGGTACCGGCAGCATCCGAAACCGTGTGTGCACGATGCGCCCGTTGAGGGCCGACAGAGCCACCACCGGTCGCATCGCGTCGCAGTTCTACTTCGGTACCAGAAATACACGGGAGAGGAAAACCGGGTGACCGGCGGTCAACCCCCTCAACGATTCCCTGCTCGTGCATGGACGTGAACACGTGGGCCACCTCTGAAGAGATGGGCCGGCGTCGGTGACAAGAGCGGAGTGGGGGTCTGGACGTCCACCTCCAGGTTAGACCCCTCCGCGCAATCTGCCGCCCCCAACGTCCCTCGCGGCTATCGAGGGGTGCAAGGGCGAAAACAACCTGTGGGAGCCCCCGAGAGGAGGGGAGCGACCCGGGCGGCTAGGCGAGAAGGAGAACAAGGAGACCGACCCGGAGAACCTACACAGTGTTTTGACGTGGAGGTACCCCCGTTACGGTCCTTGCGGTCATGAGCGCCACGTTGACCTCCTCTACCCCCCCCAACTTCGTCGAAAAGGGCGGGTCACCCCAACCCCTGGCCGTCGCGGGGCTGACCCCGGCGAAGGGTGGCCGGAAGTGGAAGGCTGGCCAGCCCCGACACGGCGGGGATGAAAATGGGGCAAGAACAGAAGTGCGAGGCGGAACTGACTCACTGGCCTGTAACGTCCCCGTCCTGCGCCCGTGCATGGCGGCAGCACGAGCAGCAGCACCCCGAAGAGGATCGACAGAAGGACGGGACTGAGAAGACCCCGCTCGCGACACAGCGCGTCGTTGCGTGTCGTAAGCAGGGTCCGCCGATAGAGAAGCGGAGCTTCCCCAAGCATCCTGCGCAAAAAAGCCCCGACGTAGAGAGCGCAGAGTACAACAAACCCTGACGAATATCCAAGGGGGCTGTTCGGCAGAACGAGGACCGTACCGTCCGGCGTTGCCACGCACAAAACCGCCTTCAGCTCGGGAACCAAAGACACCGCGAGCCGAAGGTGGATCCGCCGAACGCGGTCCAAACCCTCGCGAAGATCGCCTGGTGCAGACGCCGCGATAAGCCGCAGGTGAACAGAAGGCTGGAGGGAACCTAAAAGACAAGAGAATAGGTTCGGCACCCACCGTCGCAAGGGAAAAACCTTGTCGACAGAGGACTGATCTGGGTGAGAGAAGAACGGGGTAGCAATAGAACAAAGTTCAAGAACGGGCGTGCTTAACCAGGACCAGAACGCGCCATCCAACTCGCCGACAGCCACAAGAGGAGGCAAAAGCAGTGATGACTCCGGGGGAGGGACTGAAGGAGAGCCGGTGACGGAACGGTCGGCGAAGTCGAAGGCCCCAGCAAACCAGGCCCCCAATGGGAGAGGGTGATCGAGCAAGATGGCTAAGCCAGGCGTACCGTTGTCGCACAAACCCGTCCCATAGGAGGACAGTCCCGTCAACACTGCCAGGGAATGAACATCCTGAAGGATGTCCCGGCGGCTGAAGTCTGACCAGAGCGTAGGCCTGCAGAAGGGAGGGGGACCGGAGCAGGGGTAGGTAGGGTGAGGCGCTGAGAGTGTGTCACCGCCAAGAAGCGCGAAAAGAGGGAGTCTTGCATCGACTCCAAGCGCCTGTCGATGCGTGACACAACCCATCCCTGCATAGCCGACAATCGATCCGAGAGAGGCGACCCCCCCCAAGATTGGTCGGCCGCAGGGGTGAGCGGGAGCGAGATCCACGACACGAACCAGCAGCGTCGCGGCCCAAGGAAGGCAAGCGACGACGGTTGTGTCGCCGCTGAGGGACTCGTCCCCGACCACGAACGCCTGAGGGGGAAACAGCACCATCCCCCTCTTCCAGCGACACGGCAGCCCCTGAGAAAGGGGACCCCGAAACCTCGCTAAACCCCACCGAGCCAAGAGGTGGGGTACCCCCCTGACGAGACGGTAAGTGAAGGTCAGGGAGAGAAGAAGGAGGAGGGAGCAGGACGACGGGAGTGGGAAGGCTGGCCGGGTAAAAGGAGGTCAGAAGGAGCCGCGGGGGGAAACAGAGCAAGGATTCCCGGGGCTGAGATAACAGGGCGGCCCGACACCGAGGCGGAGGAGGGAGGGACCTCCACCGTGGGACGAGACCGTGAAGGAAGAATAGGCACTGAAGCAGGTGAAGGAGGAGAAGCAACTACATCCTGGCAGACCCTCCTGGACAGTGTAGGAGGAGGGAGCAGAGGGCCAGCTACAGCATGAACAACCGCGCGCGGAGAGGACAACGTAAGAGGAAGTCGTCTGGGCTGGGGAAGCGGGCGGATGGGAGTAGAGCCCCTATCCGTAGAGGCCAGGGGAGGGCGCACAGGGGTAGAGCCGCTAACCCTGGCCTCAGGGCGAGAACCATGACGAGGGAGATGGGCGTCGTCAAGGCGATCAGGAGGACGACGAGGGGCAATAGAGGACGGGCGACGAGGCGAGCGAGAGCGTGGACGGAGCTGGGGATCCCCCCGACGATGTGACGACCGGCTGCGGGACCCAGGGGAGAGGGCCAGGTGAACGGCCTTCAGTCGGGTCAGGGATACCCAGGGCGACGCGGATCCGGTCGGCAACAAAGGCCGGGGAACGGTGGCCCACAGTCCTAATGTGGCGGGAGACTATCGCCCACACCGACGGAAGGGAAGCAGAGGCCACTGCCGCCGCTGAGGAACCAGGGCTATGGTGCACCACATCCACCAGGGCCAGACACGGGCCACACAGAGCAGGGAGGTAGGCCGTAGAGGACACACAGTGCGAGTGGCGCAAGCAGGACTTGTGGCTCTCCAAGCACGGGGAGCTACAACCAAGGCGAAAGCAAGGCAGCCTACCTGCACTGGAAGAACACACACCATAATCAGCACGTCGAAGGAGTAAGTGGAGAGAATGTCAATAAGAACCAGGGAAGGAGCATGGGGAAACAGGAACACACATGCAAACAGGTATCCGTACTCACCCTAAACCGAGAGCACAGAGGTAGGTGAGTAGGGCGGGCGAGGTGGAAGAGCACAAGCAGAACCTGCAAAGATGGAGAAAGTGTTAACCACCACTCAACATCTTACATGCAGGGCCTATAACACCAGTAAAGTGCATACACCAAGATAGTTTCAGGCAACAAGATGACATAAAGAAGGTCAACAGTGAAAGCCAACTATTACCGCAAATTTGCGGGCCAATGGAGGCATAACCGTACCGACACAACCCTCCCGCATCTTTGAGAGACCCCCCCAGCGATCTCCGCAAATTTGCGGGGAGCCGAAACGTCCCACAGGACCGAATCGAGCTCCCGCAAATTTGAGGGACCGGCCGATATGGTCCGGCGCCGAAAAAGCGAGAGGAGCGTCTAGGGAATACCAAAAAAGGCCACAAAAATGCGTCATCTCCTTATGAACTCCAAGCGATGATGGCCATCAAGCTGAGCAGTGTCTTCCTTGAATTTATCCTAACTCAACCGGTAAAGGGAGAGGCAAGGAAGACACACCAGGGGAGAGGAGGCACATCCCCCAGGAACCACCCAACCCACAGAGATAGAGCAAAGCCCATGAGGAGAAGTGGCAGGGAGGGTGGTTTCGCACAAACAGGGGCCCCCTTGGGGTACCCCTGGATTGGGCAAAAAGACTATGAAAGGATGGAGGTGAAACAGGAGGAGAAAACAAAAACCAGTAAATGAAACTGGCGAGAAAAAGGGTGGCCTAGCCGTGAGCAGAGAATGTGTCAGGTGCGAAAAACCCTGTGGTGTGAAGGAGGGGCCCCCGTGGGGTACCCCTGGATTATCACGAACCACCTGTCGCCCAGGCCCTTGAGACACAGTGAAGGCTCGAAAGGGGGGACTCGGGAATAACGCTAATAATGCGGCCGACACAAACTCTACAAACAGCACCGCCACCAACGAAATCTCAGATTGTTACACCTTAGGCTATGAAAAAATTAAAACTCATAGGGGCATAGCAATTCCTGAATGAGAAAACTAGCTAGGCTAAAATAAGCTAAAAGCTAAACTATGCCCAGACTAACAGGAAAAAAGAATATGAAAAGAGAAAGAATGAAAAACATATACGAGGAACGCCAGGCGCCCCCGTACCTTCGGTAGGCTATTTCCACACACGTCTCCATTATACACACTTAGGAGCCCATTTACGTGTGCCCTAGATCACGTAACATCTGTCTAACAAAAAAGAAGGCCAGATAAGCCGAAACGAACCTAAACAGGGTGAATTAAAGGAGGACAACAAAAGCGGACTCAATCAATGGAGGCGCGTGAAAAAATGATAACAAGAGAGGGTCGCTCGTGCGCACGTTCAACAGGGATCTGCACATGACGGAACACGGGATGGGCCTTAAGCGGTAACTAAGGTAAACCCCTTTTTCTTCTCTTCTATGCTTTTTTCACCTTCGGTGGTAGTTTTGGTTAATGTATAACGTCTCCTAGAGCAAGATAAGGAGTAGACTCTAGACGTTTTCTTTTTTAACCGCGGTTGGAATGACGACATACCAGTCAAAATAGACAAGTCGTCATTGCAATTAGGTTAATAGCCTTGACGTTGGATTTGCCAAGACTACTAACAAATTATTAACCTTTTATGTGGGACCTTATCGAAGGCCTTCATAAAATCGCAATATACCACGTCTATTACATCACCATCTTCTAGAATTTGCATCCAATCATCTACCACCTTAATTAGCTGTAGTACCGTCGACCTCCCCGGCAAGAATCCGAACTGTCTCCCACTGAAAAGTTGGTTTGACTTCATATGCTCCATTATTCCTTTTCTAATTACCGTTTCCATTAGTTTACACACAACACTTGTCAAACTGACTGGTCTATAATTCCCTGGGTCATTTCTCTTTCCCTTCTTAAATATAGCTGTTATGTTCGCCTCTCTCCAGTCCATCGGGATTTGTCCTGTATGAAACGATACCTCAAATAACATTTTCAATGGCTCTAACATCTCACATCCTTCCTTTATGATCCGGTCCCGGTGACTTACTTCTGTTCATTTTTTCTATAGCCCTTCTTATTCTAGCATGGGAAAACTCTATTAGTTCTAGTGCCGGTGCCTGTTTGTTGGCAAGCTGGAATCCCTTCAGAGGACCTTCATCAGCAGAATTTGGGGTCTCCAACACCTTAACTACTGGGAGCGCCTGGAGGAACTACGTCTATACTCCCTCCAGAAAAGACGCGAGAGCTACCTGGTAATTTACGTGTGGAAGACCCTAGAAGGACTTATACCTGACGTGGGGCTGGCTGTAAACAACCACATCAGGAGAGGACGACTGTGCTACATAAAGAGGACCGAGGCTATCACTCAGAGAATGGTAACAGTCGTCCACAACAGCTTCACAAAAAACAGGGCTCGTCTCTTTAATGCGGTGCCAAAGGCAGTCCGATAGCTAACTGGGGTCACAACGGACTCCTTCAAACGTCAGCTGGACCGTTGGCTGGCCACAATACCAGACGAGCCCCCAATACCAGGATACCCCAGCACTGCAACCAACTCGCTGACAAGTCAGCAAAACATCCGAGAAACAGATCTGCCTGGTCGCTGTGGAGGTCCACTTTAGCAGCGTCTACAGAGGACGGAGTGGAGATGAGTGCAGCTACATGCTGTTACAGCTCAAGCCCTTTTTTATTAATTGATTATAATGGGCCTTGGTATGGTCGGTAGCGCGCATCTGACTGCTGATCATAGGGTCGGCAGTTCGATCCCACACCGTGCCATTGGTAGACGTCAAGATTTTGGACACTCAGGTCAAGCGATTTGTGGCAACTGACCAGTGAAATCCCTCTAATAAAGGCATGCCCTAGCCCGTCAATCAAGGGAGTGTACGGCGTTAAAACCTGCATTACAGTATCTTCATCATCATGGTACTGTACTTGTACTGTATTGTGCTCTTATGTCCTTTTCAGAGCTGGTGTTCTGGGTTCCGGCGCTGCTCAGTGTTGGGCGTGAGTCACAGCGCATCACAGTCACGCAGGCAGAGCTACAGAGACGAGTGGCACCTCCAGAATGTCTCAGGTGTGTGTGTGTTTGTTTTCGAGAGAAAAGTAGATATAAAGATATTCACTATTAATTGTACTGTACCAGTATAGACTAGCTAGAGGCTACTGCACATAATTTTTTTATGTTTTTCACCTCTTTCTCAATAGTAGAATACTGTATTATGCATGCTATATATATTATATAATACCCATTAAATTATTTAATATTGCTTGAAGTTATATAGAGTTAAGTGAATGGATTCCCTAACCAATTTGAATACCTTAACAACTTTAATCTTCCTAGCCTCCCTCCCATACCCATATTATAATGCAGTTGTTCAGTCATTCACTTTTGTAATACTGTACCCACATCTTTTGTTTACTTCACTCAGAACCAAAATTGGCTTTTGATGATTGTTCAGCCGCCTGCTGCAGAAATATATTGTAAACAGCTCTGATATACCAACATTATAAAGCAGTTTGAAACAATCTCACAGACCGCATAGAAACAGTATTTATGTTTACAGTCCGAAAGAGGTAACACCTACTTGCACAGGTGGGCGCGCTCCGGTGGGACCGGTAATGCGGTAGCGCTCTGCGCTCATCAGACATAAGGTAATGCGGCAGCGCTCACGCGCTCCTTTTGTCAGCAGACCCGATGCGCTTCCCGCTCCGCGCTCCCAAAAATAGGTATATAAAAAACAAAACGAACAAAACAGCTTCTAGAAGTTATTTAATTATTTACCTTAGTCCTTCATTTTGTCCTTTGTCTTTCACTTCACTAAATTCCAAGAATTCAAAACATTAAAAAAAACTCAAGTCATGGTGTCTTTCTGAAGTTTAACTGTTTAAGTTTCTCACTTTCTCAGTTTCTGTTATTCTTTATGTCATATCAATGAATCAAATGTCAATGGTATGATATGATTGATATAATTGTGAGTTTGTGACATTGTGACTGTCCATTGATATCTATGATATGACATAAAGAATTACAGAAACTGTCCAAACTGAGAAACTTAAACAGTTAACTTATCAAGCTAACATTCTAACAAGCCTAACAATACAATAACAACAATACAACATGATTACATTGATTAGTATTTACTATTTAGTTGATTACATGATTACATGAATAATAATTTAATATATCATTAATAATTTAATATGATATGATTAATTGATTATATAATTAAATTAATTAATAATTGATTAAAATTTAATATTATTATTAATTTATTATTATTATATTTTCAAATTTTTAGTCCTGCGACTCCTGCTCCATCAGCTCTTTAGGCTCATTGTAGCCCAGCAGCTTCATGTTGCCTCGCATGAACACCAACTCCTCAAAATTAGTGGCTGTCAGGCAGGACCTCTTGGCCCTCAGGATGTCCCCTGCACAACTAAACATTCTCTCCACAGCTGCAGAGCTAGGGAGGGGGGTGTTATATTTGATGAAGAGTTTTACCCACGCCTCCCTGTGGTAGCTGGGGAAGAGGTCCTTGTTGATGGGGGCCTCGTATATAATTATATACTGTACTGACTCGCCGAAAAAAATGGTAGCAGCGAAACGACTGCACCTATGGCTTTCATATTTTGAGTTTTTTACCACATGTACCTTACCCTTCTGCATACCCACCATGGCAACACCACTACCCCAAACCCCTCCTCCCACCCACTCGCTGACTATCGGTCGCCTCACAAGGAAAACAAAATAAAATCTGTGGCGGCGAAACTATTGCACCAATCGGTTCCATATTTGTGTGACAAGTGCCTTACCCTTATGCCTTCCCTCCACCACACCCCCAACTGCCTCCCACAACCCACTTCCAGCATATCCGTACGAAGAAAAGGAAAAAAAATAAAATCTGTGGTGGCGAAACTACAAACTAGTAAACTACCTCACCAATCGGCTTCATATTTGTAACAAGAGTCAATTACGCTTCTACCTTCCCCCCACCATCCCCCAAACCACCCTCCCACCCATACATTCAAGTAACATTCCGATAGTATCGAACTATCGATACCATAAAATCATTAAAATGATAAAAGTCTCTGAAGTCTAGTGTCTTTTGACTCTTTTCAGCTACTTTCGCGACTATCGGAGTATCGGGGACCTGATTTCTGGCGAAAATGGACAAGGGGAGTTTTGTTTTACAATTATCCTTCCTTTCTCACCCAACTTGATAGATTTAGCAAAAAAAAAAAAACACTCAGGTTCTTACCTTTCCAGGGTTTGAAGGTGGTTTTTTAAATCAACCACAGCGGCAGCGCTGACAACGCCAACGGCCGGGTTGGGGTGATCGCCGTCGTCAGACTCCTCACGGCGGTCACCCTCGTGACCCTCCTCACTGCGGTCAGACATGGTTCACTTCTGGGCTGATGCTCCACGTCCTGCAGAGTGACTGGGTACTGCCGAGTCTGCCGGTACTCACTACTCAAGTACTCAGGTATTGGACCCGTCCAAGCTGTCCACAGACACTCAGACAGTCAGACAGGCTCGGGCTATACCACTGCCAGACTTACCCTTAGGCCCCTTCGTAAGCTGTAACTTGCCCGTAAGGTTTACTTTGCGTTAGCAAAAGCCAAAACAAAAAAAATAACAAGTTAACAACTGTAACACTGTCAGTCTGTCACTATCATAGTATCACTGTATCACAGTTCACTAACACCGTGGGTAACACCGTACGAACGGTACGATGACTGTAGACGATAATGACGTTCTTGTACCTGTTGTTGACAGGAAAAATCGCCTCCGGAGCGCCAGAAAGGAGCGCGAATTTCTAGCTGCGCTCCCCGCCTGCACTCCGATTTCAAAAGTTTGCCGCTCCTCGCTCCTCTATATTGGTAATGCGCACCGGATGGCAGAGCGCCAAATGGCGCACACCTGCCCACCTCTGCCTACTGTACTTGTGCAAGTGACTGTACAATCCAATATAGTGTAGATTGCAACACAAATAAGTGGAGTAAAGAATGATAGTACGGTATTCATCGAGCTTCTTGCCCTCTGCCCACAGCCAGACCATGCTGGTGTCAATGCTGCGGCTGAGCAAAGAGAAGGGTCGTGAACTGAAGCAGACGATGGCTCACAGCGGCATCAGGAACCTACAAGCAAAGTCTGCCATCACCTCCTGTTTCACCAAGCTCACTGAGAGTAAGGAGGGAATTAATTTGTATATTTAATTAAGATTTTATGTGATAAGTGGATGGTGTAAACAAGAGTGGAGAAAGATTGATTGGTGTACAGTATGTGGAGAGTGTAGAATAAGTGCAGGTAATACGTTCTTAAAAAAAACAAAAAACAAAAAAAATTATGCTCAAGTACATATGACAGATTTGAGAGGGGAGAGATTGTAGAGGAGGCGTTATTGGATTATGTGTTGGTGACAAGAGAAAGATTGTGTACACTGCTGGTATGCCGCCTTGTGCAATTATACCATTAACCTAATTTGCTAAATTGTTAAGTAATAATAGTAGATATATTGATGATATTCTCGTTTGCAATTTGTTAAATTTTAATCAAGTTGCTAAACTTATTTACCCTAATTCTATTCCCCTCACACAATGTAAAGTAAATTATAAAGTTGAAAATTTTCTTGATATAAATATAGAGATTGTTAATGAACAGTGCATACTTAAAGTATACAGTATCACAAAGTTGATGATTTTAATTTTAACGTAATAAACTTTCCTTTCCCTAGTAGTAATATCGATAGTAAAATAACTTATAATTGTTTTTATTCCCAGTAAGATTTTGTAAAATTTGCACTAAAGTAGATGACTTTTGGGCTAGAGCTAGGTTACTATACAGACTCTTAGTAGACAGAGGTTTTGAGGCAAGTAAATTGTTCCATAAATTTAATCTTTTTAGGGTCAATTATTGTGACTGTATTCTAAAATTTGACATCAATAATTTTAATCAAGCATTTTTAAACAAAGTTTCTTGTATAACCTCTTCTTACTTTTTGTCTGTATTTATTGTTTATCTTTTTCTTTCTCTTTTCCTATTATTAATATTAATATTGATGATTTTTTTTAAATTGATTGTTCTTGTTAAAAGAGTACTCTTTGTTTAAATCTGTTGTTACTTCATATTTTGCAATTATTTGTCTTTATATTATATGTATTCATTGTCGATAGTATCAATTGCTTGCTTTTGCGATTTCCTTAGTTTATTTGTAGGGTAGTTATTGGGGGTCACTTGAGGCATGCTATGCTTACTACAGGTACCTACCCGATAGCACTATCGTTAGTGAGTGCTGTACTGTATTTTATATATTATTTTATTAGATATTTATTTATTTATTTTGTACTATTGTTAATGTCTTGTCATGTTGCAAATTTGATTTTAAATGAATATTTTGACATTTAACATGTACAGTAAACTTCCGTTAATCCGAAGGGCAGCGGACCGGCTCTCGTTCGGATTAGTGGATTTTTCGGATTATCGGACTTTACCCCTATGAACCTGTGTATGACGAAAACATTGAGACATTAGGCCACCCAAATGACACAATGGTGCACACACACATATCATATGTTCATGAAATCACTTCAAAAGTTTACCATTGTCATTGTAGCCTATTAACTACTTCAAAACATTCAGATTAATGGTCAAAGGAATCTGCTGATATAAACGTCTTCTTCTTCTTCCGTCTACTAGCGAGTTTGTCTTGCTCTTGAAGATCAGATGTGGTTCGGGAAGTAATGCCTTAACAACGGCACTTCCCTGAGAGGTTCTTGTAATTTTCCTTTTGTGATTTTCCTTTTGTGACGTGCTCTGTTATATTATATTGTATTGAAAGCACCCTTGTCTTGTTGTCTTGAAAGCACCCTTGGGATGCTCCGATCACTGAACTATAAATAGTAGCGTATCGGAACATCCAGAGGTGCGTTTTCAAGCTCAAGACTAATACGTCCAAAGGTGCGTTTTCAAGCTCAAGACTGAATGCGCTTGCAGAAAATGCGGTGCAAGCCAGTAGCGCATCGGAGCGTCCCAAGGATGCGTTCAAGAGCAAAACAAACTCTCTAGCAGACGATGTGGAAGAAGAAGAAGACGAAGGTGTTTACGATTATATCAGTAGCTTCCTTTGACCATTAATCTGAATGTTTTGAAGTAGATAATAGGCTACAATGACAATGGTAAACTTTTAAAGTGAATTCATGAACATATGATATGTGTGTGCTCCATTATGTGTCATTTGAGTGGCCTAATGCCTCAAAAAGGGGACTTTGGGACTTCTTGAAATTCGGACCATCGGGTGAATTCGGATTTGGCCTCAAATTGAAAAATTCGGACTATTGGGAGATTCGAATCATCGGTCGTCGGATTAACGGACTTTTACTGTAGTTTCTTTATTCATGCAGAGTTTAGTCAAATTTACCAGAACGTCCCGAACTTCCCAAATTTGACTAATTCCTTGAACGTGACGATAGTGCGTTGTTATGTGTGCGATTAGTTTGCTTGGGAACAGATTAATTTGCTCATGTAGTAGTGTACACCCTATGTGGTGGATTGTTTTGTAGATGTTTAGGTGACAATCACCACGGTCGATCTGGGGATCCGCCGCTGATGAGCTCGTCCTGGAATCTTTACGACTCTGAATCTTACGATTCTGTACAGGACTGAACATGCCATTTTTATCAGCAATAGCTCAGAGAAGAGTGTTGAGAGGGGAGAAGGGGTGTTGGAGAGAGAGGAAGGTGTTGGAGTGGCTTTGTTATGTGTGTTTTATCTGTATACGTCGTCAGGATCTCCCCTGACTGGGTGCAAGCATGTGAAACATGCTAGGACGTACTACCGCACCCACTAAATGTCCGCCGTGGCAGGGATTCGATCCCGGGTCTTTCAGATTCACACGCGAGCGTGCTCACCACTTGACCACCACGGCTCCGAATTGTGTTCTTTTATTTCATAGATTTCATTTTAGTAAGCGTTGTTTCCACATAGCGATTTTGATAATTTAATTTGACTTTATATTGTCCTTGTCCCAATTTTGGTTTGCAAGTTTTACATTTTAATTGATATTCAACCCCAGACAAACAGAATATGTGCAGGTGTGTAAGAGTGTAATTATAGTTTGTGTGGGTTTATAAGAGCCTACCATGTACAGTAAGATATATTTATAGTACAGGTGACGACTTTGATTTTTTTTTTTTTTTTTTTTTTTTTCTATATTCCAACTTACTTCCTCTCGGGCATAGGCTGAGAGCCTTAACATTCACCGCTTTACAATGAAGCCCGTGAGGTCTTGTTCCAGTCTAGGGAGTGAGACATGTGAAGCACGTAGAGTACAACGAGCACCTGCCATCTTGCCTTCACATGAGGCACGGTGCTCACTCATGGCCCGAAACGACCCCATCTCTGAAGCCACCTCGTTCCCGTGCTTCACTGTCTCACCCCCTACACTCGGACTCTCACACTTACACACACACAACGCCACCTGTTGAGCAGATAACTCACCAGGCATTGCACCCCTATAGCATATTTTGAATATGGGAATATTCACACAGTGCTATTTAATCAGGGAACAATGAGGGTATTCTATTGGCGTTTCGGTGGGCTTGTGGTAATGCACTGATACTAGGTACAGCACAAATTCCATCCCAATAATATCTTCCCATTGATACATCGGGATTTGAACCCGGGACCTTTGGATTACCAAGCCAGTGGCAAGACCACTCCACCACACCCCTAATTATGTTACCTTTCCCTCAGCGGAGGCAGCCCAACTTGCAGAGGATTACTTTTATCTGGCTTCCCGTAACCTACGACTACGGGAGATAAACAAAGAGGTGGTGGCAGCTAGAGGGGGCTGGGACAACTTCCGACCCCAGGCCGATGCTACCAAGTAGGTTACTTTCTTTTAACAAAAAATAATTTTACTTATATAATGCTACTACCTAACTATTTTACAGAGCTTAGGAAAGACAAGACATTTAAGAATGAAAATGATATTGACGATATTAATCAACCCTTTAACTCTGATGTATTGCATTATAATTTAAGTATCTTATTGTTATTATACTTTCTCAGGGAGCTGCTGCAGGACATTCTGAAGGAGATAGAGTCCCGAGACACCAACCTGACACTGATGACTCACGGCTTCTCTCCACTCATCATCAGAGCTGTTATGGACATTATCATAGAGATCATAGCTTTCCGGGAAATTACTTAGTGTATTCCCTAGAAAGCCTTTTGTAGATTTACTTTAGTCTATAGAATTATTGTTAAATAATTTGATTACAATAAAAAATAAAAACATATACTGTACTATACTGTATTCTTCTTGTTGTTGTTGTTCCCCAAGCTGCCTGGCCGAACAGCCCCAAGGCCCCGAGCAATTCCAAGGCCATAACCGAGTGCCCCCACAGAACCCTCCCCGCCGACCACAATAAAGCCTGGGTGACCGAAGCCACTCCAAGGCGGGGAGCTGAGGAGGGTGCGGAAACGCCCGGGAAACCAAAGCCCCACCCAGGGCCCTGTGCCCCTCAGCAATTATGAAGAGAAAGTTGAGGGGCAAGGGGAAAATGTGATGCGTTGGCTTCCAATCTTGGTAGATTGGGAGGTCAATCCACGGAATAGACGCCGTCACTTGAGATCTAGAAAATATATAAGTTAAAGGAACAGTCAGAGTAAGCTATGGGTATGGCAGAGATTGCTCAGCTCTCACTCTGATAGACCAGCCCAACACCACATGACTAGAACCCAATCCTCTCAGCATCAGCTAGGAAAGGCCCTAGAAAGCCACCTTTGGCGGGGGGATAGCTCCCCTATTTCAACCCCTTTCGGGGTTGGGCACCTGCCCCTGTATTCTTCTTCCCAGGCTTTGCAACACCTTCAATCCTCAATTAACTAAACATAAAAACTAGGGTCACCACGATAACACAGGTAAATGCAGATGAAAATACAGCTTGCCATGATACCGGTATGTGATATTTTACCTAAGTCATTTGTCTCGAATCCTTGACGTTCAGTTCTGTATGTGATTTATATGATGAAGTGCAATGCCAATGCTGTGGTGACTTTACTACACATGTTATTCATTAAGCAAGACCTGGCCAACCTATTATATCGACCTTTCCATACTGAAAGTTGTGTAGATAAGCTTATCAATTGACTCCCCTTACTTTTCCATGTATCCTCTTCTACAATTCCTTAATGCTCAGTTCATGAAATTTACATGCAATTCTTTTTATCTGTTCTTTATTTACATCCTTGATTACCATACAATTCTTACCAACTTGATCACTTCTTAACCCTTTGAGTACCAGCGACGTTACATTTTATTCTAGCTGCATTTAGACGATATTATGCAGCTTAGGAAGGATCTGTGGTAGTTAAAGCCGGTATCACATAGCGCTTTTATAGTCAACATTCGATAATCAAAAAAAATTTGGAAACACTTCTGGAATATTTGGCACTGGTATCGGAAACTAGACTGGTGGTAGATGAATTAAGGCAACTGAAATATTTAAAATGTTTACCTCAGAAGCTGCCAGACCAGTGTTGAGCATAAACGGAGAGTAAAAAAGCGCTTGTGTGATACCGGCTTAACAGGGTTGAAAGATTTTGAATCCTAATTATTGCTAGAAGTCCTTCCTAAGTTGAATAAAGTCGTCTAACAATTGCTAGAATCTATATTTTTAATAATTTCACCACAACACCAAACACCTCCATTGAAATTAATAAGCATATATGTGATCCACCGGGATATGATAAAAATGACGTCGCTGGTACTCAAGGGGTTAATGGGTACTGATCTATCGCAATTCCTCATGCCCTAGCTGATCATTTGGGTCAGTCTTTCTGTGAGAATCTTGTTTAGAGTCGGTCTTGGATTCAAACGGAAAAATGTCCATGTCTATAAGAGTTCTAGTATCAAGCTCATGGGGTCTGGTTTGAAAACAAAAAAAAGTAGAGCTTTTTCAAAATGGTATCTGCTGTTTGGGCTATAAAGAAGTATGACTTTAAATAGATAAACAATCTGGGCATTGAATGTGGAGCCGTTCAACAGACTGCCAAGGATATACAGGTACTCCTCACTTAAAGTAGTTTCATTATTACACTATTCATGAATTAAGGAACAAAATCCACTTAAGTTTGCTACACTTTATTAAGTTGTAAATGAGACAAAAAATGTGTACTGTATAATCATAAGAACATTTGGAAAAAATAGTTGCTTCAAATAAAGCAGTTTCATTATAAGTAAATTTTCAGGAACGTAACTACAACTTTAATGGAGGAATTACTGTACATACAAATTAAAGGACCGCTTCATCCACAAAGTGTGGTTGCAGTCTTACGTCCCATATGGCTCAATAAATTTTAAGACAGTGCTCAAAACTAAGTACGGTTCTAGTCTTGTGTCGTCTAAAGGCAATGGTCCAGGCAGCCCTGTTCAGAGCAGCCTCTTTTGTCAGGATTATATTTCCAGATTTGTCCGTAAGGTCTGGAAGTATTATGAGAGGGACAATTGATAGCAAAAGCCCTCCCAATAGATTTGTGGGAAGAAAGTGGAAAATATATATAAAAAAAACTTCCATGTCATGGAAAGAAAGTTATGCATGGGCAAATAGAGCATGCACGCTTAGCTTTCACTCCAAGATTTCTCACCCTCCATATTTTTTTTCAATGTGAGTGAGGGAGACAAAAGACAGAACTGCCTGTGACAAGTGCCTCCCCAGAGTTGAAAGAGTGACAGGGCCACAATCAAGAGACGTTAGAGCCAAAATGCCTCAACACACGGAGTTTGAAGCAATTTAAGTCATTAGGATGAGGGAATGACTGATTCTGGGAGAGTTCCAGAGCTCAGCTGCTGAATAGAAGAAATATTGAAAATAACATTTCACTCTTGAGTTGGAGAGTTGCACAGAGTAGGGGTGGGATTGTGTTGCAAGACAGGTGCTACGTGCTCGACGAAGAGGGGGTGGTATATACAGAGAGCTCTGAGGAACACTGATTATTGTAATAGCAGTAGAATAGTGAGAGAGACTGCATAGAAATGGTGAGTGGACATGAGTTAATGGTGTTGAACTGCTATGCTACAGGCCAGGGTCTGGTCATCTGGCAAAAGTGTTATTTTAATTGTAAAGTTGGGGTTAGATTAAACAATCATTTATTGCATTTTAGCATCGTATTTACAACAGAAAATCAGGCTCTTCCTTAATTTTTATAGTTCTCCCACTTCTACTGACTTTGGTAGAATGTCTTCTGTATTCTCGGCCAAGCTCTTCCTCATCCCCACTCGCTCTTCGTACTCTCTTCATTGGTCTAATCATGGCTCGTAGTTTCTTATTCCCAACTATTTTCTTCGGCTTTTTAACTTTTACAGTGTTTATCTTGTGGGGTTCCGGAGTGGTTTCTTGTCTGCAGAGCGCAAGAGTGTGTGCTTCACTAATCAAGTCTCTGAGGGGTTTAAAGTCAACATAATCCTCTGACTTGGACCAGTGATACAACTCTTCTATTAGATTCCGAGTGGTTATATTTGAATTTGTAGTTTCCTTTAAAGCATTAGAGTTATCCATTTCTTCCTGTTTTATGTTTGATGTGATGGAGTCATCCATTTCCACAACATGGATGCTTTCAACCCCAGTGTAATTTTTAATCACAATTGGCTCTTCTTTATCTTTATGTGACCTATCCGAATCTACTATTGCCCCTTCATCTGACAAAACATTTATAGTAATAGACTGGAGTGATTTATCAGAATTTAGAGGCACACATAGCAAGCCCTCGGCTTCCTTAACGACAGCCTCTGGGTCTAGTACATTGGCAAAGTCTGTGATTTGGTCTGGGACGGTGTATGTTACAGCTTCCTCTGCCCCTTCCGCTATTTTCAACAATATCTTTCCCACGCACTCCACGCCAAACACATCAGCCACACATGTACACTTGCCTACTCCGATTTCCGACACACACAAGCCCCCACTGTGAAACGTCAAACAGAATCCACCATCCAGGAGATAGTCAGAATTTTCATATGCCTCCGAGGCCAACCTATGACGTTCCTGGACTGGTGTGGGTCCATCTCTACTTTGAATTAGAACCAGGGCTAAACATAAGTGAAGACAGGCTCCCTCACTAGCTGGTCTTGGACAATCGCACTCCATGGTTATAACGTTAGCGCGGTAGTTTGTGTCGGGTGTGGTGTTACAGGGTACGAGGGCCACCCACGCCCCATGCCAAGTTACCAATTGTCCCCATCCCTGACGGACTAGTGCCTCTGCCTCCTCCCTGGGTGGACCTTCTGATGGGTTTGGCACCATTAGGCCGTCATTCCTGCCAAAAGCATGTTAACAAATATAAAGATGCATTTTTTTTTACCACCATGCACTCCCTGCTCAAAAGTGGGGCTAGGGCGTGTCCCCTGATGTATATACATGTATTGTACATTTGTGGACATATATACTTGAATGCCTCATGATTATATAATCTATTTTTTATTAATTTCACTCCAAACACCTCCCAATGAAATTAATGAAAGCATGTGATCCTACCGGGATTCAAACCTGGGTTACCACATACATATCTTAAACACTATTCATTACACCATCAAGAAAGTTAAATGAGATTGTGAAAATTAACCAGGGAAATACAGTAATTCCAGTTTTCAAAAATACTTTCAATGTACCATATTTATCCCTCCCCATATGACTAATTATATGACGAGAATACGTTAATATATGTGCAACTAGTTTGCTTAGGAAACAAATTCACTTGTGCATATAGTGATGTACAGTAGCCTACATTCAATGCAGTGGTTTTGTGTTTTTATATTTCATAATATTGTACTGCTAAATCTTTATGTGAATTCTTTCCACATAGTGATTTTGATAAGTTATTTTGTGAATTTGTGCGGTTCCTGTTTCAGCTTGTTTGTTCTGCAAGTTTTACATTTAAATAAATTATACAGAAATTCCTATCCACAAATACACTTTTCTAATTATATATATATATATATATATATACTGTATATGCAGTAAACTCCCGCCCTTTCGGAATTCCAAGACTTTCGGACTAGCATTTCAATTCGTACTCACGGTTCGGCCTTTCGGATTTGTCTGAAAGGCTGAGAAAATAACTCCGTCCTTTTCGGACTACATTTAACTTCGGACTCATGGTTCAGCCTTTCAGATTTGTCTGAAAGGCTGAGAAAAATTATATCGCATTCGGACCAAAGAGCCGAGTTTCGGACTTGTCTGGTTAGGTGAATGTGTATTCGTACTTATAAACTTCAGACATTATTTCAGCCTTTCGGATTTGTATGAAAGGCTGAGAAAAATTTAATTGCATTCGGACCGAAGAGCCGAGTTTCGGACTATAAACTTCGGACATTATTTCAGCCATTCTGGCTGAAGTGTGAAGTTCGGACTCGACCCTTTCGGACTTTTGACACTTTCGGACAGGGGTCTCCCCCATTTAGTCCGAAAGGGCGGGGGTCTACTGTATACCTACAAAATTGATACTGTACATTATTATACAGCTAAAACAATTAATGGTGGTAAGTAAAAGCATTGTGGTGTAGTTTTGCTGCGTGTCTGCATTATGTGACCGGAACCTCTCCAGGAGATCTGGGACCTGGGAATCTTTTGCTGGAGACCCTGCATGGTGCTTGGTCTCTGGTTCTTCTCCTGGGTGACCTACAGTAGATGTGTGTGAATTATTTATTCTTTTACTTCATTTTGTTGTTTCTGTTCGGGCTCTGTCTCGAGTCGGCCACCCCCAGCTATAGGGTATGTGCCTGAGTATATACATACTGTACATACATACAAGTAAAAGCATGATAAATGTTTTGTATGTAGAATTTTTAAAACTTCAAAACAATTAATACAAATCCATCACAAATGGAGGACACCATTTAGTACATGGATTATTATATTACCTTATATTTCCCCCTTCATTCTATTTGTAGCACACAGCCACACACACACACAATACAGAGCTAAACTTACTTGCGGTGGTTCATGTTGTCAGTAAGAAGTCTGAGAAGGTCCTCCAGGCAAGTCATAGTGTGGAGGCCCTTCAGGTGTTGATGGTATATACGAAGAAACGACCTGGAATTATAGATTGTGGATTCATACAAGTGCATTTTCCGACAACTTTTGATCGGAAACTTAATTCTAGCAACATTTTGGAACTATCTTGCTCTGGTATGAGCAATTATAATTATAGTGATGGTAGAATATGAACCCTATCAGTACAATGAAATAATTTACATCTTATTCTGATGGAGTGAGGAACTACATGAACGAAGGCGGTGCTGGTTGGGGGGAGGGGCGTCGACTGACTGGGGACAGAGGTGCATGGGGGCGGTTCGTTCGTGGCCACCCCTTCGGGGATCACGGCGTCAGGCAATAGATAGATAGATAGATTCTGGTTACTAGTAGAAGATTTTCTTTAGCTTATAAAATCTACCTCTAGGATTGAAAGGGGTACATCCTATCTCAATAAACCATCCAAATAACATAAGTCTCTTCTCAAGCTGCATAAAAACATCAAATATTAGCCAGAACAAAAGATAAAAATAAAGGCATCATCATGTTGAAGGGGATAAAGGTGACAATTCTTATCAATGTGTAGTTCAGAAGCTGCTAGTTTAAAATATATGGAAAATAATCTTGTGTACATCACCCTTTAGGTTATCATTACACTTACATACACTTTAAAGATTAAGGGATCCAAGAGAGGTACAGTTTCAGTCTCATGTTCTAATGGTGGCATTCCAGGCAGATTTGTTCTGGGCTGCCTCACTTGTCTATCTATCTACCTATTGCCTGATGCCGTGATCCCCGAAGGGGTGGCCACGAACGAACCGCCCCCATGCACCTCTGTCCCCAGTCAGTCGACGCCCCTCCCCCCAATCAGCACCGCCTTCGTTCATGTACTTCCTCACTTCATCCTTCCACCTCTCATTCGGTCTACCTCTCCCTCTCTGTCCCTCCACCTCGCTCTCGTACACCCTCTTAGTCATTCTCTCGCTTTCCATACGTTCCATATGGCCGAACCATCTCAAGTTGTTCCTTTTCACACTTTCCAGCACATCTACCTCCACACCACACCTCCTTCTTACTTCCTCAGTAGTCTGTCTATCCCTCCATGTAACTCCGCACGCACTCCTTAAGTAATTCATTTCCACTGCTCTCACTCTTGGTCTGAGTCTCTCAACCAACATCCATGCTTCGCTTCCGTAAGTCAGTATCGGGATTACCACATTGTCATGCAAGGACTTCTTCACTTCCATACTGACCACCCTATTTCTTGTTACTGCTTTTAGCGTTCCTACAACCCTCTTCCCCATGTTGTACCCTCTCCAGCACTTCTTCATTCATAGTCCCATCTTTACTCAACACACTGCCCAGATACTTAAAAGAGTTGACGATCTCCATAGCCTGACCGTTCAGCTTCACCTCACACTCTGTGACTTCACCCCTTTCGAAGACCATAACCTTGCTCTTCCCCACATTTACCTTCAAATTCCGTTTTTCGCACACTATTCCAAACTCATTTACCAGACCCTGCAACTCCCATTCATTATCACTCATCAGAACTGTATCATCCGCAAACAGCAGTATAGGTAGCTTCCACTCAATTCCCTGCCTTTTCAGTGATACACCAACATCCACTGCTCTTGATAGTATTTCTTTCATGACTCCATCCATATATACAGTAAACAACCACGGGGACATCACACACCCCTGTTTCAAACCAACATTCAGGTCAAAGAACTCGCTCTGCTCACTCTCCACACGTACTGCCGCCTTTGCACCCTCATACATGCTCTTCACTGCTTTCAGCAACTTGCACTCAATTCCTGACAGCAGCCTCCACAAACCAAGACCACCCACTAAACTACATGGCAACACACCCAGACACCAAGAAATATCAAAACAACACCCAGCACACGGTATCACACACAATTATTGTCCTCTCTCCCTCCCTGCCCACCCCGAACCAACTTCCAGAAGCACATCCATAATCATATCTCTCACCGATCCATCCACTCACTCACAGACAACACGCAGCTGCATGCACGACCTCCCGAAATCCATCCTTCCGAATCCTCCCTTCCTCGCGAGGACAAAGTCCACCTGGCCAGGCTGAGATGCGGACACCATCCAGCTCTCCTGAGCTATCAGAAGAGACTGGATGATTCCGTTGTCGACGCCTGCCCGGGATGTAACACAGCACCTCATACCATTAAACACATCATAGAAGACTGCATTTCACACAACCACTTACGCCAACAACACAATCTACACTCAATGAGAGCTCTGTGGGAAGGCCCGATCGTGGCCATGGCCTTCCTCAGGGACTCAGGGCTGTTCGGCCAGGCAGCTTAGGGAATAACAACAACAACAACAACTACTTGCACTCTACTCCGTATATTCTAAGTACTTTCCACAAACCTTCTCTATCCACTCTGTCATAGGCCTTCTCCAAGTCCATAAAGGCAACATACACCTTTTGTTTCTTCTCCACAACACAATTCAGGGTAAAAATCTGATCTACACATCCTCTTCCCTTCCTAAAACCTCCCTGCTCGTCACCTATCCATTTATCCGTTCTCACTCTCACTCTCTCAATCACTACCCTACTGTATATCTTCCCTACTACGCTTGGAAGACATATTCCTTGGTGGTTACCACACACTCCTCTTTCCCCTTTGCCCTTATATAGGGGGACTATTATGCCAGTCTTCCAGTCATCGGGTGCACTCCCCTTCTCCCATGCTAGTTTGCACATTTTCCATACCCATTCTATCACTATCTCACCACCATACCTCAACATTTCCCCACACCCTCCATCTGTTCCTGGTGCTTTCCCCAACTTCACTCTTTTCATGGCTTCCCACACTTCTGACCTCCTGATCCCCACCTCCTCCTCCACTACTTCTCTTCTTCTCCCTCCCATACCATATCCAGCTAGGTTTGCTGGCTCTTCATTCCTTACATTTAGCAACTCACTGCAGTACTCCCTCCATCTTTCGACTCTCTCTTGCTTCTCGGCTAGCATTCTCCCATTCTTATCTTTCACACCCTTACTGTTTCCCTTGCTACCTTCCCTAACTTTCTTGACTTCTTTCCAGAACAGTTTCTTACTCTCCCTCCATTTTACACTCAGATTCCTTCCAAATTCCTCATCTACTCTTCTCTTACTTTCCTTTACTCTCTTCACCACCCTCTTACTCTCCACGTAACTCGCTCGTTTCTGTCTCTCGGAATCTTCATTCCCTCTACTACCCAACCACTCTCTATATGCTTTCTTCTTTTCTTCCACAGCTATTCTTACCTCTTCTGTCCACCATGCTGTACCTTTCACTCCCCTCCCTCTTCTCCTCACTCCACACACCTCCTCACATGCTGCACAGATCTCATCCTTAAACACCTTGCTCATCTCCTCCACTTCCTCCATAACTTCCAGGTCGAACCCACCTAGTCGTCTTTCCACTGCTACCCTGTACTCCTCCCTGACTTCCTCTTCCTGCAACCTCTCCACCCTCCTCACCATTCCACCCTCCTCTCGCCTCCCTCCAGCTCTCCTCACCCACTTCTTTTGTATCCTAACCTTAGCTACCACTACATAATGATCAGACAGACCCCCTCCAATACCCCTATACACCCTAGCATCCATTAAAATGTAAAACTTGCAAACTAAACAAACCAAAATTGGGACAAGGACAATATAAAGTCAAATTAAATTATCAAAATCGCTATGTGGAAACAACGTTTACTAAAATGAAAATTATTAAATAAAAGAACACAATCCACCACATAGGGTGTACATCACTACATGAGCAAGTTAATCTGTTTCCCAAGCAAACCAATCGCACATATAACAACGCACTATCGTCACGTTAAAGGAAGTAGTCAAGTTTGGGAAGTCCGGGACGTTCTGGCAAATTTTACTAAACTCTGCATGAATAAAGAAACTACATGTTAAATGTCAAAATATTATTTAAAATCAAATTTGCAACATGACAAGACATTAACAATAGTAAAAAATACAAATATTGATAAGATATCTATACTATTACAAAATAATATATAAAATACAGTACAGCACTCACTAACGATAGTGCTATCGGGTAGGTACCTGTAAGCATAGCATGCCTCAAGTGACCCCTATCAATAACTACCCTACAAATAACCTACATTTATAGCACAAATAAACTAAGGAAATCGCAAAAGTAAGCAATTGATACTATCGACAATGAATACATATAATATAAAGAGAAATAATTGCAAAATATGAAGTAACAACAGATTTAAACAAAGAGTACTCTTTTAACAAGAACAATAAATTTAAAAAATTTAAAAAATCATCAATATTAATAATAATAATAATAATAGAAAAAGAAAAAGATAAACAATAAATACAGACAAAAAGTAAGCAGAGGTTATACAAGAAACTTCAAGTTAAAAATGCTTGATTAAAATTATTGATGTCAAATTTTAGAATAGTCACAATAATTGACCCTAAAAAGATTAAATTTATGGAACAATTTACTTGCCTCAAAACCTCTGTCCACTAAGAGTCTGTATAGTAACCTAGCTCTAGCCCAAAAGTCATCTACTTTAGTGCAGATTTTACAAAATCTTATTAATTGGGAATAAAAACAATTATAAGTGATTTTACTATCGATATTACTACTAGGGAAAGGAAAGTTTATTACGTTAAAATTAAAATCATCAACTTTGTGATATACTTTAAGTATGCACTGTTCATTAACAATCTCTATATTTATATCAAGAAAATTTTCAACTTTATAATTTACGTTACATTGTGTGAGGGGAATAGAATTAGGGTAAATAAGTTTAGCAACTTGATTAAAATTTAACAAATTGCAAACAAGAATATCATCAATATATCTACTATTATTACTTAACAGTTTAGCAAGTGCTAATTTTTCTGGAATTTTATTTTTCTTGCTACTGTCAACTAAGTCTTTTATATATTTAAATTCTAAAGCAAGCAAGAATAAGTCTGCAATTAAAGGGCTAGCATTTCCACCCATAGGAATTCCTAATATTTGTTTGAAAATGTACGGCCCGAATCTAACATAAGTATTGAAAAGGAGGAATTTAAGGGCATCTTTAAGTTTAGTTCTATCAAAATATACAGAACTAGTGGGAGTAGAGCTAAGTGATGCATTATTAAAATATGTATAAACATTTATGAAATAATTACCATTCCTAACGAACCTGTCAAAGTGCAAATCTATAATAAAGCAAAGCTCTGAATATACTAAATCTAAAGGCAAATTGGTATACAAAGTTGAAAAGTCGAAGCTATGTACCGAGGTAACTTTCGGCATGGTATTTATTTTATCAATAACTTCTAACGAATTGTCAACACTCCAATAATAGTTAATGCCAGTTCTTCTCATGATGGTATTACAATATCTTTTATGAGTACTTTTAATGTATTTTAAGCAATTTACTACTTGTTCTGATAGAGTTTTAGTGGTAGCAAATTTTGCTCCGGCAATAAAGCGATATTTATAAGGTCTTTTATGAAATTTAGGTAACATGTATAATTTTGCAATGCACTTGTTCTTATCAGAAAGTTTAATATCAAATATTATATTTTTCTTGGTATGTTCATCGATTAAGTTATCAATATTCAGATTATTTTGAATTTCATAAACAGAATTACCGCAAATATTTTTACGTAATATGTTACCCTTAATACCTAATTCTTTTTTCATATTTTCAAGATAAAATTTCTTACATGTGAAGCTATAATTATTGCTGGCTTTATCTACTGTAGTGATTACAAAATGTTTATGTAAATTTATTAAATCAGCTTTAAGCTTATTATAATTATAGTCTATAAAATCTGAAAGATTAAATTGCTTTTTAAGCGAGAAAATTTTATTTCTAATTAACTTAATTAATAATTTAGTCCATGCTTCTAGTTCTCTCGCATTGCAGCACGCAATTTTTAACAATTTATCTTTTAATTTATTGACTGAAAAAACAATATCTTTTAAAATTATGTCCCATGTTACTTTATTACTCCCTATTCTAAATTTAAACCCTTTACGACATAGCTCCGCTAATTTGTCGTTTGCAAAATGTTTAACTAGTTCTACATCACCTGTTAATATGTGACATATCGGACTATAAATGAACTTTGCTAGTGCATCACGTCTGCTAGCTGGCATATCCATGACTCTTTCACACACGCATTTATTATTATTGAAAATATCATTATCTGAAAGATTTCCTAAAACTTTATTATAATTACAAATAATAGACCCAACAGGTCGTTCATATGAATACACTATTAATGGTTTGAAATCTTTACAACCATCTGGTAATATGGACTTAACTTTCTTTGAATTAATAAGACTGTTAACATTAATTTTGTCTAAAATTTTAGAGGAATAATTTAAAGTGGACAGGACTTTATCTTTAATACGGTTATCTTTGGATTTCTTAGAATTAGCTCTAATATATCCCATAAAAGCAAAGACTATATTCTTAAATTTATTTGTGAAATTATGTTTATTATTTAGAATATTTTCTATAAAAGGAGCAAAACTTTTCTTTTGTAGGCCTTTCAATGAATCTTTTAATTTTTTAATTCCGAAATTTCGATATAATGAATATAAATTATTAACAATAATTATAATATCAGACCTGCTTTTCTTTTTATTAAATGTATTTAGTCTTCTATTACCGTGTCTACCAGGTCTTCTGTTTAAAACAGGGAAGTTAAAATATGGGTTATTAAAATCGTTTTTTAATAAATTTTTATACAAAATGTTGCCTACATTTTTTATTTGATTGTTAAGTCCAAATGGATAGATGGTCATTAAATCCCCTCCTTCCCCACTTTCCTCCTCTCCTTCAGTTATCACCTATTTTCCCTGTTATTCCCTTATTCTGAGGTATATTTTCGTGCTAACATTAGAAATCCGATTGGAGGTGTGGTCATCACTGATAGCAAGGTTAATTTTCCAATCCAATAATTTTCTCTATCTAAAACATTTTGATTACTTTGAACAATTTCTATAATTTTGTATTTACAATCAAATTTAGTACAATCTGTGTTAAAATGCTTATATAGAAGAATCTTGGAGTCGATGCCGTTCTTAATTCCTGATCTATGCCCGTAGGCTCTTTCTCTTAAACATTGCTCCGTCTTTCCAACATATTGTATACCACATTTCTCACAGGTTATTAAATAGATAACATTCTTTACTTTACATGGAGATGTTACATTAACAGAAGAATTTAGAAACAAAAATGTTGTATTGGTAATGTAACTTTTAAAAAATGTTTGATGTTCAAAATCAAATTCATTCACACAGAGTTTACATTTACAGTTATCAACGAAAAGACGCCGGTTATTTTCATTTTTATTTTTCATTATTTAAGTTTTTATAATTTTGCCGGGTGCGTGGGTACATAGAATTTTCTGACACGTAGTCCGTGGCCGGTCCTGGTTCGTCAACGAGTACAAGTAAAGGAAGATTTCTTCATTCATTCATCCACACATACATAATCAATCAATGACTTTCGTTCTACCACTGTCTTATCCTTCATCGTCAACATCCGTTTCCACGTGTACCTGTGGATCATTCTGTGTCGGAAGAAGGTGTTGGCTATCCACAGCCTCCTCCCCACACATACGTCCACAACTGCACTACCATTCCCATTCACCTCTGATGGTACCCCCCACCCTCCCACAACTTTCCTACCACCCACCTTACCATTCATATCCCCAATCAGAAATATTCTTTCGTTCTTGTCAAACTTCTCCAGGCACGCCTCCACATTCATCCAGAACTCCTCTTTCTTTCTTTCAAGTATATCCTCTGTCGGGGCATACACGCATACAATCACCCACGTTTGTATTCCTACTTTCATTCTCACCCACACAATCCTTGAACCCACAGACCCATACTCTCTTACACATTCCTTCCATTTGCTACTTACAAACAAACATGCACCTTCTCTCGCTGTTCCTTCACTCACTCCAGCACACACACCCATTCCACACTCCCACTCTCTCACATCTGAACCTTTCCATTTGGTCTCTGTCATTCCACATACATCCAGCCTGGCATTCACTAACACTTCCAAAACCTCTCTCTCTTTTGTGCCATCATTCATGCCACTAACATTCCACGTAGCCATTCTCAGAATGTCCGAAGGTATGTCCTTAGTCGGTCGTGGTTCGTCAACGTAGGTTCCGTCCGCATCCGAGGCTGTTCGTTCGTTTTTCTTTGCTTAGATATTTTTTCCGGGTGAGGGTCGCAAGCCCACCGACCCAACCTCTTTGTCAAGCTTTTAAATTTGAGATAAGATCGTAAAACCAAAACTCACATCTTTCTGTTTAACCCTCTGTGCAGCTCCCTCCATGTTCAGACTTGCATCTATTCATAGAATGGAATGAGAAGAGAATGGTGAGATGGATATGTGAGGTTAACCTCAGGGATGGGGTATCAAGTGAAGAACTAAGAAGGCGTCACGGATGATTAGAATTTGGTGAAGAAATGCCAGATTGTGAATGTGGGGGCAAGCTGCGTGTAGGGGTAGATCAGGTACTTCTGTCCAATCTCAAAATAAAGAACTTGACAGAGGAAGCCCAAAACAAAATCACCTGGAATTCCGCCATTTAGGACGTAAGACTGAAACCACACTCTCTGTGGACGAAACGGTCTTTAAACTTGTATGTACCGGTATGTATGTATGTATGTATCTCTTCACCCAAGTTTGATTATTATTATCAACACTAGATTTACTAAATAAAAATGTCAAGATGGATGTGCGAGACCAATACATACATACACAAATTTAAAGACTGCATGCTCCACACGAAGCGCGGTTCCGGTCTCACGTCCTAATGGCAGCGTTCCAGGCAACACTGTTAAGAGCTGCCTCACTTGCCAGGTTCTTTGTTTAAGATCAGACTGCAAAATCCAATCCCACGTCTTTCATGGTCCCCCCCTTGGTGCAGCTCCCTCCACATTCATGGACTTGCATCTTTTCACCCAACTTTGTTCATGCATCCTCTCCACATGTCCAAACCATCCAAGCCTGCTAGTACGCATCACATCACTGATACTCTTGATACCTAACCTTCTCCTTAGCTCTTCATTTGATATCCTATCTTGCAGTTTGGCACCACACATCCATCTCCCCATTCTCAGTTAATTGCATTCCATTATGTTGATATCATCTGCTTTAACAGGCCAGTTTCTGAAGCATATGTCATTGCACTTCTAACATATGAAGCATACACCTTTCCCTTCAAGGGGAGAGGGAGTCTTCTCCATTCCCATGGAATGATTTCTGCTTCCATGGCCGAGGACCCTCGGAGAGTGCTGAACGCATTACCGAGGTAATCCTATCGGGCATGGAAGCATACATTCCATTCTCTTTCTCTCAGACTAATGCTAAAAAATCTTGGTTTACTCACGCCTGTTCTACTGCTGTCCGCAATAAGGAGGAAGCATTCAAACGGTACCGACGCCTTAAAACTCAAGACTCTCATTCTTCATATGTTTCTGCCCGGAATCAAGCCAAATCTGTTCTTCGACTTGCCAAACACTCTTTCATCAATAATAAATGCACTGAACTATCCAACTCTAGCTCTTCCCAAGCTTTCTGGCATCTAGCCAAAAACCTCTCCAACAATTTCTCTTCCTCGTCTTTCCCTCCCCTTTCCCACTCTGATGGCACAACCATCACTTCTTCCTCTGACAAAGCTAAACTCTTCGCTCAAACTTTTGCTAGAAACTCCACCTTGGATGATTCCGGTGCTATTCCTCCCTCTCCGCCCTCCTCTCTCTTACTTATGCCTAATATCCTAATCTCTTCTAAAGATGTACTTTCTACCCTCTCTGGGCTTAACACTAATAAGGCATACGGTCCGGACGGTGTTCCTCCTGTTGTTCTCAAAACTGTGCTTCCGTGCTGACTCCCTGCCTAGGCAAACTCTTTCGTCTCTGTCTATCCTCTAACGTCTTCCCTTCATGCTGGAAGTTTGCTCACATTCAACCTGTCCCAAAGAAGGGTGACCGCTCTCAACCCTCCAACTATCGTCCAATTGCTCTTATCTCTTGTCTTTCTAAAGTTTTTGAAACTATTCTTGCTTCCAAATTTCTTAAGCATTTCTCTTCTCATAATCTGCTCTCAGATCGCCAGTATGGCTTCCTTAACCCGTGGAGCCCCGGCTAGTTTTGTAATGTTTGCGCACCAGAACCCGGCCGGTTTTCAAAAAATGGTTTTATTCCAGAAACAATAGCGAATGGGTTAGGAATGAAGGAAAAACCACGAAAAACCGCTCAAAAAGCTTAAAAAATGGTCCTACAGAGACCCCGAAAACGGATTTTACAAGAGTAAAAAATTGAAGGCAATTATCCCAAAAAAACAGGTTATTGCGCGCTCGCACGTGGACTTTGAGAGTTTTCAACCATCGGCACGGTTGCGTGGGATACGTACACAGTTCCCATACAAATCTGAGCCCTCTTGAGTGGCTACACCTGAGGTCACGGTCGGCGCAATTAGGGTGACGCGCCAGGCGCGTCTCTGGGGCTGTGCGTTACATACATCGCCGACGCGTCAGGCGCGTCGCTGGGGCTGTACGGGTTAAGGGTCGCTCTACTGGTGATCTTCTTTCATATCTTACTAACTCTTGGTCATCCTCCTTTCGGGACTTCGGTGAGACTTTTTCTATTGCACTAGACATATCGAAAGCCTTCGATAGAGTCTGGCATAAATCTTTAATTTCTAAACTACCCTCCTTCGGTTTCTATCCCTCCATCTGTGCCTTTGTCTCTAATTTCCTTTCCGGCCGTTCCATAGCTGCGGTTGTGGACGGCCATTGTTCACTTCCTCACCCTATAAACTCCGGTGTTCCTCAGGGCTCTGTCCTATCTCCTATTCTCTTTCTAATTTTTATAAATGATCTCCTTAACTGTACCTTAATTCCCATCCATTCATACGCAGACGACTCAACCTTACACTACTCCATTAGTTTTTCAGAACGCCCCAGCCAGCAATCCCTCAACGACAAACGTAATGAAGCCATAGAACTCTTAAATTCTGATCTAAATACTATTTCCAATTGGGGCAGAGAAAACCTTGTTAACTTTAATGCTTCCAAAACCCAATTTCTCCATCTATCTACCCGTCAGGATCTCCCAGCGGACTATCCCTTATTCTTCAACAATACAAAAATCAACCCTTCATCTTCTCTCAATATTCTTGGTGTCTCTTTTTCTTCTGCTCTCATTTGGAAGGACCATATTACCAGTCTTGCTAAGGCAGCCTCCCAGAAGCTGGGTGTGCTCAACCGCCTTAGGGGGTTCTTTTCCCCTGCACAGCTTCTTGCTCTGTACAGGGGCATAGTGCGCCCTTGTATTGAGTATTGTTCACATGTGTGGGGAGGTTCCTCTCACACCGCTCTCCTAGACAAAGTTGAAAGGAAGGCCTTTCGTATCATTAACTCCCGTCCACTCACCAACTCTCTGCAATCTCTCTCTCTCCGCCGCAATGTTGCATCTCTCTCGCTATTCTATCGCTACTACAGTATAATAATCAGTGTTCCTCAGAGCTATCCCAGTGCATACCACCTCCTTTACGTAGGGCACGTGGTACCCGTCTTGCAACTCAATCCCACCCCTACTCTGTGCAACTCTCCAACCCAAGAGTGAAACGTTACTCTCAAACTTTCTTCTACTCAACATCTGAGCTCTGGAACTCTCTCCCAGAATCAGTCTTTCCCTCTTCCTATGACTTAAATTGCTTCAAACTCCGTGTGTCCAGGCATTTTGGCTCGAACGTCCCTTGATTTTGGCCCTGTCACTCTTTCAACTATGGGGGAGGCACTCGCTATAGGCAGTTATGCCTTTTGCCTCCCTCAATCACATAGAAAAAAAAAAAAAAAAAAAATAAATAAATGGTGAGTACTGTAGTGGCAAAAGTTCTCTAAACTTTCCCCAGCCACATCTTATCCTGGCGATAGTGGCGGCCTCAGCCTACCACCGGTAGAGATGGTATCATCAAAGTAGCAAAACTTGTCCACCATCTACACTGCCTCATTGCCAAAGTTAACACTCTCGAGCCGGTCATTGAATACAAGCTTCCCTTTGAAAACTATGCATACAAATTTCTCAATTTCGGACTTCTTCTTTGGTAGAAGTCCCTTTATTTTAGTGGAACGCTTCTTCCTGTGATGTACCCAGCTAAGGCAAACGCTAAACTGTATTGAGTTCACACCCACCCCTTTTATGCATACTGCGCATGGGTATGCACAACTTTTTTCTACCTTTCCTAGCCCTGATCTACTGTGTAAAACCTTGGTTTTATTTATATTAACTCTTAACCCTTTACTTGCCATGCTTTCTCTCCATCTTCTATACTTGGCCTCGGCATCCTGTGCACTATCTGCGATAAGTACCAGGTCATCTGCGTATAGCAGTTCCCAAGAAAGCCTGACTCTCAAATCACCAGATAGTGCATCCAGAATCATAACAAAGAGGAGAGGACTTAACACAGAGCCCTGGTGAACTCGAACTTGAACTGTAAACTCCTCACTAAGTACACATTTCACACTCACTGCCGTTCGTGAATCCTCCTATATTATCACACGCACCAGCCACTCCTCTAAGCCAAGTTTTCTCATAGCCCACTGCACAACTTCTCTGGGCACCCTATCAAAGGCCTTCTCCAGGTCTACAAACACAAGATATAGATCCCTATCTTTAAGTAATATCTTTCCTGCAGCTGCTTGACTATGAAGATAGCGTCGATTGTGCCACGTCCTGGCATGAAACCGAACTGCATATCGTCGATAGAAATGCTTTCCCTTATCATACCTTCAAGGACTCTCTCACAGACCTTCGTGACTTGGTCAAGCATTTTCAGGCCCCTATAATTTCCCCTATCCAATGAGTCCCCGTTTCCCTTATATATGTTTACTATCACACTTTTGTGCCATTCATCAGGGATTTCTTCCTCTCTAATGATGGGAGTTTATTAGCTCTGAGACCACACTCACTCCTATATCACCTGGATCTTTAATCATCTCATCTACAATGCTAGAGCAACCTGCAGCTTTTCCGGCTTTCATTTTATATATTGCATAGCTTACAACAGCTGGCACTATCAGGGGGGGGGGGGCGAGTATTGGCTTTTCGTCACTAAGCTTGTAAACAGGTGGTTTTTCAACACAATAGCAAGTGGACTGTGAGCGTCTGGCTAGTGTTGTCATAAAAGATGGCGTCAGCAACTTGCACAAGTGACGCTCGGATGTCGAATTCACTCGGATTTCGTTTCTTAACTCTTATGGTGCGGGAATTTTGGCCTAAACTGACCTCCATTCCCTGCACATTTTCATGCATAAGCAAGATCCAGAACGTAATACAAGGCTATACTGTATCCTTGAAAGTACAGTAATAGAGCTTTCAATGACATCTGAAATATCTCTATACAACGTCTGGTTGCCTTGCAATGATCTTGCATAAGTAGGCCAAAATTGCTAAAAATTAGCGGTTTTGATCTGTTTTCGCTATGTGTAACACTGCAATGGTGGGAGAGAAGACTCTCGCACGTCAGTGCGCGCGCAGAGTTGTTGGCCGACGGATGAAGCCCTCCCGCACTGCTTGCAACAGCTTGCCTCGCTCCCAGGCTATATACAGTAATAGGCGGATTTTGGTGTCCGTTAGGTGACGGGCTCCGCAGTAATTGCGCTAAGCAACAAACACCTTGACAATGGCAGATTCTTGACGTTCAGTTAACTTGTTTTATTTTTATTTTTGTTTATGTAGTTTGATGTGCAGTCTTTCATTATTCTTGCTCTCTTTTTCGGGTTTCGACTGGGATTTTCGCGCCAAGATTCAAGAATTTTGTGCGAACATGGAATTTGGGAATACAGTATTTGGCGTGTGGCGTGAAGGTTGATTTCTCGAACTTAGATGGCGTGAAGTTCGGTGCTCCACTGTAGTATGGGTTAACTTACATTTCCATGGCATAGTTGTACTCCTGGCTCTCACAAATGTCATTCCTGCCAAAGTCACTCCATTTGGCCCCACACGACAGCCACTCCGAGTGAAACATGGTGTGGAACTGCTCATATTCGATTCTCTCTTGGATCTCATTGGCTGCTAGTAAAAACCATCCCTCCTGTGACAAAACATACATATATACATAAAATTTTAAGACTGAGTGTTCCACACATAAGTGCAGTTTCATGAATGAATTAAGCTGTGGTTCCATGCCATCTCAACCAGTAGACCATTCCAACCAGTAGCTCTCAACCAGTGCCAAATTAACCCAGACCAACCAAACCAGTGCCAAAATATAGTACTAACCTAACCTAGCCTAACCGTATTGGTTGATTTGGTACTGGTTGAGAGCTACTGGTTGAAATGGTCTACTGGTTGAGTTGACCGGTCACCTTAAGCTGTATATCAGATGAGGTAAACTGACTCTTGACTCGTGATAGATAGGGTTCGAGTTAACTATAAAATTGAATAAGGAAAAGTTGCTCAGATTCTTAAAAGGAATGGTTATGGATTTGCTACAACATTGGGTAAGGAAATATGGTTCTGACTTATGACAGGGTATGGATCTGGATTACCTAGAATGTTGGGTAGGCTAAGGTAAAATCCAATTCACAATGGGTAGGATTAATATTTTTGTGTCATGCCCCAGCCAGATCCCAAATTAACTACAAAATCAAGTCAGGATCTTGGATGACCTCAATAATTCGCTCCATGGCTGTTATATGGGTGAGGGTTGGTCCTATCCAGAGTGAGGTTTGGCATCTTCTACCCAACCCTAGCTGTTTCTCTTACTGTCCTACTTTTCCTTCTGGGGGCAAGGGGCTAGGAATCTTCCTCCCATTGTATAATTCTCCACGAACAGAGAAATGGGAGAGGGAATGCGAAACTGGTCCCAGACCCTGAGAATAAAATCTTTAAATGTTGTTTCTGTACGGGCTCTGTCTTGTGTCGGTCAACCCCAGCAATGGGGTATGTGCCTGAGCATATACATACATACATACATACATGGCTGTTATATATATTTATGCTACTGGGTAGATAAATGTGTGTGTATGTTTGTTTGCTTGTGGGTTTTTTTTTGCAGTTTACAGTCCTGAAGGCACTGTCTAGGAATTAAAGAGGTGGTGGAAAGCAAGTTTGAGCAAAATGGTATATGGAACAGGTTGAAGCACTGGGTAATGATACAGACCAAGTTACTCGAGAAGAGGTCGGGGTATACTACATTTTATTCAAGATACCATAGTTACCTCCTTAGATGGAACATCATAAATGTTCACTAATATTGCCCGTTAATATTTATATTGCAAGGTGAACAGAGGCAATGTGTGTTAAGAGACTTACCCAAATGTTTTGTCATGCCAGGGAATCGAACCCAAAAAGTGCTAACCAATACGCTACAGTACTGAATGAAATAATGCTCTCGTAATGTATTTAATCCCAAAAGTAAATTTATTATGAGTTTGATATCAATGATACTCATTTTGTTTTCTCTTTATCTTACCGTATCATGTGCCCTGAGTTCCAAGACGGAATGCAAGATTATTCTACGAATTTCAGCGTGTTCCTTGCCCGACACCTGGGAACTCTGCAACCACCGATGAACCTCCTGCAAAGTCATGGTTACAGTCAGTTGCATTTATAAATTAGTGGGAAGGTTCAACTTTCAAGGGTGTTGCCCATTCCATATCACATGCAAACCAAATACTGTAAATGAAAATATTGATGATGATGCAGTTTTTACTGACAAGCACTCCCTGCTCAAGAGCAGGGCTAGGGTGGGTGCCCTGATGTTTCAGGGACTTCAGTGGACAGTCGCCATAGATTGGTAGACCGCACCATCCACCAACAGCACTGTCGTCTGCCAATAACGCACACTGGGTGGCCCAAGCCTCAAACCCTCGACCTCTCGATTTGCTCTACTAACCGCGCTACGGCTTGTGTAAAAATATTGATATAGCAGAATACTAATACTACATTCAGATTATCACCATCCCACCAATTAACTTACAAATAAACCTAATAAATTAAATAAATGAAACTAATGAATACATGTGGTACTTCAAGGATTCGAACCTAGGATACTCACACCAAAATTCCGCACACTAACCATTAGGCCTATGCGATCAAGACAATTCATATTTAAATTACTATGATTAGAGCATCTCCTGAGTTGTATGTATGTATGTATGTATATACACAGGCACAAACCCCATAGCTGGGGCTGGCCGACTCGAGACAACTCAACACAACATACAAAAATAATAAATATATATATTCACACACATTTAGGTCGCCAAGGAGAAAACTCAGAGACCCAGGATCACTAGGGGCCTCAAGCATTTCTGCAGCCCCAGACCTCCCAGACGTTCCAGTCTCAGCAGGCAGACATGCAGCGGAGCACATCACAATGCCCGCCCACCTCACACCAAGCATGACCCTTCATATACTGTATACTGTCTCCCCGGGCTAGGCGTCTGACAGACTATTATCTAGTCTAACTGGTGCCCGACCCCTTCTCCCTAACAACCACGTTATCACTCATCTATTCACAAGCATTCTCCATTCATTCCTATATACAGTATTACCACTTCTCTTGCCTCTTCTAGTCATCTCTGTATCTCCCAACGCTTGTACAGTACTACACAATCTCTCCATCTCAACGAAGGTCTTCCTAGTCTTCTACCTCCCCTTGTGACTGACTCATATACTCTCTTTGTCAGCCTTTCATCTCCCATTTGCTCAACATGTCCATACCAGCACAGCACCCTTCTGTCCACTCTGACCGACAAAGGTTCCTGCTGTCCCACTCTCCTACGTACCTCTTCAATCCTCAATCTGTCTCTTCAAGCCACTCCACATATACTCCTCAAGCAACTCATCTACATCACATCCAGCTTTCTTTTCTCTTTTGCCTTCAGAGCCCATGCCTCAGACCCATACATCACTGTTGCTACAACTATCCCTTAATACATTGCACTTTTAGCTTTCATTCCGAGATTTTTCACCTTCCAAATTTTTTTTTCCTATGTGAGTGAGGGAGACAAAAGGCAGAACTGCCTGTGAGTAGGCTGTGACGAGTGCCTCCCCAGAGTTGAAAGAGTGACAGGGCCAAAATCAAGTGACGTTCGAGCAAAAATGCCTGGACACAGAGTTTGAAGCAATTTAAGTCATAGGATGAGGGAAAGACTGATTCTGGGAGAGAGTTCCAGAGCTCAGTTGTTGAATACAGTAGAAGAAAGATTCAGAATAACGTTTCATTCTTGGGTTGGAGAGTTGCAGTCTCACCTTTATCTGTAGTTGTCTGTGGATTTGCATAAAAACTTGTAATTTAACAAAATATGATAACAAAACAGTATAATTTTCTGAACAAAATGTTTCAGAATAGCTTAAAATAAGAATAAAATAATTATCTATGGCTAAAATATTATAGGAGTAAATTAATAGATATACAAATATGTCTATTGCTTCCTACCTGTATCATCTGACACCATGATGTGAGAAACAAACTCTCCGGAAAGACCACAGACATCACTTCAGAGAACCCATGGATTTCTCTATCTAGGATGAATACTCTGCAAAATAACAATATTGTACAGTACTATATATATTTTGATTACGAGTAAGGGGAGAGATAAAGTTGTAGGTAGATTGTCACTGATATTTTGATTACGTCATAAAAGAAATTGGAAATTCCTCTAGATTTCAGAATAACATACAGAATAGGATAAAGAGAAAACAGCATAATAGTTTTTGAGATATCTCCATGTAATGGAGGTTGAGCCTATCATTTATTTGCAAGTCAATCTTCATGACCAGTTTTGCAATGAAAAATACATCAAACTGTAATAAATAATGCCTCATTCCTGCTTCATGACAAATATCTATCTACAGTATCTATTGCTGGACACCTTACTCTCTATTTATGAGGGTTGTCCTATACAAAAAGCCCCCAAGCGAACTTTTCCCCTGTGAGAAGAACAACCCTTGCCAGTATATTAAAAGACTTACCGTACAGGATTGATCACTCAACTGAGGGTCCGTCAGACTCAGAGGCCCTTTATGTATTTTTATAGCACTATTTTTCTACAGTAGTGTGCGGCTAGTGTATCCACTAACCAGCTTCACCCTTAGGTAAGCAGTACAGATTTGTATAAGGTTTACTCCGCTAGACGGGTTGGCGATCAAGGCTGACGAGTCCCATTCACCCAAACCTTTGTAAGGTTGTCTCCCCTAGAAGGCTAGATGGGTTGCCAATCAAGACTAACGAGTCCCATCCACCCGGATAGGACTAAAGGGATATCACACATAAGCTTCTATCATAATTTTTCGATGGTCAACATTTTTCTTGCGACATTTCTCGGATCTTTTATCGGAATATAGACTGAAGAGATTAATTTAGCCAACAGAGTTATTAATTCATTTTAGAGACCAGTATTGAGAATATAACTAGTGGGATGATTATTAGGAGGTGGTGACATCTATGCAGGTTCAATTTTAATTTTTACTTAAACAGTACTCCACCAACCTGGGCCAGACTTGACACCTCTCCGAGAGTTTCTGTAGACCCTGAATGAACGACACAGGTTCATCATCACTGGTGACAATGTACGCCACGGGGCCCTCTCCACCACCAGTCTTATCTCGAGCCACCAACACATACACAGCATTCCCGTACTGACGGAGACCTAGAAATAAAACGTTGTACAGTACAGTTCCTAGTAAACTATCAGTATTTTTTAGATGTATGCAGACTCCAAGAAATCAAACACAACCAAAGGGAAGATTTGGAAACATATCAAAGCCCAGTTCCATTGAGGTATCATAATTTATCATCGCCATCTATGATACCTTGCTTCATCCAAGGAAACTCACACTAAAGGATAACCATAACAGAAATGCCTCCAATCTACTCTGTCCAGATATGCTCCCTTTGCCCATGCTACAATGCTCCTTACACTCCATGATTTTTTGTATTCAATATCAATATACTGTACTGCACTGTATAGTATTTTTCCACTTTCTTCTACCATACCATTGGAAGACTTTCTAACAGCTGCTCACTCAATTCAAAATACAGTACAACATACATTATACGAGATACTAGGATTTCCAGAGAAATTAGTCAACTCACCTTCATAGTTCTTCTCAATAAATAACACATGGCGTCCATGTATCATGATTGTCTCACGCATCTCCGAATTCTGCAGGACCACCACCAAGGGACGAGGGTTGGGGCCGGTGGTGGTGCGAGTCTGGTGGTACACACAGCTGTCACGTAACTCCATCCTTAACAAGCGAGTCACGTTGTCCTTGCTCAGGCTATCGTGCTTCACGCTAGCACACCAGAGACTAATTAAAACCAGTCCTAAAACTGAGTCCCTTGTTTTGGGGGTTCTTGTACCGCCATTTTTTTAGTACGTTATTTTTGGACATGCTCATAAAAAAAATTAAGATGTCCTATATAATACTAATACAGTATGACTATTAATGCATTATGGTTAGATTCAATACAAATACTTCATCGTGATTTTTTGTGAATAATCAGTAATATTCCATCTGTTTATAAACCACCAAACTCATGATAAAGCTTAGTTAGAACTAAGCTTTTGAAATAACTAAAACAAAAACAAAATTACAGTATGTTTGAAAAAATAGCCACCTGTCACATTTCCTCAGCCTTCCGGGGTTGTCAAACTTGATGCCTAGTAGGGGCTTCGTGGGTTTCTTCAAGGACAGGACCAGCTGGTGAATGTCCTGCCGCGTGGGAAAGTATCGGCGGTTGTGGTGGTCCATGTTCTTGTGCAGTTTGTTCCATTTGGCAATCTCCGTCATGATCTTGCCAATTTTAATGCCCTTGTTGATTTGTACCTCAATCAAAAACTTAAGCGAGGGATCGATGCGGCTGACCCTAGACTCATCCCGGTTGATGGGGTCATGTCCGGTGTGCTGGAGGCGAGAGCGGATGACACAGGCGGTGATGGTGGCGCCCTCTTCAAACACAAAGGAGACGTAGGCATTGCATCCATTGGCTCGAGTCTTGGTGGGGTCACCGGAGGAGCTTCCTGTAAATAAGAAAGACAGAATCATATCATAATCATCCAAAGTCCTTAAATACTGTACAGTATTATCCTTCATGATCCTAGAGTTAACCCTCTTGCTATCCTGTGGACGAGGGGGTTGCCGATTAGCAATCAGAAATAGAGTTCTCTCAATCTTATAATTACTTCTCCAAAATTAGTTTTCTGCCCACAGCTAACTCAAAGACAACTGCAGAGGTTGAAGTAACTAAACTAAACGTTTCTAAACACCCCTGATGGTCACAAAGGCTTTAACCCTTGTCTAGCGGGGTGTTTTGGGCTCATTTGGGCATATTCAGGCCCTCCTGCATGATAAATCAAGCATCTGCATGAACACAAAATTATTTAGCAAAAAACTAGGCACTAAAAGCTTCAAAATGAGACCAGAACGAGCTACGTAGCACTCGTGGTTCTCTTGTAGTGGTGCCACGAACATGGAAGTTTAGCATATATCGGTAAATTTTTCCCAGCTATGCTCACTACTGGCTACACTGCCGGCCTCTCGAGAACACCGGGAACATGAGTTAATGGGCGGCGGTAAGCCCTGGGAGTCGGCTGTCTGGCCCGCTGCACTCCCGGCCATTTGCACTCGATTTTAACCCTTTAAAAGCCTTAATAATGCTCCTAACTTGCTGCAAATTGGTGCACGACTTAAGTCAAGCGCCGCCAATAAGGGGTTAAACTTTAAAGTATCTCATGTAGTAGTAGTTATAATTAGGATACAGAAGAAGTGGGTGAAGAGAGCTAGAGGGAGGCGAGAGGGAGGTGGAGTGGTGAAGAGGGTGGAGACTGAAGAGGGTGGAGACTGGAGAAGTTACAGGAGGAGGAGATCAGGGAGGAGAGCAGTAGAAAGACGATTAGGTAGGTTTGACATGGAGGAAGCGGAAGAGGTGAGCAACGTGTTTAAGGAAGAGATGTGTGCAGCATGTGAGTCAGGTGAAGGTATTGAGGGATAAGCCTTTACAATGGCACCTCGTAGCTACTTTCTACTTTTTCCTATTTTCTGTAGAGTGTAGAGAGGGGAGAAGGGGTGTTGGAGAGAGAAGCTGTTGGAGTGGCTTTGTTATGCGTGTTATTAGTCTGTATACGTCGTCGAGGTGTCTCGACTGGGTGCGAGCATGGAGGTACAGTATGTGGAGTTAGGAGAAGAGGGAGGGGAGTGAAGTGTACAGCATTGTGGACAGAAGAAGTAAAAATAGCTGTTGAAGATAAGAAGAAAGCCTATAGACAGTGGTTGGGTAGTAGAGGGTATTAAAATTTGGAGAGACAGAAAAGAGAGAGGTACTTGGAGAAAAAGAGAGCGGTGAAGAGAGTAGTGGAGGAAAGTAAGAGAAGAGAGATGAGGAATTTGGAAGGAATCTAAGTGTAAAATGGAGGGAGTGTAAGAAACTGTTCTGGAAAGAGGTAAACAAAAGTTAGGGAGGGTAACAAGGGAAGTAGTAAGGGTGTGAAAGATAAGAATGGGCGAGTGTTAGCCGAGAAGCAAGAAAGAGTCGAGAGATGGAAGGAGTACTTCAACGAATTGATGAACGTAAGGAATGAAACGCCAGCAAACATAGTTTGATGGAGAAGAAGAGAAGTAGTGGAGGAGAAGGTGGGGATCAGGTTAGAAGTGTGTGAAGCCATGAAAAGAGTGAAGATGGGGAAAGCATCAGGAATAGGTGGAGTGTGTGGGGAAGTGCTGAGGTATGGTGATGAGATAGTGATCGAATGGATATAGAAAATGTGTAAACTAGCATGGGAGAAGGGAAGTGTGCCTCATGACTGGAAGACAGGCATAATAGTCCCCCTGTATAAGAGCAAAGGGGAAAGAGGAGTGTGTGGTAATCACCAGGGGATATGTCTTCTAAGCATAGTAGGGAAGATGTACAGTAGGGTAGTGATCGAGAGTGAAAGCGACAATGGAGAAATGGGTAGGTGACGAGCAGGGTGGGTTTAGGAAGGGAAGAGGATGTGTAGACAAGATTTTTGCCCTGAAATGTGTTGTGGAGAAATATCTGGAGAAGGCTTTTTCATGGTCTTGGTTCTTTGAGGCCTATCGCGTACACTATAGATACTTCTTTGAGGCTTATCGTGCTTCTCGGGTTAAAGACCATTTTATCCACAGATAATGTGGTTACAGTCTCACGTCCTAAATGGCTGCTTTCCAGGCGACCCTGTCAAGGGCTGCCTCTGTTGTAAAGTTCTATATCTTGAGATCGGACCAGAGTACCTGATCCCACGTCATTCTAGGTCTACCCCTACGCGTAGCTCCCCCCACATTCACAGTCCGGCATTTCTTCACCCAGTTCTGATCATCCATTCTCTCTACGTGTTCAAACCAACTAAGTCGGCTCGTGTGCATAACTTCACTGACACTCCTAATGCCCAGATGCCTTCTTAAATCCTCACTCGATACCCCGTCTCTGAGGTTAACCCCACACATCCAGCTCACCATTCTCTTCTCATTCCGTTCCATTCTAATGAATTGATATCCTCCGCTTTAAACAGCCACGTCTCCAAAGCATAGGTCATCGCATTCCTAACACACAAGGTATACACCTTCCCTTTAAGGTGAAATGGGAGTCCTCTCATGGTCAGGAGTTGCAACAGCTCTCTAAACTTCCCCCAGCCACTTCTGACTCTAGCAATGGAGCCAGCTTCAGCGCCACCTCCGGCGGAAACCATATCGCCCAAATAGCAAAATTTATTCACACACTCCAGCGTTACACTATCGAAATCAACACTAAAAGGCGGGTCATTTAACTCCCTTGCACACTGCACATTCAAAGTCTACAATTCTCATCAAAGGTCCTCTAGCCCCACTATATCTCTTGTGTACCCAGTCACAACAGACACAACATTGAATTGAGTTACTTCCCACCCCCTTCCCACATACAGTACTGTACTGCGCATGGATCGTTGCCACTTCTTTCCATAGTTCCGCACCCTACTCCACTAATCATGACCTTTGTTTTAACTATGTTAACTCTTAGACATATACAATATACAGTATACCAGTACCATACTGTAAAGAGAAAAATACAATACCTTTACAAGGATTACTCCTTTCACACTCATATATTGTGGCTCTGGTGAAGATTTTTGGCTTGTTAAACGTTCCCTTCTTGTTATTATAGAGGTTGGTCAAATGGTCATACATAAAATCATGCCTCTCTGAAGTAATTGGGAGTACCTCGACGCTAACACCTTTCTGCATTCTACTTCGAGTTCTCAACTCAACCTCCTTTTTCAGACGAGTTAGAAACGCATCTGCTAAGCTCATGTAGCAGATGGACGTTTTAGAATTATCCATTTTCAAGTGGAGTTATTGATAGTATAAATTGTACAGTATGCAATAAATTATGGGAGTTTCTATATATTTTCTTTCATAATTAAGTACCGTAACAAATGCGTTAAATCAAATTTGATTTTCATATTATCTTGGCAATAGCATCCAAACTAATGTCCTTCAATTATGAACTAGGTAGCTTCTAGATAGGTATGAATAATTAATATACAGTACTGTACTAGTTTTGATTTGTATAATATAGTACCACAGCAGCAGCTCTATTGTACGGTATATACAGTACCATACTCAGAATTTGTACAGAATTTGTACTCATTGTAGCCTACAGTACAATATGTAGAAAAGGAATGCTATTTCAAATTGCCAATTTAGAATTTTTCATTTCATATGAAGAAGATTTTAGGTGTTGACACTGATTTTCAGCCATCATCCCAGATTTCTGAAAAAAAAAATCGAATTACGGTAAGCATTACAATAACAATGGAATCTTGGTAATTACTGTATTCAGAAGACTCGCACCCTAGAATAACAAATGATGAGTTGAGGAGACATTTAGGTATAAAGAGTATTAGCGAGGTGATGCGTACAAGTAGACTGGGATGGTATGGACATGGAGAGAGAATGGATGAACAAAATTGGGTGAACAAATGCAGGTCTGTGATTGTGGAGGGAGCTGCACCGAGGGGTGGACCGAGGAAGACCTGGGATCGGACTATACGTGCCGATCTCAAATCCAAAAACTTGACAAGTGAAGCAGCCCTTAACAGGGTTGGTTGCCTGGAACAACGCCATTAGGACAAGAGACTGAAACTGTGTGGATGTGTGGAGTACTCAGTCTTAAAATGTTATGCATGTGTATGCATGTACGTATGTGTTTTACTCTAGATTTTGAGAAATTAGTATTTTCATGGTTATAATTCCACCGTGGGATGCAAGAATGGTTGTGGAGGGACTCTCCCCCTACACCCTCCCAGTGACTAATTGGAATCGTCATCTATGTTGCCAGTAGGGGGTAATTATCGAGGTATAATCCTGCGTAGCGGGAGTAATTTATTCCTTGAACAAAATATAAAGAAAACTTGGTAAATAAGGCAGCTCTAGCTGTCTTGAATGTTACCCCCACCCTTTTAGAATGGAGTAATGATGGCCTGTTTTTAGCAAGGATGGAACCGTACCAGTATCCATGGAGTGTCTCCAAAGCTTGTAGATGGGTTTTATCAGGGCATCACAGCATTTGATAAATAGTATGGCAAGTGCCGTACACATCAGAGCGACATATATTGAGCGAAATTAGCAGTATAATAGCCGCCTGGGCGTATTCTTCCCTATGGAAGGGCCAAAATGAAAGTGTTCAAATAATTCATAATATATTTGTTAGCATAGCTTAAGCTAGGTTACATTACATTGATTGGCAGATGTAACAAATGCAAACAATTTGAGAATGCCAAGTTAATTCTTAAAAGTGTTATGCAACCCTGTGCATTAAATTACTCCTAAGGTCAGAAGCAAAAACAAATAGGGGCCTACAGTATATAGGCTAGGTTGCTTAGTTGCTAACACACAATTAGTTAACCCTGATACCCCAAAAACTGCAAAAAGCCACATTCATGGCTTCATTGCTTAAAAATTGATCAGGCCATTATTGATATTCATGTGAAAGAGCATGGGATGATAGAAGCAATACAAAAATATACATGTATGACAGAGCAGATTATGAGCTGCTGAGAAGGTGTCTGGACATTGACTGGGGGGAATACTTGAACGGTGAAGACGCTGAAGGAATGTGGAGGAAGTTTAGAGTCAAACTGGAGGATGTTATATCCAAATGTGTACCAGTAAGGGAATATAAGGATAAAACAAAATTGAGGAAATGAACGAACCCAGAATTACCAATGAAAAGAAAGCTGTGGACTTTGATAAGAAGAAAGAAACGATTGTGGGATAGATTAAAAGTGTTAAAAAAGAACAGGGGTTCTAGTATAGAAGCTAAAGTAGTGGATTTGGAACGTAGACAGATAAACAATAAAATAAGGAGGGGGGTAAAGGAAAGGGAGAGAGATTGCAAGAAATGTGAAGGATAATCCAAAAATATTCTGGAAGTACATTCAGTTAAAGTTAACGAGAAGAGTAGGGATCCCAGAGCTGGTAGGGGGGTTGGATGATGGGAGTAGAGCGGAGACGGATAAGGAGAAAGCAGAGGTGCTGGGGAAATACTTTGGGGGGGTACTAACAGTAGAGTCGGATGATGCAGTGCCAAATATTCCCATCAAACAGGCACCTGCACTAGAACTAATAGAGTTTTCCCATGCTAGAATAAGAAGGGCTATAGAAAAAATTAATAGAAATAAGTCCCCGGGACCGGATGGGATACACCCAAGAATCATAAAGGAAGGAGGTGAGATGTTAGTAGAGCCATTGAAAATGTTATTTGAGGTATCGTTAACCCTCTCACATCCTGACGCGATTTTTGAGCCTATTAGGGATACTTTAAAGCCTTTGTTACCGTCAGGGGTATCTATAAACCTTTAGTTTGTTTACTTCAACCTCTGCAGTTGTCTTTGAGTTATCTGTGGGCAGAAAACTAATTTTGGAGAGGTAATTATAACAGTGAGAGTAATCTATTTCTTATTGCTAATCTGGCAACCTCTGCGTCCTATGGTCGTGAGAGGGTTAATACAGGACAAATCTCAATGGACTGGAGAGAGGCGAACATAACAGCTATATTTAAGAAGGGAAAAAGAAATGACCCAGGAAATTATAAACCAGTCAGTTTGACAAGTGTTGTGTGTAAACTAATGGAAACGGTAATTAGAGAAGGAATAATGGAGCATATGAAATCAAACCAACTTTTCAGTGGGAGACAGTTCGGATTCTTGCCGGGGAGGTCGACGGTACTACAGCTAATTAAGGTGGTAGATGATTGGATGCAAATTCTAGAGGATGGTGATGTAATAGACGTGGTATATTGTGATTTTATGAAGGCCTTCGATAAGGTCCCACATAAAAGTTTAATAGAGAAAGTTAGAAGCTATAATATAGGGGAGAAATGTGTGAAATGGATAGAAGCCTTCTTGAAAGATCGGAGACAGAGGGTGCTGGTGAATGGAATAGGCTCGGGGTGGAGGGAAATTACAAGTGGGGTTCCTCAGGGATCTGTGTTGGGACCACTACTGTTCGTTATATTTATCAACGACTTACCTGAACTTATAACTAAAGGAAGTGAGGTATACCTGTATGCGGATGACACTAAGCTGTATAGAAAAGTGAGGAGTAAGGAAGATGTGGGTTTGCTTCAAGGAGATGTGGAGGGCATGAAGGGATGGTCTGAGCATTGGTTAATGCCTTTTCATCCAAAAAAATGCAAGTACATGCGGATTGGGACAAGCAAGATAGACAAGGTAGGATACAGTATGTATGAAGCAATGGAGGAAGTGAATGCTGAAAAGGATATAGTAGTGATAGACAATAAGTTAAATTTCTCAGAACATTTAGCGGAAAAGATAAACAAAGCCAATAGAATTGTAGGGCTGATAAGGAGGACATTTGTGTCACTTGACGAATAAATCTTCAGGAATCTCTATACAGCGCTGGTTAGGCCGCACCTGGAATATGCAAACCAGGTGTGGGCTCCATATATGGTAAAGGATATAGAAGCAGTGGAGAAAGTGCAGAGGAGAGCTAGCAAGCTAGTACCGAAGTTGAAGAACGCGGGCTATAAGTAGAGGTTGAGGACACTGGGGCTTCCGACACTGGCATACTGTATAGGAGAAAGAGAGGGGATATGATAGAGACTTTTAAGATAGTGTCAGGAAAGTATGATGAGGATGTGTGTGAAGGTATCTTCATGATGCGGGAGGGAACAAGAACGAGAGGACACTCAAAGAAAATTTACAAAGAAAGAAATAGGCTTGAGAAGGCAAAGAACTCATTTTGTGAGAGAGTGGTAAATGAGTGGAACGCACTGCCCCAGTATGTAGTCGATTCTGAATCAATAAGGGAGTTTGAAAGTAATCTTGATAAAGCATAGGGAAGACAAGATTTGAAGTTTGATTATAAAGCAAAAATACAGAATAGTAAAAATGTTGCGTCTGCCACCACCGCCGCCATCACCGTGAACGACTGCAGCAGTGCAAGTACTGGTACTGAGCTGGCCTAGTTTGCCTTTTTCCAGAGGATCTACTGTAAGAAACTGTAATAAGACCCAGTAAAAAAATTAATGATTTCAACTAATTTTGTACATAGGCCTAGGCCTATACAGTATACAAAAATTGTGAATATTTTCAAAGCAAAGCAAGACATTATTTCAAGGAACACGATAACTATTTGGAAAAGGCTCGCCGCCTTATTATAAATAATTTATTAGGGACAATGCAGGTCTATGGAATCCTTATACTGTACTCATGTATAATTGACTGTGGGAGATTATCTTGATCATATTAATAAAGTCATGAAAGAAATACTATCAAGAGCAGTGGATGTTGGTGTATCGCTGAAAAGGGAGGTAATTGAGTGGAAGCTACCTATACTGCTGTTTGCGGATGATACAGTTCTGATGAGTGATAATGAATGGGAGTTGCAGGGTCTGGTAAATGAGTTTGGAACAGTGTGCGAAAAACGGAATTTGAAGGTAAATGCGGGGAAGAGCAAGGTTATGGTCTTCGAAAGGGGTGAAGTCACAGAGTGTGAGGTGAAGCTGAATGGTCAGGCTATGGAGATCGTCAACTCTTTTAAGTATCTGGGCAGTGTGTTGAGTAAAGATGGGACTATGGATGAAGAAGTGCGGGAGAGGGTACAACAGGGGAAGAGGGTTGTAGGAACGCTAAAAGCAGTAACAAGAAATAGGGTGGTCAGTATGGAAGTGAAGAAGTCCTTGCATGACAGTGTGGTAATCCCGACACTGACTTACGGAAGCGAAGCATGGACGTTGGTTGAGAGACTCAGACCAAGAGTGAGAGCAGTGGAAATGAATTACTTAAGGAGTGCGTGCGGAGTTACATGGAGGGATAGACAGACTAATGAGGAAGTAAGAAGGAGGTGTGGTGTGGAGGTAGATGTGCTGGAAAGTGTGAAAAGGAACAACTTAAGATGGTTCGGCCATATGGAACGTATGGAAAGCGAGAGAATGACTAAGAGGGTGTACGAGAGCGAGGTGGAGGGACAGAGAGGGAGAGGTAGACCGAATGAGAGGTGGAAGGATGGAGTGAGGAAGTACATGAACGAAGGCGGTGCTGGTTAGGGGGAGGGGCGTCGACTGACTGGGGACAGAGGTGCATGGGGGCGGTTCGTTCGTGGCCACCCCTTCGGGGATCACGGCGTCAAGCAATAGATAGATAGATAGATATTAATAAAAGCCGATATTACTGGGAAAAAAAAAAGTCCCATCACTCTCAGAGCACCCTTGGACGTCCTCGCTGTTTACAAACTTTTTCATTATGGAGTATAATCGATATTTACCCCCTGCTGGCAACATAGATGATGATTTTAATAAGTCATGGGGGGTGAGGGGGCAAAGCCTCCCGTCAACGGTCAACCCTTCTTGTATCTCACGTTGGAATTATAACTAAAACCATAAAAACACTAGATATTTCATTTGTGTGTGTTTTCTGTGTGACAAGGTTACTTTGGGTGATTCCGTCCTCTGTAGACGCTGCTAAAGTGGGCCTCCGCAGCGACCAGGCAGCTCTGCTTCTCGGGTGTTTCGCTGGCTTGTCAGCGAGTTGGATGCAGTGCTGGGGTATCCTGGTATTGGGGGCTCGTCTAGTATTGTGGCCAGCCAACGGTCCAGCTGACGTTTCAAGGAGTCCGTCGTGACCCCAGTCAACTCTCGGACTGCCTTTGGCACCGCATTGAAGAGACGAGCCCCGTTTTTTGTGAAGCTGTTGTGGACGACTGTTGCCATTCGCTGAGTAGTAGCCTCTGTCCTCTTTATGTAGCACAGTTGTCCTTTCCTGATGTGGTTGTTTACAGCCAGCCCCACGTCAGGTACAAGTCCTTCAAGGGTCTTCCACACGTAAATTACCAGGTAGCGCTCGCGTCTTCTCTGGAGGGAGTATAGACGTAACTCCTCCAGGCGCTCCCAGTAGTTTAGGTGTTGGAGACCCCGGATTCTGCTGGTGAAGGTCCTCTGGAGGGATTCCAGCTTGCAGGTATCCCCCGTCTTGGATGGTGACCAGAGCTGGCAGCAGTATTCCAGCTTAGGGAGGACCAAGGCCTTCCAGAGTGTAGCATGCAGGTCCTTACCCTTGTCTGGAAAGTCCTCAGTATCCACCCTGTTAATTTTCTGCCAGTTTCGGTGATGAGGTTGATACAGTATGATGGGAGAAGGTTCCGTCCGAGCTCATTGCGACTCCCAGAACCCGCACCTCTTTAGGTGTTATGGTTTGTTGGTTGACCTGGTAGCTGGTGCTCTGTTTGATGTCTTGGTGTGGGCCGTACCTCATGAGCCCGAATTTCTCTCTGTTTATCATCATTTTGTTGGAGTCGGCCCAGTCGAGTACGCGGTTGAGGTCTTCTTGGAGTAGAGCCACGTCCGCTTCTGCTTCAATCCTCATCTTCAGTCTCGTATCGTCAGCGAACGAAGTTGCCTGGGCGCGTTGTAGTTCGTCGTCGATGTCTGCGATTATGATGAGGAACAGAAGTGGACCCAGTACAGACCCCTGGGGTACACCGCTGGACACGTCGCTTGGGTCTGAGAGGTGTCCCTGGACCGAAACCTTCTGTTTCCTGTCTGTCAGGAAGCTATGCAACCACTTGCCAAGGTTCCCCCTTATGCCAAGATTCTTTAGCTTGTGAAGGACAAGGCCATGGTCAACTTTGTCGAACGCCTTGGCGAAGTCCAAGTATATTACGTCGACATTATCACCCTTGCTGAGATCTTCTAGTAGGGCCTCATGGTGGTTCAGTAGCTGTGACAGACAGGATCGGCCCTTCCTGAAACCGTGCTGACCGTCGTTGAAGGCAGCTAGTTCCTCCATGTGGTCTGTTAGTCTTTTCCTGACAACCCGCTCGATTATTTTGATAATGTGCGAGGTCAGTACCACGGGCCGGTAGTTTTTGGCCAATCCTTTGTGGATTGGTGTGACTATTCCCTCCTTTAGAGATGAGGGAACTGTACCAGTGGCCAGAGACTTGGTGGCTATTAATGTCAGTGGTTGAGCCAGTTATTCTTTGCAGGTTTTCAGGAAGAGCACACTGAAGCCGTCTGGGCCTGTAGCTGAATCCGCTGCAATGGCATCAATGGCTTGAATTATTTCTTCGGTTCCAGGGTTGATGTCTGAGAGAATTGGCACGGCAGTAGGCTCCTGTGCAGCGAAGAAAACCGTTGGGTCGTCCACTAATTTGGCAGGGTTGGGTACGCTGAACTTCTGAAGACATTTTCGTATTATGTCCTCAGTATTTCCGCCATCCGTTCTGGGTCCCCCATCAGGTTTCCTGCGCCGTCTTCAAGTGGCCCTACAGATGCTACATTTTTAGCCTTCTTGTTTGCATATGTGAAGAACTTGGAGTTGTCTTTTATGTTGTGAATGGCCTGTAGTTCTTCTCTTTTCCTCTGGTCATCGTGGGACTTCAGTAGGTTATACTCGATCTCCTTTAGGGCCACTTGTATTTCTGTGACTCTGTGTTGCGGAAGATTTCTTGTTATTTTCTTTTTGTAGAGGCTTCTCTTTCTCATAAGGACACGACGATCTCTTGGTATTTTTCTTCTCTTCGACGTGCTTTTTTGGTGGAACATGGGTCTTGCATATTTTTTCGCAGACTCCGGTGAAAGTGGATAGCATTCCTTCTCCGCTGTCGTCTCCGATGGCTGTCTCCCAGTTGATCCTTAGCTTTTCTTTGATCATAGGCCAGTCTATGTCTTTGTCAGTTTGTGATGGAAGTTTAGACTTGCCATCAGTGTTTTGGGTTGCTGACCCTGTTGTGTTGGTTCGTTCATTAGTGCGTTAATTACGACTGTAGCTTCGCAAATCCTGTGATCTGACATGGAGGTTTCATTTAGTTTATAGCTGTGTAGTATTCCATGGTTATTGCTTAGTAGCAGATCTAGGATGCTCGTTCCTCTTGTTGGTTCTGTTATGAATTGTGAGAGGAATTTTGTCTCTGTGAGTGATGTCAGCTGCCTTGCTTGCCTTTTCTCGTCTGCTGTTCCTCCTGCTACCTCGAGTGTCTCCCAGTTCACATGCGGGAAGATGAAGTCGCCCAGAAGTAGGTATTCAGTGTCGGGGGCTGGCAGGTTTTCGAGTGCATGTTTAATTTTATTTACGACATCCTCAAAAAGATCGTGGGTGGTGTTTGGAGGCCTGTAGACTACCGTTACTACGAGATTAATTTCCCTTATTAATAGGGAAAGGATTTCGCATGTTCCGTTTGAGTAACTGTCCAAGGTTACTTTTCACATATATGGCAACTCCACCGTGGCTCCAGTCCTTTCTGTCTGCTCGGAAAATTTCATATTCTTGAATTCTCACCTCAGCATCTAGAATATCTTTGTGCAAATGTGTCTCTGTTAGGACAAGAAGGGAGATTTCGTCAGTTGTGGCCATTTCTTGCAGCAGGGGAACTTTGTTTTGGTTACACCTTGGATATAGGCCTCTTATGTTTGCTGAGAGTAGTTTTGTTAGAGGGGGCTCCAGCACCCTCTTTTCCATTTGTCTTGCCATTCCATCTTGTCTATCACTTCTGTCATCCTTTTCTGTAGTTGTTCTTGTTGTGCTGTTAGTTTTTCTACAATTTTCCAAAAAAAATTAGATTCATTGTTCTGCTGGTTGCCTTCGCCTGAGTTTTTTTTAGCCGGCTTCGTCTTTACGGCACCCTTTGGTCTCTCTGTCCTGTTGTCGTGGCTCTTACCTTGGTACCGGTAACTGCTTTGTGGGTACCCCCTCCCCCTGTTCTGTATTTTTTATTTATTTTTCCTTGTTTTGGGGGTTTTTAGGGGCGTTTTTATATGAACCCCATCGGAAAATGCCAAAAAATTAGGGGATGGATGTAGAGTTCGGGCGTACAGTCGTCATTGTTTACATAGGGCGATCGCCGCGGTCGCACTTACGTTCCAGTCTATTTCGACGCTATATTTTCTGCTATTTGCCCCCAGTCATTACTACATGAATACTAGGTTAGGTTAGGTTAAGTTACGTTCAAATAGACGGGAACATGATGGGAAAGGTCCGACGCCACTACGCGTAATGTAAACAAAGATGGCGGTACGCCCGCTCAATACATCCTACCCCAAAATTAGCCTAGCCTAACCTAACCAAACCTAACCGAAAACTAACCTGTCTCGCTGACGGTCTAAACCCAGCTCACGTTCCCTGTTTATTGGTGCGCGACGGTCTAAACCCAGCTCACGTTCCCTGTTTATATAGACTTAGGGATTTTTTTATAATGAATTTCCGACGGGGTGGACATATATGGCAATGAAGTATCAGCTAATGAAGTACATGACCTAACATATTTTTCTAAATAATATATCTATGGTTTTGACCCGGTGTAAAACTGGATAAATTCCTACTTTTTGCCTTGGTTATTGATAATTGTGGTCACTCAATAGGCCTACTTATTATAAATGTTAAATAGGACCTAGCCTATGGGTCAAATTGGATTTTAGGTCACGTATGTGTTTTTTGTATTATAATCCTTTTTCTCATCAGTTCCTGAAAAGTGGTTCCTGGTTCGACAGCTTGAGATCGCAGCCGAGGTTTGCTGGTGTTGGTGAAAGCTCAGGGATAGAGTGCCATTATTGCCATAGGCCTACACACTGTACAGTAGTTGGAAAGATCCGTAAGTAGGAGCTTGAAATGCAGCTTTTAGGCCTACACGTTTCGTAGAATTTTATCAAGTAGGCCTAGGCTTAGCCTTTTTCTGCGAAGTCCTATCTCAAGACTCATGTGTAGCCTATATTGATAGTTTTGCTAAATTGATGGGGCCTACCGGTTGCTGGACCTACTACACACACTTTTTTTTTGGTAGCATCAGATCAGATCAGATGTGGTTCGGGAAATAATGCCTTAACAACGGCATCTAGTGTCCGCCTAGCCTGCCGCCACTTGTGGGATGTTGAACTCCGCCTCGCACTACAGGCAACGACACTTGGGACTTATCGGGAGGACTCAGCGATTCAACCTTGGGTCAGACACCCCCTTCGCCCATATGATGTCGCTCTCACGAGGATCCGCATTGGCCACACGGCACTCTCTGCCCATCTCCACCGTCTGAACATCATCGGTAGTCCTAATTGCAGGTGGTGCTCTCGGCCTGAGACGATCGTCCATGTCATCGCCAACTGCCCGCGCTTTTACTCCCACCGCCTGCTCCTCCAGGAACGTCTTCGTCATCTGGGGATCCGTGAATTATTGCTTCCGACCATCCTTGGAGGCAGGGGCCTCACCGAGGGAGTACAGGTGCGGGCCGTCCGGCTGATCTGCGCCTATCTGAAGACGACCGGCCTAGTGAATTGCATGTGAAGACTGTACTGCCACACAGGAGACAGGGCAATTAACGGACGGGATTCTTCGTCTGATCGCCCTTAAAAGCCACCAAGAAGAACAACGGCACTTCCCTGAGAGGTTCTTGTAATTTTCCTTTTGTGACGTGCTCTGGGTAGCATTCAAGGAGACTACTGCAGGACTCTTCTTCTTACGTCTGACCGGGTATAGGCTATCCTAGTGTTTACTACCCTATACCCCTTTGAAAGGACATTAGCCTAACCTAATAACCTTACCTAACCTAAACTAGTATTATAGGTGGGGGCTGCCGCCCCCACACCCCCGCTTTGACTTAGATTTTTGGTGTATTTGTCTGTGAAGTGGGTATTTTTCAATTTGTTGATAACGAAAATCCTCCATGCGGACTATATGGAGAAAAATATGGCGAATCTATTGGTGCCTATTTTCCCTAATAAATTGTTTCTCATAACATCGCACTAGTGTCCTTGAATATTATCGTGCTCTGTTATATTAGCCTATATTGTATTTCTTTTTCTTTTTTCTATATGTTGCATTATAATCTATTTCTTCTTATTCCAGCTCCTTCATTTTCTTGGTTCTTGTTCTCCAGACTCCACATCCCATATAACATCTTCTTCACTCGTTCCTGGTTTTCTTCTTTGAACAGTAGATTTCCTATCACTTGATTTTCCTCCTCAACGTAAGGTTGTTGTAGCGCTGTTCCTTTACTCTCTCCTCTATATATATAGCATTCAAGGAGAACCCTTCTTCTTCTTACCTCTGACCGGGTATAAGCTATCCTAGTGTTTACTAGCCTATACCCCTTTGAAAGGACGTTAGCCTAACCTAACAACCTTACCTAACCTATCCTAGTATTTTTGGTGGGCTACCGCCCCCACACCCCCGCTATTTGACATCTTTGACAGATTTTTGGTGTATTATTCTGTGACAAGGGTATTTTTTCAATTTCTCAATACCTCCATGCGGACTAGGCCTAGCCTATAGGCTATGGAGAAAAATATGGCGAATCTGTTGGTGCCTATTTTCCCTAATAAATTGTTTCGGTAAGATTAGGAGTAGTGGGCGTACCACTACCGACATACAGCATAAATCATATATAAAACATTAACCTAACCTAACCTAGTACTACATGAATACTAGGATAGGTTAGGTTAGGTTAGGTTGTTTGGTTAGGTTAATGTTTTATAGATGAGTTATGCTGTATGTTGGTAGTGGTACGCCCACTACTCCAGTCCTAATCTTACCATTGTTTCTAATAAGGCGGATGTAGGCTACCCTAGTGTCCTTGAAGATTTTTTTTTTTTTTTTTTTACCAATAGGCTAGCCTAGGCACCATTAACCAAAGTAGGCCTATAGGCCTAGCCTATAACCTAATCTTATTTTGGAAAATATTACCGAAACTACCACTAATTTTCCCATGGTTTTTTCTTTTTGGTTTTTAGGTAGTTTTCATCAAGCGGCTCGCTTGGTGTAGTGACTAGCGTCTCGGACTTCCACCCAGAAGGCCCGGGTTCGCGCCCACGCTCGGCGCATTAAAGATTTTTCACAAGCACTGAGTCGTTACCATCCCTCATGAGCAAAGGGATGGGGTAGTAGTACAGGACCCCAATGCAAATACGCCTAATCGGCCTTATTGAGCTATCCTTAGCTAGCTTAGCATGCACTAGCTTTAAGAACTATTATTATTATTATTATTATTAGCCTATACATTAGTTGAAATTAGAGGTAGAATGCAGAATTCGGGTGTCTTCTTCTTCTTCTTCTTGTTTGATGGGGTCACTGCGAGGAGGCTAGCCTTCAGACCCTTCAGTGCGCCTGGTAACCAGCATTCCCCCATTAGAGAAAGTTTGAATATGAGAGATAAGGACAGCTAGAATATGATAGTATAAGAATGACAGTAGGAGTATAGTTTGATTTTTTTTTATTCCTCTCCCCCTCCTTCCCCTCTCTCTCTCCTAATCCATACTTCTTTCAGGAATTTCTTCAGTATCATCATTCTTTCCTTCACTCTTCCTTCTTCTAGTCCTTCCAACCCACATAACCATGCCATTCATCTGTCCTCCCGTAAATTTTTTATTTTAATACCACAAATTTTCCGAGTGTTTTTTATAAACAAAATTGTTCATTTGCATCAATATATAGTGTTTGTAATTAATTAAAAATCTCAGGAAAACCTATTTTCCCCATAAGGCCTATCGATCGATGTTGAGACACGCCCCCCGATAGTGATTTGAAAAGACATTAGCCTAACCTAACCTAGTATTATGGGTGGGGGGCTGCCGCCCCCACACCCCGCTGGTTGAGTACCCCTTAGTAAATTTAAAAAAAAAAAATATGTGGCTTTCGATTATACGAAGGTGAAAGAAAAGTCGATGAAATCTACGGTGTTTACGCTGCAATGTTCAGCTTTGATTGTACATTGATAACTGGAAAGTACCGTATTGACAACCTTGTTACGAAAATTAAATTTTAGTAGCATACTTTTATATTAGGTTTTTCCGAGGGTTTAACACATTTTCATATGATCTTTAGAGCTGTCGATAACTGGAAGTACCGTATTGACAACCTTGTTACGAAAAATAAATGTTAGTACCATACTTTTTTATTAGGTTTTGCCGAGGGTTAAAACAAATTTTCTTATGATCTTTAGAGCATATAGATTCAATATTTATCTTCAAATATATCAATAAAATTTGTGGTATTAAAATAACATTGAACCTTCCTCCCTGGTTTTCACTTCCTCCCATCCCTCTGCTCCCACACATCTCATCCTCGTTTCTAGCCCCTCCCGCTCTAATTTGTATCCTTCACATTCTGTTATTACATGCTCCACCGTCTCTTCCACCCTCTCTCCTCCTACCCAGCAGTTCCTACATTCCTTTGAACCTCCGTTCCACCTCCATGTTCTCGTGTTTAATTCCCATGCCCCAGCTCTTATCTTGAACAGAATTTTGCCTCCTAAACCCCCATCATACCACTCTTCTATCTTCGGCTTTGACTTCTTCCTGTATATATCTAAGGTCTTTTTCCTATCCATTCCACTTCTCCATTCTCTTAACCCCCATTCCTGAATTCTCTTCTCAACTATCTTTGTAATGTTTCCTCCCTCTCCAACTGTATCTCCTCCCAATATTTCTTTCCATTCTGTTCCTGGTCTCTCTTGTCTCATCCCTATTCTCCTTAGCTTTCTCCTGCAATCCCCTCCCCACCTACTCCTATCCCTTGACCACTCATAGATTCTCCTAATCCAGGTGTTGTTCTCCAACTTATCTAACCTAATCTTGTATTTCAATTTTGCCTTCATGATTCTTTCCCTGAAGGTGCTCCAACCCATATCCCCTCTAATTGCCTCCACTGCCATCCATGTTTTTGCTCCTCGTGCCAGTCTACCAACTCTGTTCTGTACCCTCTCCAGCCTCTCAACCTCCTCCTCAGTGCAAGCTATATAGCCTCCAATCCATGCATTATTGCTGGTACCCCAATCCCTTTCCATAGTAGTCTTATCACTTCATACCTATTTACCCTTTCTTTTACTTTATTTAACAAACTACCCCAGATTCTCACTCCCTTTCTTGCTTTCTCATTTATTTCTCTCTTGAACCCGTTACTACCTATCCATATTCCTAGGTACAGTATTTGTATTCCTTGACCTCCTCCATCCTCTTGCCTCCAAGCCTCCACTCTCTGTTTTCCAGGGCTACGCTCCTCTTCATTGACACCTACCACCATCACTTTACTCTTTTCCCCACTAAAGTTTACATCTAGTTCATTCCCAAACCTGTCCACCTCTTCCAGTATTCTTTTTAGGCCTTCTTCCGTCTCTGCCATCACCACCACATCATCAGCGAAAGTTAATATTGACAGCTTCCATCCCTCCCCCTCTATTCCTTCTCCTAACTTCTTTATCCGCTGAAATACCGCCAGCCAGCCCAGCCTTGTTTGCAATACGCGGAGCGTCCGCCCCGGACGTTTGCCATCATGTTCCCGTCTATTTTGACTGCCTTTGGATACAATAATATGTTGAGGGGGGGATTTGGGATGGATGTAGATTCTGGGCGTACGGTCGTCATGTTTACATAGGGCGATCGCCGCGGTTAACTTTGCGTCTATTTTGACGGCGATTTGTTCGGTTATTTGCTCCCTGCTGGCAATATATATGATGATGACATTATGTCATGGGGGGGTAAGGGGGGTGGGCAAAGCCCGGTACTTATTAGTTATTACCGAAACTACCACTAATTATTTCTCAATATTTGAAGGCTATTAGGCCTATAGAATAAGGATGTTGCAAAGATCATATTAAAATGTGTTTCAACCTCCGGAGATACATTTTATGTGCACTAGCCTATATAAAGTACTGTAAAACAAAACAAAAAATCTCCCTATAACTCTCCCTATTGACGGCAGTGGAAAAAACCAAACTTATTAAGCCCCTTCAGTACCGATGCAAAGGTCAGCCCTGTGGATCTACACGGTCTACGGGCGAGCTCAAAAGAAGAAGAAGAAGAAGAAGACTGTTAAAATAGATCTATCTATCTATCTATTGCCTGACGCCGTGATCCCCGAAGGGTTGGCCACGAACGAACCGCCCCCATGCACCTCTGTCCCCAGTCAGTCGACGCCCCTCCCCCCAACCAGCACCGCCCTCGTTCATGTACTTCCTCACTCCATCCTTCCACCTCATATTCGGTCTACCTCTCCCTCTCTGTCCCTCCACCTCGCTCTCGTACACCCTCTTAGTCATTCTCTCGCTTTCCATACGTTCCATATGGCCGAACCATCTCAAGTTGTTCCTTTTCACACTTTCCAGCACATCTACCTCCACACCACACCTCCTTCTTACTTCCTCATTAGTCTGTCTATCCCTCCATGTAACTCCGCACACACTCCTTAAGTAATTCATTTCCACTGCTCTCACTCTTGGTCTGAGTCTCTCAACCAACGTCCATGCTTCGCTTCCGTAAGTCAGTGTCGGGATTACCACACTGTCATGCAAGGACTTCTTCACTTCCATACTGACCACCCTATTTCTTGTTACTGCTTTTAGCGTTCCTACAACCCTCTTCCCCTGTTGTACCCTCTCCCGCACTTCTTCATCCATAGTCCCATCTTTACTCAACACACTGCCCAGATACTTAAAAGAGTTGACGATCTCCATAGCCTGACCGTTCAGCTTCACCTCACACTCTGTGACTTCACCCCTTTCGAAGACCATAACCTTGCTCTTCCCCATATTTACCTTCAAATTCCGTTTTTCGCACACTGTTCCAAACTCATTTACCAGACCCTGCAACTCCCATTCATTATCACTCATCAGAACTGTATCATCCGCAAACAGCAGTATAGGTAGCTTCCACTCAATTACCTCCCTTTTCAGCGATACACCAACATCCACTACTCTTGATAGTATTTCTTTCATGACTCCATCCATATATACAGTAAACAACCACGGGGACATCACACACCCCTGTTTCAAACCAACATTCAGGTCAAAGAACTCGCTCTGCTCGCTCTCCACACGTACTGCCGCCTTTGCACCCTCATACATGCTCTTCACTGCTTTCAGCAACTTGCCCTCTACTCCGTATATTCTTAGTACTTTCCACAAACCTTCTCTATCCACTCTGTCATAGGCCTTCTCCAAGTCCATAAAGGAACATACACCTTTTGTTTCTTCTCCAGATACTTCTCCACAACACAATTAGATGCTGATTTCAATAATTAATGGTGGGGTGAGTGGGGGGCAAAGTCCCCCCTCAACCCATCCTGTAATGCAAACAAATTTTATATTTACTCTGAATATGACGTACTGTACATCTGAGTGTTTTAAGATCGTTGGATAATGGGAGAAATAACATTTGCCGGGGATTGTACCTAATTTCAACTACTGTATAATGATAAAAACTACCTAAAACCAATAACAAAAACCATGGGAAAATTAGTGGTAGTTTCGGTTATATTTTCCCAAAGGCCCCCCTCAACATATTATTGTATCCAATGGCATTCAAAATAGACGGGAACATTATTGCAATGATCAAACGCCTCCCCCGCCGCTGCCGCCGTAATTTTTACGTTTGTCGATCGCCGTGGTTAAGTTCTCGTCTATTTTTACAGCGATTTTTTCGGTAATTTGCCCCCTGCTGGCATTTGGCAATATATATGACGTTGACAATATGTCATGGGGGGGGGGGGTGAGAGGGGGCTTTATTATTGTATCCAAATGCAGTCAAAATAGACGGGAACATGATGGCAAATGTCCGACGCGGCGACGCGCCAGCGAGGCTGGCGGTACGCCCGCACTTAACATTCTTGTCGGGGCTTTGCCCCAGACCCCCTCATCCACCCATGACATATTGTCATCATTATATATATATTGCCATCAGGGGCCAAAGGCAGGAGTTGTGTTATCAGGCGTATCACCTACCTCTGACCGGGTACGGTATATCCTAGTGATTACTATACCCCTTTGAAAGGACATTAGCCTAACCTATCCTAGTATTATGGGTGGGGGCTGCCATCCCCGCCCCCACACCCACGCTGTTTGAAATCAACGTACGTGTTTACACGACGTACGCCCGGTAACACAGCTCATTCCGGGGCAAATAACCAAAAAAATCGCCGTCAAAATAGACACGAACTTAACCACGGCGATCGACAAATGTAAACATGGCGGCGGCGGGGGAGGTGTCGGACGCTTGCAATCTTGTTCCCGTCTATTTTGAATGCCATTGGATACAATAATATGTTGAGGGGGGGCTCACCCCACCATGACATATTGTCATCTTCATCTATATTGCCAGCAGGGGGCAAATAACTGAAAAATCGCCGTCAAAATAGAAGCTAAGTTAACCGCGGTGATCACCCTATGTAAACATGATGACCGTACGCCCGGAATATACATAGCCTACATCCCGAAATTAGTTACAATTCCTGGACATTTTTATTTCTCCCATTATCCAACGATGGCGTGGCCGTAGCTCGATTGGTAGAGCGTTCACCTGCTAACCGTGAGGTTGACGGTTCGAGCCTCGGGCCAGCCAGTGAGTTATTGGCAGATGTCAGTGCTGTTGATGAACGGCGCAGTCTAGCAATCTGTGGCAACTATTCATTAAGTCCCTGATTCATCAGGGCACCCACCCTAGCCTTGCTATTCAGCAGGGAGTGTATGGTGGTAAAAACTGCATCATCATCATCTTAAAACACTCGGATATAAGTAATTTTCAGAGTACAGTAGGCTAAATATACAATTTTGTTTTGCCTTGGGATAGGCTACATACAGGATGGGCCCCTCACCCCCCAGTGAGTCCGTGACTTATTGAATTCAGCATCTATTTTGCCAGTAAGGGGCTTAATAAGGGAGGCAAAGCCCCTTTCAACATATTATTGGGTACTTATTACCAAAACTGCCACTAATTATTTCTCAATACTGTATTTGAAGGCGAAAAATATAACCGAAACTACCACTAATTTCCCCATTGTTTTTCTTTTTGGTTTTAGGTAGTTTTCATCATTATACAGTAGTTGAAATTAGTTACAATCCCCGGACAATTTTATTTCTCCCTTTATCCAACGATCTTAAAACACTCAGATGTAAGTCATTTTCAGAGAAAATATAAAATTTGTTTACCTTTCAATACAGGATGGGTTGAGGGGGCTTTGCCCCCCCCTCACCCCCCTCCCCTGATTTATAGAAATCAGCATGTATTTTACTTAGGGGGCTTAATCCTTGTCTAGCGGGGTGTTTTGGGCTCATTTGGGCATATTCAGGCCCTCCTGAATGATCAATCAAGTATCTGCATGAAAAGAAATGTATTCAGCAAAAAACTAGGCGCTAAAAGCTTCAAAATGAGACCAGAACGAGCTACGTAGCACTCGTGGTTCTCTTGCAGTGGTGCCACGAACATGGGAGTTTAGCGTATAGCGGTATATTTTTCCCAGCTATGCTCACTACTGGCTACACTGCCGGCCTCTCGAGAACACAGGGAACATGAGTTAATGGGCGGCGGTAAGCCCTGGGAGTCGGCTGTCTGGCCCGCTGCGCTCCCGGCCATTTGCACTCGATTTTAAGCCTTTAAAAGCCTTAATAATGCTCCTAACTTGCTGCAAATTGGTGCACGACTTAAGTCGAGTGCCGCCAATAAGGGGTTAATAAGAGTTTCACTGCCGTCAATAGGGAGAGTTGTTTGTTTTTACAGTAATTTATATAGTGCACATAAAATGTGTCTCCGGATATTGAAACGCATTTTAATATGATCTTTGCAACATCTTTATTCTATAATAGCCTTCAAATATTGAGAAATAATTAGTGGTAGTTTCGGTAATAAGTACCTTTGAAGGCTAGTACCAGTATAGAATAAGGATGGGGTAGAATGTAGAATTCGGGCGTACCGCCAGCCTTATGTACACTACGTGGAGTTGCGACGGACGCTTGCCATCATGTTCCTGTCTATTTTGACTGCCTTTGGATACAATAATATGTTGAGGGTGGGCTTTGCCCCCCCCCTCACCCCCCCATGACATATTGTCATCATCATATATATTGCCAGCAGGGGGCAAATAACCGAATAAATCGCCGTCAAAATAGACGCGAAGTTAACCGCGGCGATCGTCCTATGTAAACATGACGACCGTACGCCCGAACTCTACATCCATCCCAAACAAATTGTATATTTAATCTGAAAATGACTGGCATCTAAGTGTTTTAAGATCGTTGGATAATGGGAGAAATATAATTTTCCAGGGATTGTAACTAATTTCAACTACTGTATAGGCCTAATGATGCAAACTACCTAAAACCAAAAAGAAAAACCAATGGAAAATTAGTGGTAGTTTCGGTAATATTTGCCTATTATTGTATCCAACGGCAGTCAAAATAGACGGGAACATGATGCCAAGCGTCCGCCGCCGCTCCGCGTAGTGTAATCAAGGTGGATGGTACGCCCGAACTCTACGTTCTACCCACTTATTATTCACGCTACAGTATATAACTTTTTGTACCTAACAGACTAGACAATGAAGCGTGTGCACAGAAGCTTCATTGACACCCTGCGCCTCAATGTGAAGAGTGGGATAGGAGGAGTGGGGATGCCTCGGTTTGGGGGTGTTGGTGGCAAAGGTGGAGATGTTTATGTTGAGGCAAAAGAAGGTAATGTAGGGAACACTTAAATCATCACTCGTAATTACTAGTTAATTGAGATACATGAAAGCCAACTCAAATATCCCCTGAATATTATACCGTCACCTGTGAAAATTCAATATACAGTACTTTACAGTACTGTACCATACTGTACTTTGCACTGTTAGCTTATTTGCATGCCGTGACTGTACTTTACTGATATACTGTATGTCATTATTCTGAAATTTTTATAGTCAACACGTACACTTCCCTCCCGCAGGTCTAAACTTAATGAAAACCTTGCGAGCCAACCCCGAAAAACGTTGGAAAGCCGAGACCGGGGGTGACAGCCGCAAGTACCGCATTCTGGGGGAGACGGGCCAGGATACTGTGATCCCTGTACCTGTAGGCATAACTGTCAAGTTGGAGGGAGGCAGAACATTGGGTAAGAAGGGTTTTTGAGAGAGTTAGAGAAACTAGCCTCCTTACATCTTCATTTTTCATAGTTATCATGTATGTTATCACTAAGAAAGCCCAGGTGACCGAAGCCGCTCCCAGGCGAGGGGCTGAAGAGGATGAGAAAATGCCCGGGACAGCAAAGCCCCACCCAGGGCTCTATTCCCCTTAACAATTATGAAGGGAATGTTGAGGGGAAATGGAAAAATGTGACGCTTTGTCTCCCAGTCTGCCAACCTCTTGGTTGGCAGTAGAGGTCAATCCACTTTAGAGTAGCCGCCACTTGAGATACAGAAAATATATATGCAAAAGGAACAGTCGGAGTAAGATATGGGTATGGCAGAGAATGCTCAACTCTCGCTCTGGCCTCTGATATACCAGCCCATCATCACATGATTAGAACCCAATTATCTCAGCATCAGCTAGGAAAGGCTCTATAAAGCCACCTTTGGCGGGGGGATAGTTCCCCTATTTCGAACCCTTTCAGGGTTGGGCACCCACCCGGAAAGAGTTGAGAGGTATTATTTTTAACATAGTTCTTAACACCAATAACCCCCAAATGAAATTAACCCTCTCCAACATATGACGCAATTTTGAGCCGATTAGGGATACTTTAAAGCCTTTGTTACCATCAGGGGTATTTAGAAACCTTTAGTTTAGTTACTTCAACCTCTGCAGTTGTCTTTGAGTTAGCTGTGGGCAGAAAACTAATTTTGGAGAGGTAAGAGTGAGAGAACTCTATTTCTTATTGCTAATCTGGCAACCTCTGCGTCATATGAGTCTGAAGGGGTTAATGAATGCATGTGATTCTCCCAGGATATCTTATACAGAACTTACACGCTCTAACCATTACACCATCAATACATTTATAAGTAGCCTACAGCACATGACTACGATAACTATCCATTTATCGAATACAGAATATCAATCTAATCATGTACTGCACCCAACTGCACTATGAATAGCCTAATGATTAAGCGAGAGGAAAGAATATTTTGTGGGGCACAGATCACATAGGACTGACCTCGCTACAAAATATTCCTGAACCTATTGATATTATTTTTAACATATGAGGAAAGTGCATGGATTTTTTTTTTTTTTATATACATTTGGAATCCTATTACGCCATCAGACGGTACACTAGGACCATACGGCTGGAAAAATTTAGATAGCAGAGATAGTGTTGTAGATAGAGGAAGCTGTTGGAATGGCTTTGGTATGTGTGTTATAGGCCTAGTCAATTTTTTTCCAGTTGAGGGTAAATTATCATGTTTCTATCTTTGTTACTCGGCTATAAGGTAGATTTTGTAGCGAAATATGATGTTAATTATGAAAAATACGACACACAGCCATAGTAGTTTCATATACTGTATTTCCATTAATTATCGAGCAATCGGCTACAAAGGGATTTAATTTACCATCAGCTGGAAAAAAAATAGAGTATAGTCTGTATACGTCGTCGAGGTGTCGTCCCCCGACTAGGTGAGAACATGATATACATGCTAAGATGTACTACCACACCCATTAAATGTCCGCCTTGGCTCGGATCGAACCCAGGTCAAGCAGATTCACACGTGAGCGTGCTCTCCACTCGACCGCCACGGCTCTAATGATTTTTTGTGGCCATCCCCTCGGGGAACAAGGCATCTGGCAATACAGTAGATAGAGAAAAGTACTGTCATGCACTAAACTTTTCATCTCAAATTCAGTACAGTATACAGTAGTATTATGTATTACAATACTGTACCTGTTGCTATTTTCTATTCATATATTTGTATTGGAAGCGGTCATATGTTTGTCTTTCAATTTTACTTATACATGGTAATGATAAAAGATAAATACATTAATAATTAAATTGTTGAATGATACATAATGTTTTTTCTTGTAGGCGAATTAAATAGTACCGGGGATAGGATACTGGTAGCCAAGGGAGGTATTGGTGGCTCTCCCCTCAACAAATATAATGGACAAAAGGGACAGGTATGTGACAAACATTTATCTGCTGGCTTTCATTAATTTTAGGAATCAGATAACTTCATCTATTGCGAAGAAAAACTTTACAATTATTGTTATTATATTTTGCTATACTCCATAGACTTCATCAACTATAAGTGCATTTCATCGCTCTAAGCTAGTTAACTACATTATAAAGGATCTTCACTAGTTAGACAAGTAGTGAAGTTGTCAATTTATTCATTCTATCATTATAGAACAAGATTTGTTATCAGTAACTGTTGGTCTTTCTGCAAATCATCTCTCTCCTTCTCTTTACTTTTTCTCTTATTAATTTATATTTTTCCTAGACCACAACATATCTGGTAATGCTGGAATTAAAGTTAGTGGCATGAATGATGGCACAAAAGAGAGAGAGGTTCTGGAAGTGCTAGTGAATGCCAGGCTGGATATATGTGGAATGACAGAGACCAAATGGAAAGGTTCAGATGTGAGAGAGTGGGAGTGTGGAATGGGTGTGTGTGCTGGAGTGAGTGAAGGAACAGCGAGAGAAGGTGCGTGTTGTAAGTAGCAGATGGAAGGAATGTGTAAGAGAGTGTGGGTCTGTGGGTTCAAGGATTGTGTGGGTGAGAATGAAAGTAGGCATACAAACATGGGTGATTGTGTGTGTGTATGCCCCGACAGAGGATAAACTTGAAAGAAAGAGGAGTTCTGGATGAATGTGGAGGCATGCCTGGAGAAGTTTGACAAGAACGAAAGAATATTTCTGATTGGGGATATGAATGGTAAGGTGGGTGATAGGAAAGTTGAGAGAGTGGTGGGAGGGTGGGGGGTACCATCAGAAGTGAATGGGAATGGTAGTGCACTTTTGGACGTATGTGTGGGGAGGAGGCTGTGGATAGCCAACACCTTCTTCCGACACAGAATGATCCACAGGTACACGTGGAAACGGGTGTAGACGATGGAGGATGAGACAGTGGTGGAACTAAAGTCATTGATTGATTATGTATATGTGGATGAACGAATGAAGAAATTTGTGATGGATGCTAGGGTGTATAGGGGTATTGGAGGGGGTCTGTCTGATCATTATGTAGTGGTAGCTAAGGTTAGGATACAAAAGAAGTGGGTGAGGAGAGCTGGAGGGAGGCGAGAGGAGGGTGGAGAGGTTGCAGGAGGAGGAAGTCAGGGAGGAGTACAGGAGAGCAGTGGAAAGACGACTAGGTGGGTTCGACCTGGAAGTTGTGGAGGAGATGAGCAAGGTGTTTAAGGATGAGATCTGTGCAGCATGTGAGGAGGTGTGGAGTGAGGAGAAGAGGGAGGGGAGTGAAAGGTACAGCATGGTGGACAGAAGAGGTAAGAATATCTGGAAGAAAAGAAGAAAGCATATAGAGAGTGGTTGGGTAGTAGAGGGAATGAAGATTTCGAGAGACAGAAACGAGCGAGGTACGTGGAGAGTAAGAGGGTGGTGAAGAGAGTAGTGAAGGAAAGTAAGAGAAGAGTAGATGAGGAATTTGGGAGGAATCTGAGTGTAAAATGGAGGGAGAGTAAGAAACTGTTCTGGAAAGAAATCAAGAAAGTTAGGGAAGGTAGCAAGGGAAACAGTAAGGGTGTGAAAGATAAGAATGGGAGAATGCTAGCCGAGAAGCAACAGAGAGTCGAAAGATGGAGGGAGTACTTCAATGAGTTGCTAAATGTAAGGAATGAAGAGCCAGCAAACATAGCTGGATATGGTATGGGAGGGAGAAGAAGAGAAGTAGTGGAGGAGGAGGTGGGGATCAGGAGGTCAGAAGTGTGGGAAGCCATGAAAAGAGTGAAGTTGGGGAAAGCACCAGGAACAGATAGAGTGTGTGGGGAAATGTTGAGGTATGGTGGTGAGATAGTGATCGAATGGGTGTGGAAAATGTGCAAACTAGCATGGGAGAAGGGGAGTGCACCCGATGACTGGAAGACTGGCATAATAGTCTCCCTATACAAGGGCAAAGGGGAAAGAGGAGTGTGTGGTAACCACCGAGGAATATATCTTCTAAGCGTAGTAGGGAAGGTATACAGTAGGGTAGTGATTGAGAGAGTGAGAGGGAGAACGGAGATATGGATAGGCGACGAGCAGGGAGGTTTTAGGAAGGGAAGAGGATGTGTAGATCATATTTTTACCCTGAATTGTGTTGTGGAGAAATATCTGGAGAAGAAACAAAAGGTGTATGTTGCCTTTATGGACTTGGAGAAGGCCTATGACAGAGTGGATAGAGAAGGTTTGTGGAAAGTACTTAGAATATACGGAGTAGATGGCAAGTTGATGAAAGCAGTAAAGAGCATGTATGAGGGTGCAAAGGCGGCAGTACGTGTGGAGAGTGAGCAGAGCGAGTTCTTTGACCTGAATGTTGGTTTGAAACAGGGGTGTGTGATGTCCCCGTGGTTGTTTACTGTATATATGGATGGAGTCATGAAAGAAATACTATCAAGAGCAGTGGATGTTGGTGTATCGCTGAAAAGGGAGGGAATTGAGTGGAAGCTACCTATACTGCTGTTTGCGGATGATACAGCTCTGATGAGTGATAATGAATGGGAGTTGCAGGGTCTGGTAAATGAGTTTGGAACAGTGTGCGAAAAACGGAATTTGAAGGTAAATGCGGGGAAGAGCAAGGTTATGGTCTTCGAAAGGGGTGAAGTCACAGAGTGTGAGGTGAAGCTGAACGGTCAGGCTATGGAGATTATCAGCTCTTTTAAGTATCTGGGCAGTGTGTTGAGTAAAGATGGGACTATGGATGAAGAAGTGCGGGAGAGGGTACAACAGGGGAAGAGGGTTGTAGGAATGCTGAAAGCAGTAACAAGAAATAGGGTGGTCAGAATGGAAGTGAAGAGGTCCTTGCATGACAGTATGGTAATCCCGACACTGACTTACGGAAGCGAAGCATGGACGTTGGTTGAGAGACTCAGACCAAGAGTGAGAGCAGTGGAAATGAATTCCCTAAGAAGTGCGTGCGGAGTTACATGGAGGGATAGACAGACTAATGAGGAAGTAAGAAGAAGGAGGTGTGGTGTGGAGGTAGATCTGCTGGAAAGTGTGAAAAGGAATAACTTGCGATGGTTCGGCCATATGGAACGTATGGAAAGCGAGAGAATGACTAAGAGGGTGTACGAGAGCGAGGTGGAGGGACAGAGAGGGAGAGGTAGACCGAATATGAGGTGGAAGGATGGAGTGAGGAAGTATATGAACGAAGGCGGTGCTGGTTGGGGGGAGGGGCGTCAACTGACCGGGGACAGAGGTGCATGGGGGCGGTTCGTTCGTGGCCACCCCTTCGGGGATCACGGCGTCAGGCAATAGATAGATAAATAGAAAGTTGGTGGCTGACATAGGACTGGTAGGTTTTCCAAATGCTGGTAAGTCAAGTTCAACACTTCAGGCTTACTTAACAGAATCTAACCACATAATAGAACGGAAAGACAGTGTGAAAGACCTTGGGGTATTAATGTCTGAAAATATGGGTTTCAAAGTACATAACCAGGTCAAAGTGGCGGCTGCGAAACGTCTAACGGGTTGGATTCTGCGTACTTTTAAAACACGCGGTGAATTGCCTATGATAACGCTCTTCAAATCTCTAGTGCTACCGCGGCTTGAATACTGTAGCGTATTAACATCCCCATACAAAGCAGGTGAAATAAATGACGTAGAGAGTGTACAAAGAAATTTCACTTCGCATATAAGTTCGATAAAACATCTACACTATTGGGAGCGTTTAAGAGCACTGAATCTGTACTCACTGGAACGTAGAAGAGAACGTTACCTAATAATATACACGTGGAAAATCGCAGAGGGTTTAGTACCAAACCTACATACTCTGATAGTCATGAAATTCAGTGATAGGAGAGGCTGGGAATGCGAAATCCCCCGGATGAATAACAGGGGTGCTATGGGCTCTCTGCGAGAGGGCTGGTTATCACACAGAGGCCCACGTCTCTTCAACAAACTCCCACGGCAAGTAAGAGACATGAGGGACATCTCGTTAGACAACTTCAAGAGAGCCCTAGATGTCGAACTGCAAAAAGTGCCAGACAAGCCCATCCTCGCAAGGGAGCGAGCTGTCGCTTCAAACAGTCTACTGCACCAAATCACCACCCATAACGAGGGGCGTCGCGCTCCTTGGTGCCGCTAGAAGAGCGGCGAACACATCTAAAGGTATCTAAGGCCATATCCAATGCTCTCGCTCTCTGTTTTCTTATCTTTCCTCTCTTTTCTCTTCCTTTCTCACACACACACACACACACTTTGCAAAGTTTTGCAATTGGCAAAAGTCAAGAGTGGAGTGCCTCAGGGATCAGTACTGGCCCCATTGATTTTCTTCATTTATGTTAATGACATGACCAACGCAGTCGATGCATATATGAACATGTTTGCAGATGACGCCAAACTCATGAAACGCATCACCCACGAAAACAGTTGTACAGAATTACAAGGAGACCTAGACAGAATCTATAACATGGGAGATGGAATTTAATGCTAAAAAGGGTCATATCTTAGAAATGGGGAAGTGGCAGAAGACCAAACAGAAGCTATAGGTTAGGAAATCAGCAAGGCAAGCATGGAAAAGGATCTAGGAGTGTTTATCCAAGAAAATTTATCCCCTGAGAAGCACATCAATCATATAGTTGGAGCAACATATGGATTAATAACAAGTACTGTATGAGAGTAGCATTCTATTACTTGGATGATTGTATGCTAACCCAAATAATCACATCCATGATCAGACCTAGATTGGAATATGCAGCAGTGGTATGGTCCACCCATTTAAGAAAACTCATCATTAAATTGGAAAAAGTGCAACGAATAGCAACCAAACTGATCCCAAAACTAATGGACCTAAAATACCCTGAAAGACCAGAAAGTCTAGGGCTTCCCACGCTAGAGGAGAGAAGAGATCGAGGTGACCTGATAGCAATGGAGAGGGTTCGAGAGACTCCATAAGGAGGATTTTGTTAGGCTGGACGATGGATGATAGAAAGGAGAAGTGCAAGTCCAATGTGAAAAAGTTTAGCTTTCCGTATAGAATGATAGATAGGTGGAATAACTTGAGTGCGGAGATTGTAGAAGCAAGAAATATCCACAACTTTGAACTGAAATTAAACTGGATAGTCAATAGAAACTGAGACAGGACAACACAAGCGCAGCTCAATTCCTGTAAATGTGTAATATATATATATATATATATATATATATATATATATATATATATATATATATATATATACCGTATATATATATATATACCGGTATTATGGCGGTATATATATTATATATTTATTTTTTTCCAGACCCACAACATAATGCTGGAATTAAAGTTACTGGCCGACATAGGACTGGTGGGATTTCCAAATGCTGGCAAATCAACACTTCTCCGGGCCATATCTAATGCTAAGCCAAAAATCGCCAGCTATCCATGTAGGTGGTTGAAATTTTGATGAATGATATTTGCATCAATGATGTTTATTTCTAGTATATTTTAAAATTTATATCTTTACAAAAGGGTGCTTTTATACAGCAAACTTCTACACATATCCTAGTACTGTAGGTGTTTCTATAATTTGTTTTTATGAAATTGTGAACAAAATAGTTGTTGAAATATCAGTCACTTTGGTATATTTAAGTTATCACTGTAATGTACTTAATTTTTACAAATAAACTATCTACATATTTTAGGGGGAGGATATTTAAACCATACAGTATTACCAAGGAATACCGTCTATTATGGATATACAGTAACCAAATTAAACTCCTTGCAGTCACAACACTACGGCCAAACTTAGGGGTGCTGGAATACCCAGACCAGCGTCAAATCACCATGGCCGATCTCCCGGGCCTAATCGAGGGAGCTTGGGCCAACATGGGGATGGGACACAAATTTTTGCGGCACGTGGAGCGAACCAAGCTACTGTTGTTCGTGGTGGACATTAATGGCTTTCAACTGGGCCCAAAGTTTCCTCAGAGATCTGCCACTGAGAATGTTATATTGCTTAATAAGGTATGGAAGTTTTTAACATTATATTCTTTGTAACTAATAAGTTTATTTAGTTAATTAAATTTCTCTTGCGAATCATGTTAATTATTTAATAAGGTATAGACAGTTTTATGTACCGTATAGTTTTTCTTGTCAGTTAAGTAGGTTAATAATTTTATTCAGAGATGAGCAAGGTGTTTAACCCTTCTGACCCGGGCTGGTCCTCCAAAGGATAGAGGTCCTATCCGGGCGATTTGGCCGCAAAACGTCAAGGCCTAGGCTACCGTATCTTTGCTATTTTAACTGCTAGAAATTTCCCACACATCTATAAATGTAGTGCGGTTTCCAATCTGTAGACTGGCGTTGAGTAGAGCTCTCTAAGTCAACTGGTTCAGTTGTGAGGACGATTTCCGTGGAGCGAATTTTTCTGCGAGGTTGACAATATCGAAGCTTTTCAGACACTAATTTCATCTGACATCACAACAATAACATTGATCCAACGTCTCCTTGTTTTCGGAGGTGCGGTGACGCAACGATCGGCTTTGTTTACATGCGTCGGACGCACGGCGTTCAGACCAAGCTGAATAGGCTTTCAAGCTTACTGTCTGTTAAAAGGACACCCGGGGTCCTGCCCAACTGCCGCGGTGTCCTTTCACAAGGACAGCCGGGTAGGAAGGGTTAAGGATGAGATCTGTGCAGCATGTGAGGTGTGTGGAGTGAGGAGAAGAGGGAGGGGAGTGAAAGGTACAGCATGGTGGACAGAAGAGGTAAGAATAGCTGTGGAAGAAAAGAAGAAAGCATATAGAGAGTGGTTGGGTAGTAGAGGGAATGAAGATTTCGAGAGACAGAATCGAGCGAGGTACGTGGAGAGTAAGAGGGTGGTGAAGAGAGTAGTGAAGGAAAGTAAGAGAAGAGTAGATGAGGAATTTGGAAGGAATCTGTGTGTAAAATGGAGGGAGAGTAAGAAACTGTTCTGGAAAGAAGTCAAGAAAGTTAGGGAAGGTAGCAAGGGAAACAGTAAGGGTGTGAAAGATAAGAATGGGAGAATGCTAGCTGAGAAGCAAGAGAGAGTCGAAAGATGGAGGGAGTACTTCAATGAGTTGCTAAATGTAAGGAATGAAGAGCCAGCAAACATAGCTGGATATGGTATGGGAGGGAGAAGAAGAGAAGTAGTGGAGGAGGAGGTGGGGATCAGGAGGTCAGAAGTGTGGGAAGCCATGAAAAGAGTGAAGTTGGGGAAAGCACCAGGAACAGATGGAGTGTGTGGGGAAATGTTGAGGTATGGTGGTGAGATAGTGATCGAATGGGTGTGGAAAATGTGCAAACTAGCATGGGAGAAGGGGAGTGCACCCGATGACTGGAAGACTGGCATAATAGTCCCCCTATATAAGGGCAAAGGGGAAAGAGGAGTATGTGGTAACCACCGAGGAATATGTCTTCTAAGCGTAGTTGTTGTTGTTGTTGTTTTTCCTCAAGCTGCCTGGCCGAACAGCCCCAAGGCCCCGAGCAAGGCCAAGGCCGTAACCGAGCGCCCCCACAGAACCCTCCCTGCCGACCACAATAAAGCCTGGGTGACCGAAGCCACTCCATGGCGGGGAGCTGAGGAGGGTGCGGAAACGCCCGGGAAACCAAAGCCCCACCCAGGGCCCTGTGCCCCTCAGCAATTATGAAGAGAAAGTTGAGGGGCAAAGGAAAGATGTGACGCTTTGGCTTCCAATCTTGGTAGATTAGGAGGTCAATCCACGCAAGAGACGCCGTCACTTGAGATCTAGAAAATATATAAGTAAAAGGAACAGTCAGAGTAAGCTATGGGTATGGCAGAGATCGCTCAGTTCTCACTCTGATAGACCAGCCCATCACCACATGACTAGAACCCAATCCTCTCAGCATCAGCTAGGAAAGGCCCTAGAAAGCCGCCTTTGGCGGGGGGATAGCTCCCCTATTTCAACCCTTTTCGGGGTTGGGCACCCGCCTCTAAGCGTAGTAGGGAAGGTATACAGTAGGGTAGTGATTGAGAGAGTGAGAGGGAGAACGGAGAAATGAATAGGCGACGAGCAGGGAGGTTTTAGGAAGGGAAGAGGATGTGTAGATCATATTTTTACCCTGAATTGTGTTGTGGAGAAATATCTGGAGAAGAAACAAAAGGTGTATGTTGCCTTTATGGACTTGGAGAAGGCCTATGACAGAGTGGATCCGACGGATAGAGAAGGTTTGTGGAAAGTACTTAGAATATACGAAGTAGATGGCAAGTTGCTGAAAGCAGTGAAGAGCATGTATGAGGGTGCAAAGGCGGCAGTACGTGTGGAGAGTGAGCAGAGCGAGTTCTTTGACCTGAATGTTGGTTTGAAACGGGTGTGTGATGTTCCCGTGGTTTACTGTATATATGGATGGAGTCATGAAAGAAATACTATCAAGAGCAGTGGATTTTGGTGTATCGCTGAAAAGGGAGGGAATTGAGTGGAAGCTACCTATACTGCTGTTTGCAGATGATACAGTTCTGATGAGTGATAATGAATGGGAGATGCAGGGGCTGGTAAATGAGTTTGGAACAGTGTGCGAAAAACGGAATTTGAAGGTAAATGCGGGGAAGAGCAAGGTTATGGTCTTCGAAAGGGGTGAAGTCACAGAGTGTGAGGTGAAGCTGAACGGTCAGGCTATGGAGATTGTCAGCTCTTTTAAGTATCTGGGCAGTGTGTTGAGTAAAGATGGGACTATGGATGAAGAAGTGCGGGAGAGGGTACAACAGGGGAAGAGATTCGTAGGAACGCTGAAAGCAGTAACAAGAAATAGGGTGGTCAGTATGGAAGTGAAGAAGTCCCTGCATGATAGTGTGGTAATCCCGACACTGACTTACGGAAGCGAAGCATGGACGTTGGTTGAGAGACTCAGACCAAGAGTGAGAGCAGTGGAAATGAATTACTTAAGAAGTGCGTGCGGAGTTACATGGAGGGATAGACAGACTAATGAGGAAGTAAGAAGGAGGTGTGGTGTGGAGGTAGATGTGCTGGAAAGTGTGAAAAGGAACAACTTGAGATGGTTCGGCCATATGGAACGTATGGAAAGCGAGAGAATGACTAAGAGGGTGTACGAGAGCGAGGTGGAGGGACAGAGAGGGAGAGGTGGAAGGATGGAGTGAGGAAGTATATGAACGAAGGCGGTGCTGGTTGGGGGGAGGGGCGTCGACGGACTGGGGACAGGTGCATGGGGGCGGTTCGTTCGTGGCCACCCCTTCGGGGATCACGGCGTCAGGCAATAGATAGATAGATAGATATTTTTTGTTTTGCTATTGTACCCACAGGTACTGACATTTATATACTGTACAGTATTTGCAAAGGATTCCTGGTATCACTCATGATTAAATCTTAAAAAGCTTTTCTTAATTAACTGTTTAACTCACATTTTTTTTTTTTTTTTTTTTTTTTTTTTTTAGGAGTTAGAGATGTACAAGTGGGATCTGGTGGACAAGCCAGCCGTCCTCATGGTCAACAAAATGGACAGTCAACATGCAGAGGAGAAGCTACGTACTCTGACCAAAGATCTCGCCCGCTTACCTGGTGGGTACAAGTCATCTGCAGGGAGCTATTTACCACCTTCTTTAACAGTAATTCCTCACATTAAGTTGTAGTTACATTCATGAAAAGTAATTTAAATTGTTCAACTTGCAATAAATCAATTATTTCTTGTTATTTATCTTGCGATTATGCACCATTTTGTCTCCTTTACAACTTATAATGTAAAACTTGCAAAATAAACAAACCAAAACGTATACGAACACAGTAAAAAGACAAAACAACTAATCAAAATCGCTATGTGGAAACAACGCTTTAGTAAAATAATGATTTATAAATAAAAGAACACAATCCACCACATAGGGTGTACATTACTACATGAGCAAGTTAATCTGGTTCCCAAGCAAACTAGTCGCACACATAACAACGCACTGCAGTCACGTTCAAGGAATTAGTCAATTTGGGAAGTCGGGGACGTTCTGGTTAACCCATAGATCCTTGCTATTCTTTCTAAAGGACCCACAGCCCGGGTGTCCTTTTTAAACGACCGGGGTCTTTTTTAAGCTGTAAACCATGCGCAATAAAAAATTTTTTTTTTTTTTTAGGGCGGGTGGTACCGCAAACACATACCAACCACAGTCGGGCTCGGTGTTTGTTCTGCCACAGTGATGCAAGCACAGCTGTCTACAATTTTTGAAGTGATTAGCTGTGATTAGTAAATATAATTGCCTACCAGAGGCAATGGGAGTTCTGAGAGAATTAGTGTTTACAGGCCAAAGTCGTAGTACAGGCAAGTGTTCGGACGCAACTCCGATGCGCCAAGCGCCAAGCTCTTGATTCTGGCGGAAAATTTACTTCTATTCATCGCATCATCACAAAAGAACCACTTGATGTAGAGAGTTCTAGTCTTCAACATTATCAATAGGAAGGTTTTTGTTACATTTAGACTTAATATTTATGCCAGTTAAGCCAAATGTTCCATTACAGAAATATTAAGCGTTAAAAAACACGAAAAACACGGAAAATGGCCGAAACCCTCCGGATGCAAGAGGCCTGAAAATACAAACCCTGTCAGGTTACGAGGGTTAAAGCATAACAACAACTTGAAAAGTTGATTTGATCTCCAATTAATGAACACTATTATATTGAAGAGTGGTGAAATGATACGGTGAGAAAGGCAGTCGAGGAAAAGAGACTGTGGTTTGAGTGTTTTGCAGGATGGTAGTGTTTTTTTTTTTTTTTTTTAAAGAGACAATGAACGGAGGAAGGAAAAACACAGATAAAACAAAAAGGTCCATGTGCCTAAAGGCATCCTCCATTCATAAAATGTTTGTAACAACTGGATTTAAACTTTTGTAGATTGTAAGTTTGTGGAAAGCAACTGGAGGGAAGTGAATTCCAAAGAGTAGTAGTTCTAGGGATAAATGAATTTTGATAAGCAGAAGTTCTGCATTGTGGAGGAGAAAGTGTAAATTCATGGGCACTCTCAGCTGCCCTAGTTCTACGGGGAAAGATGTGGAGAGGCGGCACAATTGAAGCAAGTTCCTCGGAACAATTGCTGTGAAAAAGTGTTGAGATATGGGAGAGGTTCAAGGAGAAAAGGAGAGAGGCGAAACGGAAGATTAGAGAAACTAAGACAATTGCAAATGAAAGGTGGGGTAAAAGATACTGAGAATATTGAAGAACGAAAGATGATATTCTGGAAGGAGGTAAATAGAGTAAGGAAAGAAAAACAAAAGAGGGAAGAGTCGGTGAAAGATGCAAATGGAGAGTTAGTAGTGGAAGGAGTGCAAGTGAGGAAAAGATATGTTGAGTATTTTGAATCTTTGCTAAATGTAAGAGATGGTAGGGAGGCAGTGATTGATGGAGGTTACCCAGGCCACCCATGTACTTACTCTAGTTGTATTGCGGGAGTGAGCATGCTCGTTATTTCCCGCCTCCTATATGTGTAAGTGTTATATGTATCGTTGGAATGGCTGTGGATGTGTGTGTAGTCTGTATTTTTAGCCAATTGGCGACATAGGAACGAAGGCTTAGGGTGGATCTGTATGGTACCATTCTCACTATAGACGGTACTGTCTCGCCCGAAGGCTTAGGTAGCCATCAGCTTAGGTGAACCATATGATACCCATCTCGCCTTGTACCATTTTTGCATGTGGCAGGGAATGAATGAAAGGATTGAGAAGAATGACGTGAAAGAAGCAGTGAGACAAATGAGTGGGAAAAGCAGAAGGTATGGATGGTATTGCTGTGGAGCTGTGATAATAGATTGGCTGGTGAGACTATTCAATGTGTGCTTTGTTGTGTCAATGGTACCTCTCGTTTACCGGGCAGTGATGCCATTTTAGAATAATTTGATACTTTTCACTGGTTCGATCTGGTAGCCTACTATTAGATAAAGTTAATTGGCAACACTGCTCAGTCCTCCTTCATTCCACTCTAGCAGCCCCAACGCACATCTACACTTTTATTTATTCGTTTGTGTTAACTTTAAAATTTAATATTTTATATTATCCATTGGTTTCGTGAAAATATTTGCATATTCGCAGATACAGTAAACCCTCGCTATCTCGGACCTCTAGAAGTCGGAAACCCGCACTACTCGGACTGGCTTCGGCCTCTCGGACATTCACTTCCGTATTTTGGACATTTCCGGCATCGTTCCGACCGTCTGACGTTGTCGGACTTTATATAAGTACTGTATTCGGAAAATGTCCGTCATAACCGTCCTCTGATATCTCGAATATTTCCGAAATGTGTCGTAACGGTGTCCGACAAAGGATGACGTGTCGGATGCCACCTCAAGTCACCGGACAATAAGGGTGAATATCCGAGAAACAGAAGGGAGGTCCGACGCCATCTTACATCCGGGGACCGAGGTCCGAGCGTGGGAGGCTGGGAACGTCAGTCCGCACCAAGCTCTGTTGTGTTACACATCGACGCGTACCATTATTTTGTTCACCATGCCTCCCAAGGATAAACCTAAGCGTAAGGTGACTTCTGTATCACTAGAAACAAAGCTACAGATGTTAAAGGATCTGGACAGTGGGATGAAAGCCAAGCAGCTTCAGGAGAAGTATAGCTTAGGCAGATCGACAATCTACGACTTCATCCGAGACAAGGAAAAAGTCTGGCATCATGGCGCAGCTGTGCTTCATGGTCCATCTACCGCCAAGATCTTTCGCAAGGCCAAGCTAGCCTTTCAAGACATCGACGACGCAGTGCTGAAGTGGTACCAACAACTTCGTGCTGAGGGCGTACCAGTGAGAGGCATCGAGATCCAGCATGCAGCAGAATGCTTCGGACAGCATCTTCATCACCCAGACTTCAAGGCTAGCGAGGGGTGGTTGTGGAGGTTCCGAAACCGCCATGGCCTCACAAACAGGAGTATTTGTGGTGAAATTTTAAGCGCCGATACTTCGGCCATAGAACCCTTCACTGATCGCTTCCACGCCCTTATAACCGAGGAACACCTTCAACATTGGCAACTCTATAACGGTGACGAGACTGGCTTATATTGGCGTTCTCTACCTTCCAACACACAGGCCCACCGAGAAATCACGTCCACACCTGGCCACAAAACTGTGAAGGAGCGCATTTCAGTGCTTTGTTGCGCTAATGCCGACGCAAGCCACCGTGTGACCCCTACAATCGTCGGCAAATCTCAGAAGCCGAGAGTAATTAAGGACCTCATCATTACCAAGCAACTCCCAGTCGACTATTATGGATCAAAGAAAGCTTGGTTTAACCAGGTAATCACCGAGGATTTCTTTCACAAGAGATTTGTACCCGACGTTCGCTCGTTCCAGAATCGAGTGTATGGTGTACCCTATGACGAAGCGGTTGCCATCTTGTTGCTCGACAACGCACCTGCCCACCCTTGTACCACGAAACTGGAGAGTGCAAACGGCAAAATTAAGACCATGTTCCTGCCTCCTAATACCACAAGTGTTATTCAGCCTATGGACCAAGGAATAATTGAAGCTTGCAAAAGGCGTTACAAGAGGAAGTTCCTGGAGCAATGCCTTGTCATCATAGAAGATGGGATGGACGAAGAAGGTTATGTGGATACACGCGGGAAGAAATCTCTACAAAAACTGAAGCAGTATACCCTGAAAGACTGCATCTACAATTGGGCAGAGGCATGGCGAGAAGTTTCTTTCAACACACTGAGGAATGGTTGGACCAAGGTCTTAAATATCCCGAAGGTGCAAGATCCGGGTTTTGAAGGGTTTGGGGCAGCTGACTTCAGGAACCTCTTGAACCAAGGTAACCAGGGTGACCTCCCCGAAGAAGAAGTTGACGACTGGCTGCAAGAGGACAGAGACCTACCTGGACACGAGCATAAGACTGACGAACAAATTGCAGCCGAGGTGTTGGGGGTAGCCCAGGATGAGTCGGACGAAGAGACAGAGGGGGGGCCCAAGATATCAGTCTCGCATGCCCTAGACTCCTTTGACACCATTCTTCAGTATCTGACTCAAGTAGATGACCCAAAGTTGCAGTCCCTATATGAACCACTGCGTAATGGTCGATTCCATATTCAGAGGGCACACCTTGATCGGAAAAAACAACAGAAAATCAGCTCCTTTTTTGTACCCTCTGCTCCTCCCAAAGCTCGTACTTCGTCTGCTACCAGTGGGGTGTCGCTTGCTAGCACCACCTCCCTCCCAAGTGTTTCCTCAGTTGCTAGCACCTCGTGGAGCACTGTAGACACTGTGCCACTCTCAGACTTAGACATGGATTTGGATGAATTAATGAGTAGCACGCCTGTGCCCATGGATATACCTGAACCTGACAATGTTTGTGAGGTGGAGAAGGACAGTGTGGGTAAGGGTAAAGGTAAGGGTTCCATGACAGGCAAGGGATATGGTCCTAAGAGTGGGGGTGTGAAGAACAGTGAGGTGGAGAAGAACAGTGCGATGGACATTGAGGTGGAGAAGAACAGTGAGGTGAAGAAGGGGAGTGAGGTGGTCAAGGATAGTGAGGTGGAGAAGAACAGTAAGATGGAGAAGAACAGTGAGGTGGAGAAGGACAGTAAGGTGGAGAAGGACAGTGGGGTGGAGAAGGACAGTGGGGTGGAGAAGGACAGTGAGGTGGAGAAGGACAGTGAGGTGGAGAAGGACAGTGGGGTGGAGAAGGACAGTGAGGTGGAGAAGGGCAGTGGGGTGGAGAAGGACAGTGAGGTGGAGAAGGACAGTGAGGTGGAGAAGGACAGTGAGGTGGAGAAGGACAGTGAGGTGGAGAAGGACAGTGAGGTGGAGAAGGACAGTGGGGTGGAGAAGGACAGTGAGATGGAGGTGGGGGGTGAAAAGGGGATGCTGCAGTAATTAATGCAGTGTTGGGGAGGGGGGGAGGGAGGACATCAAGACTACAGACAAGAGCTATGAAGGGGTAAGTTTAATATAGCCTACTGTACAATACATATTGTAAAACTAAAATACATGTACTGTGTTTTCTATAACAGATTATAGGGTTCGAATAGGGTTGTCTTCGTTTTCTAGGTTGACGCGGACGTCTCTCTTGAGGTCGGATTTTTTCCGTAGTCTCCGATTTCATTGTTGTCTCGGACGGACATTGGTTAGGTCGGATTTTATCCTCTGTTAGGTCGGACACAAGCCGGACCCCGGACATCTCGGATTTTCGGTCATCTCGGACTGGGTCTCCCCCCAATTAGTCCGAGATAGCGAGGGTTTACTGTACTGTAGCTATGAATGGAAATGCGAATGCGGATGCGAATATTGAAAAACATAGCGAATATTCGCACATGCGAATGCAGAAGCGAATATTCGGTCCATCTCTATATTATATACAGTAAAAGTCCATTAATCCGACGACCGATGATTCGAATCTCCCAATAGTCCGAATTTTTCAATTTGAGGCCAAATCCGAATTCACCCAATGGTCCGAATTTCAAGAAGTCCCAAAGTCCCCTTTATGAGGCATTAGTCCACTCAAATGACACATAATGGAGCACACACATATCATATGTTCATGAATTCACTTTAAAAGTTTACCATTGTCATTGTAGCCTATTACCTACTTCAAAACATTCAGATTAATGGTCAAAGGAAGCTACTGATATAAACGTAAACACCACATCGTCTGCTAGAGAGTTTGTTTTGCTCTTGAACGCATCCTTGGGACGCTCCGATGCGCTACTGGCTTGTACCGCATTTTCTGCAAGCGCATTCAGTCTTAAGCTTGAAAACGCACCTTTGGACGTTCCGATACGCTACTATTTATAGTTCAGTGATCGGAGCGTCCCAAGGGTGCTTTCAAGACAACAAGACAAGGGTGCTTTCAATACAATATAATATAACAGAGCACGTCACAAAAGGAAAATTACAAGAACCTCTCAGGGAAGTGCCGTTGTTAAGGCATTACTTCCCGAACCACATCTGATCTGATCTTCAAGAGCAAGACAAACTCGCTAGTAGACGGAAGAAGAAGAAGAAGACGATGCGGACATATGGTGTTTACGTTTATATCAGCAGATTCCTTTGACCATTGAATGTTTTGAAGTAGGTAATAGGCTACAATGACAATGGTAAACTTTTGAAGTGATTTCATGAACATATGAGCCGATATGTGTGCACCATTGTGTCATTTGGGTGGCCTAATGCCTCAGTGTTTTCGTCAGGCCACAGGTTCATAGGGGTAAAGTCTGATAATCCAAAAAATCCACTAATCCGAACGAGGGCCGGTCCGCTGCCCTTCGGATTAACGGAAGTTTACTGTACAGTAGGCTCACATATCTCGATCAATCTCATCTCGATATTTCGCATCTCGATGCCACCTTCAAGCTCTCCCCAATCACAAATCTCGATGAAAAAACGTTAATCTCGATAGCTAATAGCTAAATATCGATGCTAGATGCTTATATACTAATATAAACAGATTAATCTTGAACAAATCGATGTGTGAACCTCACAGTCATTGTGTTTTGTTCACCTGTATACTAATGTACCGCTAGTATCGATCGTCTCAAGCGGTAGTCTAACCTGTCTCTGCCGCTTTCATTTACGTAGTAATAAAAATGACTTTACCATGTTTTAATATACATTATTATTTGAATGAGGAAAATCTAATATATAATAATAGTAAAGACAAAAGAAAACTTGATTAAACTTTATACCATGGAAAATTTATTGAAGTCGGTAGATCTAGCGGCCACTTGGTGTACCAGTCACACATCCGCCATTCGCTTGAAAACTTGTATTGTGAAGTCGTCTACCTGGACCTTTTTTTATCGCATTCATAAAATGCCGGTACTAGTGGTGACAGGGTGAGGGAAGCAATTGCAAGAATTGATGACGGTGACTGTGCGCCGGGTGCGGAGACGCAGTAACCTAACTGCGTTCGCCTCGGAACCAACAATCAACCACACAAACCTCTTTATCAATAGATATAAGGTAAAAATAAAACTCTTTCATTATTAATTTTATCTATTTTAACATATTATATATATTTCATGTGATTGTGGGGGGCAAATGTGAAAATTGACAGATTTGATGTAGGTTAGTCGGCAAGTGGCTGGAACCGATTGTATTTTTTCCCATAAGAAGTTAACTTCGCATCTCGATATTTCGAATCTCGATCGGTATTTGTGGGAACCAATTATGATCGAGATTGGAGATTCCACTGTATACTGTACTGTATATATATTTTCTTTATGTTGTGTTGTGTTGTCCCTGTTTGGGCTCTGTCTCGAGTCGGCCACCTCCAGCTATGGGTTGTGTGCCTGTGTATATACAGTACATACTGTACATACAGTACATACTGTACATACTGTACATACTGTACATACATACATAGGCCTACAATCTACATACATACATTATACATTATTGAAGATACTTTAAGTGGGGAATGCCCATAGCTATTTTCTGGGCCATTTTTCAATATTGTTTTTGTAATTATAAAAACTTATTTTAAGCCAAATAATTTCTTTCTTTGGATAGTTTATAAACAGCTATAATTCTTTTTAAATATTCATGAAAGATCAAGTACAGATATTTGTGTGAATCTATTTAACAATTCTGACGGTCATTTAGTTTGTTTTGTCATGCTGTCTATTTCTTTATGCTCAATAGGCGCCAAGGAGTCAGAGTGGGAGACCCGACTGGTAACTCGACCCAGGTACAGTAGTAACATTGGCAGGGCTCAGTAAGCCTCCGAGGCCTAGCAGAGCATATTGTAATGAGTAAAGGATACTGTAGTTCTTGAGTAAAAGTTAATACAAACAAACAATTACTTTCAGAAGTGTGTAAGGAGTTTCCAGAAGAATATCAACCAGAGCGCTGGGTGACGTTTTCAGACATTATACCTTGCTCGGCCCGCGAAAATGCTGCCTCCATTGAACACCTTAAACTTCGCCTCCGAGAGCTGCTGGACCTTCACAATGACTTGTCAAGTGGTCAGGACCTAATGGAGTCATCAAGCAGAGAAAGAGTTATAAGACTTTTGGAACAGCAGAGTAAACAACTTTTATAGTGTATATTATTATAGATTTACAGACTACAGTCGACTATTTGATTTAATTATTTTATACCCCAACTCACGGTTAATGCCACCAAACATCCAAAAATGTTCCACCTTTGTTCTAGCCTTGAGTGACATCTGGTGAACCAGCAAGCCACAGCTGTAAGCTTATACATGCCTCCCCCGTTTTCCCTTTGGCATTTATGAGCCCCTGGGAGCCAATAATATCTATCGCCAACTTTCAGCCTCAAGAAGAGAAAAGTTACTTAAGAATTTGCAACTCAAATAAGTAATTCAATCTTGAGCAACTTATTTTATCCCTTCTTCTTCCTTTAGAAGAAAAAAAATTGGTTGACAATGACAACACAATGCCTAGGGTTAGGGGATTTAATAATAGCACTCAAAATGTTGGGGAACGAATGGTATACTGTACAACTTTACACAAAAGTAGAGCATGTTATTTTAACTTATTAACCCTCTCACGACCATATGATGCAGAGGTTGCCAGATTAGCAATACTAAATAGAGTTATCTCACTTATAATTACCTCTCCAAAATTAGTTTTCTGCCCACAGCTAACTCAAAGACAACTGCAGAGGTTGAAGTAACTAAACTAAAGGTTTCTAAATACCCCTGATGGTAACAAAGGCTTTAAAGTATCCCTAATAGGCTCAAAATTGCGTCAAGAACGTGAGAGGGTTATAATAATAATAATAATAATAATATTATTTATTCAGTTAGCATTTTACAGAGTTGGTACCACATAGTATGTTACAAATATGACTTGTACCAGCCTTGCATAATTCCAACTAAGGATAGCCCAATAAGTCCGTTAGGGGTATTTCCATTGGGGTCCTTGTGGGATTAGGTTAGCTGGGGAAATGGAGAGGATAAAGAAATAGATACTTTAGAGAAAGTATTTCTAGGGGGTTATTTTAAGATACCTTACATCCTATAGAAAATATCAGTAATCATTTCAGTTTGGTTTGTCTATCTCTTATGTCGTATTTAGTAGTAGACATAAGCTTGGTGCTCCCTTCTCGCAGCTGTCCGGTTCAGGTGTTCCTTCAGGCTACGTCTGAAGGAATACAGTGTTCTCTTTTCACGGACTGACTGGGGTAGGTCGTTCCAGTCTTTGATGGCAGTGAAGAAGAATGTTTGCTTACCCTGTCCTTGGATTCTCGGGACCTTAAAATTAAACATCCTGTTTCTTGTATTATGTCCACTCCTCTCATTTGCTTTAACAAAATCATTCTTTAGGTACTCTGGAGCTCTGTCATAGAAAATGTTGAAGGTATTAGTGAGCCTGATTTGTTTGGCCCTGTCAGAGACATTGAGCATACCTAGTGACTGAAGTTGTTCCTGGCCAACATGTGATCTGGGTCCTAGGTTCAGCATGAACCTAACCATTTTATTTTGAGTGACCTGAAGTTTGTGCTGTGCTGATTTAGATGATGCAGAGTACCAGGATGACACAGAATAGTCAAAATGACATTGAACAAGCGCTTGGCAGAGGGTCTTTTTGGTCTCCGCGGGCAAGCATCCCACCTGTCTATACAGGTATTTTATACGTGCTCTACACTTACTCAGGATAGATTCCAAAATTGTTTCACCTGACAAACTCGCGTCCAGTTTTAGTCCGAGATATTTAACTTGTGACACTGTTGTTATAGGAATATCATTACAGTTGACCGAGAAGCCCACAATGTCTTTCAGTTTGCGTTTTGTTCCACATAAGATGGCTTCCGTCTTGCCCAGGTGAAGAGATAGTCTATTGTCCACTAGCCATTCACTACATGATTCTAGTTCTTTGGAAAGTGAAGCGGCAATACTTATTGGGTCTTTTCCTGAAACCAGAAGCACGCTGTCGTCTGCATACAGTAATAATTTACATGAGACGCTCAGTTCCATGTCGTTCACATAACCGAGAAAGAGTAAGGGACCAAGGATGCTTCCCTGCGGGACCCCACAGTTAATTGGCATAGGATCTAAAATGCCCCAGAACGAGAAGCCCACCACAGAAGCCATGAACGAACACCACACAGAAACACCAAAGGAAAGGTCCACAGAACGAAAGGACCAGCTGACCGAGCCAGCCATTTCAGACAGCCCAAGCCGCAGGGCTAAACAGCTCCAGGACACACCCATTTACCTTTTCTAAAACTGACCATTTTCCACACCTCACGTACACTAACCCCCTCGTGTCCTACACTCCTAATTACAAAGATGATGAACAGGAATATACATTCATATTAAAAACACCCATGCCTGTCCCGACGTTGAGCCAATGCCAACACATCAGACAGCCATAATTATATCTATGTATGTTCTTGCATCCGAGAAGTAGATGTTATATATCTTAGAAGTTAAAACACCCACGCTGTCCCTAGACCTCGTATATCATTTTCCATGACGAGTATAGATATATGTAACCCGTGCCCAGTCGCCCCTTGCACTGTTCCTCTAGTAACTAAGTATTAATATTAACATTCCCTAACATCTTGTCTTGCCAGACTAAGCTTCTGAAGACCCATCGCCCCATAAATCTATGTATGCAATCCTTAGGTTAAGTATTTTTATCCGCCATTGTGTTCACCTTTTTCCATTTACTTTCCACAATTGTCATACGTCTTCCCCTTGCCTCCTTCGTATCCACAGCCCACACTACGCCAATTTATTTCGTGTCTTACACCTCTTACCCCAACCAGAGATTGTAGAAGATAACCTGGTTACCAGTATCTGTCATAAGTACCCCGAAACAATAACTAAGTACCCCTACGAACTGCCGCTGTGGGTGGTATTTTATATTTAATAGAAAACGCAGTTCCCAGGGCCAACTAATAGTATCCATAACCCTCTGACTGATCACATAACTCTATCTTTTCCAGACTCATATACCACCCCATAGTTGCATTCCCCGGTAGCATTTGGCTAACGTATTCTACTGCCTTTTCAAACTTCCATATCAATTGTAGCCTAATGCCACCCCCACGCCCAGGGACCTTAGGGGCAAAATTTCCCTGTAGCCCTTGAACTCCCCCCCCCCCCCCTCTCATTAAGACACCCGCGCTTCTCGACTCTTGTCCGACCTAGCCTCTCTCTCATACCTCTTGAAGATCCTTGAATTGTCCGTTACTAACGCTCTCCAACCTTTTATATATATACTCCTATCCAGCCTACCTTCACTTAGTAGGCCAGAACAACATTAGAACTTTACTAGCCCCTTGCATGCCATCTATTCTCTTACAACACATTCACAACCCTGCACCCAATGGTCGTCGGTGCGAGGCTAGCCGCCCCGCCAGTAACTAACTTCTATTGCCATACTTCCAGATAAATGTGGCAGAGTTAGCAACCCAGTCTCCACCATATCCAGCAAACCCTACAATTAACAACCAGCCGAGTAAAACCAGCTAGCTAAGGCACCTTCGGTTTTGGTATTAAAGACACTCCCATCTGTCTCATACACAGAGGGTTATTACAAACACTGGTGATATGGCAAGCCCCTAGCCACAGCCGCCGGACGACTATATCAGAGAGAGGGCGCCCAGCTCCCCCTTTTTGCCCACCCGAGGAGGGAGACCCCCACCCCCGCGGAGGTATACCTGGCCCCTGTTTTGACTTTCGAGTCATTGCCAGGTAGCACAGGAATTCTTCCTATCGATGAACTAACCATGAATTACTAACCTCTATTAACTCACAATAAACCATTTACCTTTCTTGCATGCTCTGATCACTAAATTAGCACCTCAGCTATACCATAGAATGAAGATTGAACAATCTAGAGAGACGCTCCTATCACAGCTGTCCCCATCCTCCTCGCAAAGTAGATCCAGTCTCTCTCCCCTAAATACGTCCAGTATAGCCAAAATAGTACCTCTTACTAAGGCTCAGTTATATGAAAATATAAAGGCTTCCTATCGCCCTGTGCCACAACAGTAAATACCATCTTACCTAGTCCCCATATCTATTGAGAGCTCAATTAAGTCCATAAGACTCGAGATCCCTACTGTCTACAGGGTCCAGAACCGAGCCTATAAATCTAACTCCCACCCCCAGTCAAATCAGTTGAAAGCTAGACACCAACCAGGGGTCACTACCCTGCAGTTAATTTCTAGCTCTGCCCTTGTGTTGTTCCGGAGTGAGATCCCAGAACCGGCAGACTCCGTGGCAGATTTGGATAGAAGGACCTGCCCACGTATTGAAGAACTTCACACATATGGCCCCCCTGGACGGCCGCGGAACCAGTCGTTAGCCCCCAACATCATGGACGCAAGATAACCAGGACCAGACCCATCAGATACTACCCAAGATTCCCTTTAGCAGTACTACATATTACTGTGCTGTTTTAGATTCACTAATTAATATTTCTACGAAGTGGCTAAGACCTTGCCCAGTGTAATTCATACTTAACCATTCCATTTGGGACGTACTAAGCGATCAGTGCTCTTTAATTAACAGGCGACCTTGACTCTCGTAATTACCTTATTCAGATATTAAAACTCTAGTGATATCTAACGTTCGCCCACTGATTTGCGTTCTATGTATTTCTGAGACAAGGATATAAAACTTAGATCAGTACCCCCTGAGGTTACTAGAATTCCCGTGCTCTAAAAATGCGTGTCTAATCTAGTCTGTGAACTACTACTTGTGCACCAGAGCTACCAGTAATAAATCTAACAGTGAATATGAATCTATAAGTAACATTGATGGTCTTCGGTATATAAACCTGTGAAATCAAAGCCAGTGATCAGAAGATTAATACCTGAACGTTGGAAGTGGGAGACTAGGCTCCATCCAGATCCACTTATGCTAGTGTTGTTCAATTCTATTATATTGTCTTACACAAGTATTCTGCAGTGGTATATCAATAAACGTGATCATGTAACTTGCTACCATGTGTTTCTTTGTGTTCTCTATTCCTCATATCTTGTATTGTGCATGCAGCCTTATATACCCAGTCAATTTAGAACTCACATTACCCAAGTTAAACCTGTAGAAAAACAGGGCATAACATTGGCGGCAGCGGTGGTTCTTGATTCGGATAAAAGGTTGCATTACACTGCAAGTTTGGAACAGTAGAAGCATGGCAACATCGCGAAATCTTCAGCCACTCGCACACATTCCCAAGTATGATGTAAACACATATGATATCACCAGTTACTTAGACATAATAAAGCCAGTGTACGATGTGGTACTTCATAATGACCGCGAAAAAATCGCCATGGCAATTTTGCATATTGTACAGTTGGGAGAAGCCGTTTCCCAACTTGTTGATAAGCCTACCTTTAAAGAATTTATTCACCAAATGGTGACACAGAATACGCCAGAGAGTACCTGGAACCAGTTTCGATCCTTCGTGATCCGGACTTTAGATCCACTTTTGGGTTCCCCCGTCGCCCCCAAAATAATAAAAGTCGACGAGATCAAGTATGAAGGGGATATAAATGTGACCCTCATACAACTCTACAGATACGTGAGGACCACGTATAGCTATGAAGATTACGACCAACAAAATGAACTCTTGTTCACCGCATTGTTAAACATCCTCCCACCCCACATCACCGCCCATCTCGACCCGTATGGCTTATTCGAAGAACATATGCTCGCCATCAGAGAAGAATGCCTACGCAGTTCGATGAATCCCCTATCCAACCTTTTAGCCCCTATCCAAGACTCCGTGCACCCTTCCAAAATGACTTCCGGTGAAAGTCCAACCCCAGTGAACTCTTCCCCCACCAACCCTCCGCAGCCCCCCCAACAAGCCCCGTATTCTAGCTATGCCTACCTATGTAGGCCTACCACAACATATTTTCCCCATGACCCCAGAAATGTTCAGCTATCCCCCACCAACAAAATTTCCCTTGTGACAGTTTTCCGTCGGTAGCTTGTGACAGTTTTCAGTCAGTAGCTCCCTTCCACCCCCACACAATTCACACCCCTAGAAAACTTCGAAACCCCACACTTGACTCGCCCTCTCATGTCAAACAAACTCACCAGTCCCAGAGAACCTCTAACCAGACCGTGACTGCCACCAAGAAAATTCCCAAAATTCGTCCTATTAACAACCCCAAATCAATACATCAGTCCTCTACCAATAACCCCTGTTCTACACCTAACTCTCCCCCACCAACCCTCCGCAGCCCCCCCAACAAGCCCCGTATTCTAGCTATGCCTACCTATGTAGGCCTACCACAACATATTTTCCCCATGACCCCAGAAATGTTCAGCTATCCCCCCACCAACAAAATTTCCCTTGTGACAGTTTTCCGTCGGTAGCTTGTGACAGTTTTCAGTCAGTAGCCCCCTTCCACCCCCACACAATTCACACCCCTAGAAAACTTCGAAACCCCACACTCGACTCGCCCTCTCATGTCAAACAAACTCACCAGTCCCAGATAACCTCTAACCAGACCGAGACTGCCACCAAGAAAATTCCCCAAACTCGTCCTGTTAATGTCAAACAAACCCACCAACCCCAGATAACCGCTAACCAGACCGTGACTGCCACCAAGAAGATTCCTAAAATTCGTCCTGTTAACAACCCCAAATCAATAGATCAGTCCTCTACCAATAACCCCTGTTCTACACCTAACTCTTCCCCCACCAACCCGCCGCAGTCCCCCCAACAAATCCCGTTTCCTAACTCGCTCACCTCTCACCACCCTGACCCTCCCACACGCGCCGTTAATCCTCCCCTCACGCGTGACGACCTAAGGACCCAACTATGTTCCCCCCCTTCCCCCAGAAATACTCGGCTATTCCCCCACCAACAAAATCTCCCTTGTGACAGTTTTCCGTCAGTAGCTCCCTTCCACCCCCCCACAATTCACACCCCTAATAAACTTCAAAACCCCACACTTGACTCACCCCCTCATGACAGACAAACCCACCAACCCCAGATAACCTCTAAGCAAACCGTCACTGCCACCGACACACCCCACCACTCTGATCCTCCCACACGCGCCGTTAATCCCCCCCTCACGCGTGACCCCCACCAAAGTGATTCCCCCCCCCTCATGCGTACCGAACACCTGCTCACCAGTCGGTCCCCCACCATCATGAGCCCAGCTAAACTATCAACCTCCCCCTCTTCACCGTTACCCCACCCGCCCCAAATTGACTCACCCCCTCATGACAGACAAACCCACCAACCCCAGATAACCTCTAAGCAAACCGTCAATGCCACCGACACACCCAACCACTCGGATCCTCCCACACGCGCCGTTAATCCCCCCCTCACGCGCGACCCCCACCAAAGTGATTTCCCCCCCCTCATGCGTACCGAACACCTGCTCACCAGTCGGTCCCCCACCATCATGAGCCCAGCTAAACTTTCAACCTCTCCCTCTTCACCGTTACCCCACCCGCCCCAAATTCCCCCCCCAAAGATCCCGCTCGACGAAATACCACTCCCATCCCAATCCAACCACAAAACTTTTTCCACCTTGGCTAAACCCCAAAATACTCTCTCTCTCGCCCCAAACAACATAATCAACCTCTCAACTTCAACCACTCCTCAAAATCCCATCCATGTCTCTCCCGGAAATAAAATCAGTCTAAATTCAACCCCTCTCAAACCACAACCCTGCCTGCCCAGACCCCCCCCCACCATCTCCCTATCAAATCCCCACACCCCAAACCTCCAAACCACCCGATCATAGTAAACTCTCAACCTTCAGCCTTACTCACCCTTCCCCAAACCCCACTCACGACCACAACTCTCTACACAATTCAACCCCTCCCCAGCACCAACCTCTTCCGCAACAACAACCCCGACTCGACCTGCCCGTTTCATCTTTAAAACCCCCCTATCACTACCCCCGACCGAAACCACTTAGACCCCCCCTCCAAAACTGGCCCCGGGCCAGCTCGCCCCCAGACCCACATTCCTAACGACAAGAACTAACGGTATATCCACCCCGCCCTTCCAAAGTGAAAGTGAACCACCACCCCCTATTACCAGACCGTCACCCAGACTAACGGCGACCCTAAATACCCCCCCCCCCCCCTGATGATGATGAGGATATTATTGTACTAAATTGTTTCGAATGTTTTCAATTCCTAAGCGATTGGGCATGATTCTATACATTTACATGTTTTCCATATACTGTATATAGTATTTTTTTTCCCTTAGTCATAATACTTTTCTTGTTAATCTACACTTTTCTGACTATCTTTTAAATTTGCTTTATACATTGTTAAACACTTTACCTCTTCTTAATTTCCTGTGTTCTTAAGTATCTGTCCTTTCTTAAATTTACATGTTTTCCATATACTGTATATATTATTTTTTTCCCTTAGTCATACTACTTTTCTTGTTAACCTACACTTTTCTGACTATGCTTTTTTTACTTCACCCTTGAGGCTCGAGGACGAGCCTATAATGAAGGAGAGGGAAGTAAAATGCCCCAGAACGAGAAGCCCACCACAGAAGCCATGAACGAACACCACACAGAAACACCAAAGGAAAGGTCCACAGAACGAAAGGACCAGCTGACCGAGCCAGCCATTTCAGACAGCCCAAGCCGCAGGGCTAAACAGCTCCAGGACACACCCATTTACCTTTTCTAAAACTGACCATTTTCCACACCTCACGTACACTAACCCCCTCGTGTCCTACACTCCTAACTACAAAGATGATGAACAGGAATATACATTCATATTAAAAACACCCATGCCTGTCCCGACGTTGAGCCAATGCCAACACATCAGACAGCCATAATTATATCTATGTATGTTCTTGCATCCGAGAAGTAGATGTTATATATCTTAGAAGTTAAAACACCCACGCTGTCCCTAGACCTCGTATATCATTTTCCATGACGAGTATAGATATATGTAACCCGTGCCCAGTCGCCCCTTGCACTGTTCCTCTAGTAACTAAGTATTAATATTAACATTCCCTAACATCTTGTCTTGCCAGACTAAGCTTCTGAAGACCCATCGCCCCATAAATCTATGTATGCAATCCTTAGGTTAAGTATTTTTATCCGCCATTGTGTTCACCTTTTTCCATTTACTTTCCACAATTGTCATACGTCTTCCCCTTGCCTCCTTCGTATCCACAGCCCACACTACGCCAATTTATTTCGTGTCTTACACCTCTTACCCCAACCAGAGATTGTATAAGATAACCTGGTTACCAGTATCTGTCATAAGTACCCCGAAACAATAACTAAGTACCCCTACGAACTGCCGCTGTGGGTGGTATTTTATATTTAATAGAAAAACCAGTTCCCAGGGCCAACTAATAGTATCCATAACCCTCTGACTGATCACATAACTCTATCTTTTCCAGACTCATATACCACCCCATAGTTGCATTCCCCGGTAGCATTTGGCTAACGTATTCTACTGCCTTTTCAAACTTCCATATCAATTGTAGCCTAATGCCACCCCCACGCCCAGGGACCTTAGGGGCAAAATTTCCCTGTAGCCCTTGAACTCCCCCCCCCCCCCCTCTCATTAAGACACCCGCGCTTCTCGACTCTTGTCCGACCTAGCCTCTCTCTCATACCTCTTGAAGATCCTTGAATTGTCCGTTACTAACGCTCTCCAACCTTTTATATATACTCCTATCCAGCCTACCTTCACTTAGTAGGCCAGAACAACATTAGAACTTTACTAGCCCCTTGCATGCCATCTATTCTCTTACAACACATTCACAACCCTGCACCCAATGGTCGTCGGTGCGAGGCTAGCCGCCCCGCCAGTAACTAACTTCTATTGCCATACTTCCAGATAAATGTGGCAGAGTTAGCAACCCAGTCTCCACCATATCCAGCAAACCCTACAATTAACAACCAGCCGAGTAAAACCAGCTAGCTAAGGCACCTTCGGTTTTGGTATTAAAGACACTCCCATCTGTCTCATACACAGAGGGTTATTACAAACACTGGTGATATGGCAAGCCCCTAGCCACAGCCGCCGGACGACTATATCAGAGAGAGGGCGCCCAGCTCCCCCTTTTTGCCCACCCGAGGAGGGAGACCCCCACCCCCGCGGAGGTATACCTGGCCCCTGTTTTGACTTTCGAGTCATTGCCAGGTAGCACAGGAATTCTTCCTATCGATGAACTAACCATGAATTACTAACCTCTATTAACTCACAATAAACCATTTACCTTTCTTGCATGCTCTGATCACTAAATTAGCACCTCAGCTATACCATAGAATGAAGATTGAACAATCTAGAGAGACGCTCCTATCACAGCTGTCCCCATCCTCCTCGCAAAGTAGATCCAGTCTCTCTCCCCTAAATACGTCCAGTATAGCCAAAATAGTACCTCTTACTAAGGCTCAGTTATATGAAAATATAAAGGCTTCCTATCGCCCTGTGCCACAACAGTAAATACCATCTTACCTAGTCCCCATATCTATTGAGAGCTCAATTAAGTCCATAAGACTCGAGATCCCTACTGTCTACAGGGTCCAGAACCGAGCCTATAAATCTAACTCCCGCCCCCAGTCAAATCAGTTGAAAGCTAGACACCAACCAGGGGTCACTACCCTGCAGTTAATTTCTAGCTCTGCCCTTGTGTTGTTCCGGAGTGAGATCCCAGAACCGGCAGACTCCGTGGCAGATTTGGATAGAAGGACCTGCCCACGTATTGAAGAACTTCACACATATGGCCCCCCTGGACGGCCGCGGAACCAGTCGTTAGCCCCCAACATCATGGACGCAAGATAACCAGGACCAGACCCATCAGATACTACCCAAGATTCCCTTTAGCAGTACTACATATTACTGTGCTGTTTTAGATTCACTAATTGATATTTCTACGAAGTGGCTAAGACCTTGCCCAGTGTAATTCATACTTAACCATTCCATTTGGGACGTACTAAGCGATCAGTGCTCTTTAATTAACAGGCGACCTTGACTCTCGTAATTACCTTATTCAGATATTAAAACTCTAGTGATATCTAACGTTCGCCCACTGATTTGCGTTCTATGTATTTCTGAGACAAGGATATAAAACTTAGATCAGTACCCCCTGAGGTTACTAGAATTCCCGTGCTCTAAAAATGCGTGTCTAATCTAGTCTGTGAACTACTACTTGTGCACCAGAGCTACCAGTAATAAATCTAACAGTGAATATGAATCTATAAGTAACATTGATGGTCTTCGGTATATAAACCTGTGAAATCAAAGCCAGTGATCAGAAGATTAATACCTGAACGTTGGAAGTGGGAGACTAGGCTCCATCCAGATCCACTTATGCTAGTGTTGTTCAATTCTATTATATTGTCTTACACAAGTATTCTGCAGTGGTATATCAATAAACGTGATCATGTAACTTGCTACCATGTGTTTCTTTGTGTTCTCTATTCCTCATATCTTGTATTGTGCATGCAGCCTTATATACCCAGTCAATTTAGAACTCACATTACCCAAGTTAAACCTGTAGAAAAACAGGGCATAACAGGATCAGATATATTATCATCAATTTTGACTCTGGGTTCTACCACTAAGATAAGATTTAAACCAGTTCACAGACCCTATGCCCATTGCTTGAAGTTTATTACATAGGCTATCATGGTCAACTGTGTCAAACGCTTTTTGTAGATCAAGAAGAACCATACCGGTGTAGTTACCTTTACACATTTCTTTACGAATGTGATCCGTTAAGTGGATGAGACAGGAGTCTGTCGAGTACATGCATCTGAAACCTGATTGAAACTTATAGAATAGATCATTTTGTTTGAGGTAGTGTTCAATTTGGGTGTATACCACTCTTTCAAGGATTTTAGATACAATACATAATATGCTAACTGGTCTGTAGTTGCCAACTTCTAGTTTATTTCCTTTCTTGAATACAGGGGTTACAATAGCTTCCTTCAGTTCAGCAGGTACAGTGTTGGTGTTAATTGACAAGTTGATGATGTGGGTTAGGGGGCCTGCTATACCAATGGCTCCATCTCATAGAAATTTAACTATGAAATGTATGTATATTGAATAAATGTGTGTAACTAGAAATATGGTTAAATATATTTTGATAAATACTTAATTTCTATGCTGTACTGTATCAGTCTTTTCAATCCTCCAAAAAGACTTCATTGAGCCTCTCAACCTTTCTTTGTAGGATGTTTAACGTTTCATTACTTTATAAAACTGGACAAAGTTCCACCAATGTGACTTCACATTACCTAGCAATACTGTACTTGGTGAAATTAAGCTGAATGTAACAAGGGTTGTGATTAGGGGATATACCTTAGGATGCATACATAGTGGGGATTGGGCCTGAGTAAATGGATGGATGGACATAGGTTTGAACGTACCGAGATGTTTTGTAGGTTAAAAAAACTGAAAAATGCACAAGGGAGCCGGTTGAAACTGGGTCTGTTGAATGTTCGTTCCTTGCGTAATAAAATGGATCATATTTGCGAGATCTTGGATGAACGTAACCTTGATGTATTATGTCTCACTGAGACCTGGTTGTTCGAGTCAGATCTGAATATTATCCAGGCGGCATTGCCTAAAACCCATTCCATAATAAATGTTCCTAGGCCTAGGGGAGATCATCCGGGTGGTGGAGTGGCAGTTGTCTACACATCTCTGGTGAATATCTTGCAAATAAGCCATAACCCAGCGCCTCTTTATTATGAACTGTTGGAAGTGGAAATAAAACTCCATCAACAAATTCTAAGAATGGCAGTTGTCTATAGGCCTGGCCATCGTGGCACAGATAGGGGTTTTATGGTAGAGTTTGGGCAGTTTCTAGAGGAATTTTCTGCTAAAACCGGAAGACTTGATATGTGGAGATTTTAATTACTGGGTTGACAGCCCTCATCTGAAGCCATTCTCTCCTGAGTTCCATGAGCTGACTGATCAGAACAATTTTGTAAACCATGTGTCCCACCCAACTCATATCTTGGGACACACCCTTGACTTGGTTCTCTCCTGTGGGTTGTGGTGGTGTTCTGGATGTTGATGTTGAGAATGCTGACCCTAATACCTCTGATCATGCTTTGATTACTTTCAGCTTTGATTTCCCTAAGCCACTCACACATGAAAAAGTAATCAGATTTAGAAATTATAAAAATACAGACCAAAATTTGGCTAGCAGTGAAGTAAAACAGTACTTGGGAAGTATTGATACTTCCAACCTTACTTCAGATGAGCTGGTGGAGGTACATAGAAATGCACTTAAATTAGTGTTCGATCATCACTGTCCAGAAGTAGAGAAGAAAATCATAGTACGAGATGATTCACCCTGGTATAGCACTCGAGTTAAATTTCTTAGAAGAGCGCGTAGAAGAGCTGAACGTGAATGGTGGAAAAATAAAACAGACTCTACATGGTTGCAATATCTGTCAGCCAGAAGAGCCGTGGTCCACACAATCAAAGATGAAAAGAAAGTGTATTATCAGGGAAAAGTTGACTCTTGTGGTAACGACCAGAGGAGGTTGGCTTCAATTGTAAACAGTTTACTTGGAAAAACAAGAGTCAGCTTAAGACCTTCTGTACCCGATGCCGAGTTGGCTACCAACTTTGTGTCATTTTTTGCTGGCAAGATAACTCGCATAACAGTTCCCCTTTTGTTTGGAGTCCCTCAGGGATCTGTTCTGGGATCGATTCTCTTCATAGTCTACACAAGCAGCTTATCATCCTTGCTCAACACTTAAAATGTTGCCTCGGTAGTGTAGTGGAGAACGTCTCGGCCTTCCACCACGAGTGACCAGAGTTCAATACCACGCTCAGGCATGAAGGTTTTTCGCATACACTGGTAACCGGTACGGTTTCCCTTGAGCTAGGATATGGGTAATAGTGTCTGGTAATAAACTTTGGTTGAGCGCTATTGAATCTCGGAGCGAGGGCTAGAGAGAAATGGCGTTATATAAGTAACCTGAACATTATTATCACTTCTATGCTGATGTCACTCAACTGTATGTAAAGATTAAAATGTAAAACTTGCAAACTAAGCAAACCAAAACTGGGACAAAGACAATATAAAGTCAAATTAACTTATCAAAATCGCTATGTGGAAACAACGCTTACTAAAATAAAATTTATGAAATAAAAGAACACGATAACAAATCTTAATAATACAAAGATTAAAATGGAATCTCTATTGTCCGATACTGTCTTGATAGTGTAATGTATAAATCCGCAGAATTTTGGTGTGAGTATCCTAGGTTCGGGTCCTTGGAGTGCCACATGTATTTGTTGATTTAATTGAGTTTAGAAGTAAATTTGGTTGGTGAATAAATATTAATTAATATACAATAGGAATCTCTATTATCCGATATCAAGATCTGGATGGCAGTAAGGAAACTTAAGTTGGAATGAGGGAAAAACTGAGATTGTTTATTTTGCAATTTTTACAATTTAATCACCATCATCCAAGGAAACAGAAAGGGTATTGATGCTGAGAATGTAGTGATCCTGGATATGACCGAATCTCAACTTTGTCCAGTGAGCCCAGTCCCAAATATAGGAGTACTGTATACAGTAGTTCAACTCAAAAGTAAATTATAAGGATCATATCAACCAGGTCATCAGAAGTTGTAATCTGCATATTATAAACTTATACTCTGTGAGACAGTTTGTGCTTGGTATGCTTCCAGCCAGGGCCCCACTGGGGTAAATAAAATAGCAAAACAATGGTGTAACTGCCATCCGGGTGAGGGACTGCTCTGGGTCTGCTCCTTCAGTGCTAAAGGTCATAATCCACTTATTGGAAATGGCACTGTGGAGTGGGTCAGTCGGAGCATGTCTGGGAGCTTGGAGGCAGCTTTTGCCATGGCCATCCCTTGTGGAGCACTTCCTCTGGAAGCGGGGCGTCAGATTGATGATGACAGTTTGTAAACAGACGCTGCCTCATAATAGTGGTTCTTTCAATCATCCTATTTCGCACAGATTATTGTAAGGTTTTATGGGTTGGTCTCCCTAATATTTTACAGTACTGCAAAAAGTTCAATCTGTGTTAAATACAGTAGAACAGCGAGGGATATATTTGGTCTTCCACCGAGAACCTCTACTACTCTGGCTGCACTGGCTGATCGTTATAGCCAGTTTAGAATATGAATATGACCTAGATGTGTGTGAATTTGTGTTTTTATCTGTGTTTGTTCGTTGTTTTATGTTTTTGTGTTTTCCCTGTTCTTGCTCTGTCTTGAGTCGGCCACCCCCAAGAAAAAAGGAAAACAAAAGTAATAAAATAGAATGAAATCGAAAATAAAAATAGGAAAAATGGGGATTGGGCCTGAGCATATAGATAGATAGATTATGAAAATGTGCTTCATGACCTTTAAGGCTCTTGAATTTGATGAACCCAAGTACAGTACCTGGGTCTTCTGGGTGACAGATGTGTGTCAATTGCCGAATTGCGAGTTTCGTTCTATAAGGAAGTTGGATCTGTAAACATCGATATTAAACTGAAATACAATAATAATGTGGGTTTCCGATGGATAAAAGGTATGTTGAATTGGGTTTTACGTATTTATGAATGTACTACAACCGTATTTTAGCTGGTAATTCTGCTAAATATCGATGTCTACAGGTCCAACTTCCTTATAGAACAAAACTTGTAATTCGGCAATTCTCCCTACCAGGAATTCACCGGAGACCTCTGGTGGACGCTTCCGAAGTAGCGCCAGAGCTACGTCTGTCGACATAAACAATGCTCAACACCTAGGCTATGCAAAAGGTTATCACAATTTCTTACGATTCTACATGTTTTTACTATATACTAGATGGCTACACTAAGTGCTTATATAGTATGGTAGTTGTGGGGGTAATGTGTCAGTTATAGAAAGTACGACATATAGCTTATAATTAAGAATGATTGATGGAGAGGGAGGGTGAAGAACTGCGGGATATCGCCATGTAAAGGGCCCAGGTCGCTTACTGTACAAAAGAACGTGTCTTGCGCGGCAACTCCAAGAATTTCTGGTTGGGAGATTTTTTTTTTGTTTTTTTTCCTCCCAGGCTCTGTCGCGAGTCGGCACCCCCGGCTATGGGGTTTGTGCCTGAGTATACTGAACTGTTACAATTTCCGTTAGCACACTTGGGTCGATTTACGATTGGGTTACGTTCCTGAAAACCCGATCTTAAATAGAAAAATCATACAGCGAACCCTAAAATTAAATGGGGATGCATTCTCGGACCAGCCATAACACAAACACAAACTCCTAAAAACTACAGTCAATCCTCCTACAACGCGAGTTTAGGGGCGGCACTGGGCCTCGTGTTGTAGGTATTTCGCGTTGTAGGAATAACACTTTAAATGGAGATAAGGATGTTGCTTTTTGGAGGCAAGAAGATAACATTGCATTGAGGGTGGAGATTTTGCAGGTAGGCAGGATGCCAGGGGGCATTATCCATTAGCAAAATCATCTTAAAATCCAGTGCGCATCGACGTCATTGCGCTGTAGGTGGGGGGGGGGGTCGCGCAGTAAGAGGAGGCGCCGGATTTGAAGCACTCGTCAAGGCCATTTCGCGTTATATGTTTTCAGCTCGGGTTATAAGAGGTTTAGGTAATTCGGGACCCCCCCCCCTCGTGTTGAAGGAGGATCGCGTTGTAGGAGCTCGTGTTATAGGAGGATGGACTGTATACAGTAATAATATCATAAATTGAAAACCCAAACACAAACTCCTAAAAAACTATAATAATATAAATTGGGGCATCGGATAGTGAGGGAGACCTCTATAATCAATTGCCGCAATCGATGAAGCAGTTGAATTCCGTTGAATCTTTTAACCCGGGAACTGTGGGGAGACTTAAGAGTTCCCCGGCGGACTGCGGGAAGACTCTTAACCTCTGAAGTGCGCATGGGGGTAATTGGAAACGTCCCCCTGTGCTGACGTATTTGAGGTGTTTCCGTCACTAAAATATTCATTGTGCCATTAATAGCATTAATACTTATCCATATGCGCCTATTATGGATTGATTATAAAGGTATTAACCTGAAACAACAATAAAACGAGTGAAAACAGCGTTTGGATGGTCAAAATCGGAGATATAGCCCGCGAGTTGTATAATGTATGGGTGAGGCAATCTGCTTTCCCGCCAATTTCCCCCAAGGCCACTGAGACACAGTCGATCGATACTCCTCTCTCTCTCTTGCACTCGCTTGCTATCAGTGATGACCACACCCTCCAATCGGATTTCTAATGTTAGCACGAAAATATACCTCAGAATAAGGGAACAACAGGAAAATAGTGATAACTGAAGGAGAGGAGGAAAGTGGGGAAGGAGGGGAGGTAGAGGACTGAGATTTTGCATGGCCCAGGGGCCAAAAAAAAAAAAAAAAAAATAACAAAATATTTTGTTTTCGATGTCAAAAGTTGATTTTTTTTTTCTCTGACTCTTAAGAGTCTCCCCGCAGTGCGCCGGGGGAACTCTTAAGAGTCTCCCCGCAGCTCCCGGGTTAAGAGTCAGAGAAAAAATAAATAAACTTTTGACATCGAAAAAAAAATATATATATTTGGGGGGGCCCCTGGGCCATGCAAAATATCACTCCTCTACCTCCCCTCCTTCCCCACTTTCCTCCCCTCCTTCAGTTATCACCTATTTTCCCTGTTATTCCCTTATTCTGAGGTATATTTTCGTGCTAACATTAGCGAGTTGCAAGCAGGGTGTTGTCATCACTGATAGAAAGCGAGTGCAAGAGAGAGAGAGAGTATCGATCGACTGTGTCTCAGTGGCCTTGGGGGAAATTGGCGGGAAAGCAGCTTGCCTCACCCATACATTCTATAACTCGCGGCCTATATCTCCGATTTTGACCATCCAAACGCTGTTTTCACTCGTTTTATTGTTGTTTCAGGTTAATACCTTTATAATCAACCCATAATAGGCGCGTATGGATAAGTATTAATGCTATTTATGGTAAAATGAATATTTTAGTGACGGAAACACCTCAAATACATGCGCACAGGGAGAGGTGTCTAATTACCCCCATGCGCACTTCTTAGGTTAAGGGACAGCTTCAGACTTTTCTCTTTTTGAAGAATTATTGTTTTGTGAGTGGTACAGTGACAAATTACTATAAGCTTTAGTTGCTGCCATTTCCACAGTTGCAGCTTTTACGATATCATTATTAATATTATTAAACGCCACATTTATCTTAACTGTGTTGGTGGTGTAATGGTTTAGATGTTTATGCATGTTCTGGTTGTGGTGTCCCGAGTTCGAATCCCGGGAGGACCATATGCTTTCATTAGTTTATTCAAGTACATTGAGGTTTTTAATGGATGATTAATGTTAAGAACGGGGTGTTCCTTGATTGTGGTGTGATGCGTTCCAAGCGCTAGGGAATTCCTCTGGAAAATTGGTGCTTTTTTCTCATTGTGACTTGTTTTCTATTATTTGTATGATTATATTTTGCCTCCGTAGCACAAGAAGCAATCCGAGGAGAAATGGGGTGGAGTACGTTTGAAGAAAGGATAGGAAAAACAAAGGGGAAGTACAAAGTGAGGCTAGAGGGGATGGAGTAAAATAGGTGGCTGAAGAAGGTATACAGATGGGCGAGCGAGGAAAGTAAATGGAACAGAGAGTGCAAAAGAAGGCTGGGAAGGATAAATACAATACAGGACCATGTGGGAGGGGAATTTAGAAAACGAAATGGGAGGGATGATTGGGTCATACTGGAAAATGGGAGGGGATGTATCAGAGAGATAGAAAAAGGGATAAAAGAGGAGGGAAGGGGTAGAAAACAAAGCCACGCTGTCGTATTACAGAGGGAAGGAAAAACCAGCTAGAGAACTTTTCTATGATGGAAGATGGGGTTCTAAATTGCTGTTTAAAGCAAGGACAGGATCCCTAGAAACAAGGAGATGAACGGAATGGGACCGCACTGTAATCGATGCGAAATGGGAGGAGACCCAATAGTCGAGGACATAGAACACAATAACGGAGTGTACAAAATATGATGAGGAGAGAAACGAGTTGGAAAGATACATGAGGAATAGAGTTGGGGAAATGGGGTGGGAAGAATTAAAGCAGAGAGACGACAGAGGGGTAGGGGCAGTGCTGGGGTTAACACAAGATATGGAAATGCAAGACATGGAGATGATGAAGAGGATACTAGAAAAGAATGGAGGAAGATAAATGGGTGGGGAGGGGGACGTGATAGGTAGGTCTAAAAAAACGGTCCGTTTACTATCCTACTCTAAACTTTCCCTCTTACTAACGTTTCTGAGCCAGTACCGATACAAAGGTCAGCCCTGTGGATCTACGCGGTCTGCGGGCGGGTTCAAAAGAAGAAGAAAAAGTGAGAGGCATGCGTGCTTTTATGGCCGGTTTTTGTAGTTTTGAGCCATTAGTAGACGTTCTAAGTATAAATTACTGCAGACTGAGTGTGCTTTGAAACATAGAGAGGCCTCGGAAGCGGAAAAAGTGAGAAGACAGGGGTGACAGCAAAACAACAAGGCTTCTACTGGGGTGTGTGGCTTGACCGTGTTTCCTCAGTGGCGTCCCTGTTTTGGTTTGTATGTTTTGAACGTTTTATATTAGGCCTATAATAAGAACAGACCATAGGGAGAAATAAAGGGACATTGTTGACTCTTGAAAGGCTATTACAGGGCCATTATACTGAAAGTGACAGGCCTAGTGATGCTGAAAGAGATGGTATCATGGTAGCCTAGTGAGAGTGGGAGCGGGAGATGAGTGAATCAAGGATGCTGAGTTGCAGATACTTCAGTAATGTTTAAGGGGAATGTGAATTAGGCCTATGTGTTGAATGTTGGGGCTGGGACAGACTTGCTATAGATTTACAAACTAAGTCGGCTGACTGAGCTGATGTAAATATAATGGTCATTTAATTTGTAAGCAGTGTAAAGCATTAGGGTAGTAGACCTAGGCTAGCCTAGGCCTATACAAATTATAAATATATTTCGGAGTGTTTACTTGATAGGCCTAGGCTAGATTTTCAGTGGATACTACCAGCCGTGTGTTCAAAAATCAAAATGGTTCTGGGTAGGCTAGGCCTAGGCCTCCAAAGGGATCTAGATACCTTACACGAATCATACGAATGGTCAGTAAATTGGCAGATGAAGTTTAACATTGACAAATGCAAGGTATTAAAGATAGGGAAGATGCATACAAATGTTAAATATAAGCTAGCCTAGCTAATGTGGAATTAGAAAACTCAAATTGTGAGAAAGATCTAGGTGTGTTTGTTAGCAATGATTTGAAGCCTAGACAACAGTGTATAAGCGTTCGAAACAAGGCAAACAGGATTCTCGGGTTCATCTCAAGGAGTGTGAGTAACAGAACTGCTGATGTTATCTTAAAACTTTACTTGTCATTAGTGAGACTCCATATGGATTATGCTGTTCAATTTTGGTGTCCTTATTACAGAATGGACATAGATTCATTGGAGAGAGTACAACGTAGAATGACAAAAATTATCCATAATTTTTGGATATTTATATACATAAATGACCTAGATTTAGGTATAACTAGTAGGATAAGTAAATTCGCAGACGATACTAAAATGGGGAGATCAATTGATTCAGATAGCGATATAGAGTGCCTCCAAAGGGATCTAGATACCTTACATGAATGGTCAGTAAATTGGCAGATGAAGTTAAACATTGACAAATGCAAGGTATTAAAGATAGGGAAGATAAGAACATAAGAACATAAGAAAATGGGAGTCTGCAGAAAGCCGATTGGCCTAAGCAAGGCAGATCCCTGTCCCACACAACCCCAATTACAAAGCCCAATTATAGGCTCAACACTCTAATACCCTTAGGATCATCTTACCAAACCGGTTAGAGATTAACGCAGGATTACGGGGGTCTGCAGAGCGCTGATTGGCCCAACCCGGCTGATCCCCCTTCACACCCAACCCTTCTCGTCCATATGCTTATCCAATTTTTTCTTAAAGCTCCCTATCGTTCTTGATCCCACTATATCACTTGGTAGCCTATTCCACCCATCTACAACTCTGTTACCAAACCAATATTTGCCTATATCTTTTCTGAAACGAAATTTATCTAATTTGAAACCATTGGTACGAGTTCTTTCGCTATCACTGAGCTTTAGTACATTTGTCATGTCCCCTTTGTTAATCCCACTAACCCACTTGAACACCTCTATCATATCCCCTCTAACTCTGCGTCTCTCTAACGAATGTAAACCTAATTTCTTCAACCTTTCTTCATACGGAAAATTTCTAATATTATGGATCATTTTTGTCATTCTACGCTGAATTCTCTCCAATGAATCTATGTCCATTCTGTAATAAGGACACCAAAATTGGACAGCATAATCCATATGGGGTCTCACTAATGACAAGTAAAGTTTTAAGATAACATCAGCAGTTCTGTTACTCACACTCCTAGAGATGAACCCGAGAATCCTGTTTGCCTTATTACGAACGCTTATACACTGTTTTCTAGGCTTCAAATCATTGCTAACAAACACACCTAGATCTTTCTCGCAGTCTGAATTTTCTAATTCTAAATTAGCTAGTTTATATTTAACATTTGTTTGCATCTTCCCTATCTTTAATACCTTGCATTTGTCAATGTTAAACTTCATCTGCCAATTTACTGACCATTCATGTAAGGTATCTAGATCCCTTTGGAGGCACTCTATATCGCTATCTGAATCAATTGATCTCCCCATTTTAGTATCGTCTGCGAATTTACTTATCCTACTAGTTATACCTAAATCTAGGTCATTTATGTATATAAGAAACAACAGGGGACCTAATACCGATCCCTGGGGGACACCACTTTTGACTGCTCCCCACTCTGACTTGGTACCATTTATGCTGACTCTCTGTTTCCTACCAATTAGCCATGACCTAATCCATCCCAACAACGACCCTCCTATTCCATGTGCCTCAACCTTTCTCGTCAATCTCTCATGAGGGACTCTGTCGAAAGCTTTACTGAAATCTAAATATATAATATCATATGACTTGTCACTATCTACTGCTTCATATACCTCTGAGAAAAAGCTAAGCAAATTAGTAAGGCACGAACGTCCCTGAGTGAATCCATGCTGAGAAGAATTTATTAAGTTAAATTTTACTAAGTGGCTTCTAATTTTCCTAGCAATAATAGACTCTAGCAACTTTCCTATGATTGATGTGAGACTAATGGGACGGTAATTGGATGCTATCGATTTATCACCTTTTTTGAAGATCGGAACTACATTTGCAAGTTTCCAAGCTTCTGGAACTAAACCTGTTTCTAATGACTTGTTAAATATAAATGCTAATGGACTACTTAACTCATCTCTGCATTCTTTTAATACTCTAGCATATACCTCGTCAGGACCAGGCGATTTTTGAGGTTTCAGTCTGTCAATTTCCTTAACCCGGGAGCTGCGGGGAGACTCTTAAGAGTTCCCCCGGCGCACTGCGGGAAGACTCTTAAGAGTCAGAGAAAATAAAAATCAACTTTTGACATCGAAAAAAAAATATTTTTTTATATTTTTTTTTTTTATTTTTTATTTTTTTTTGGCTGGGCCATGCAAAATCTCAGTCCTCTACCTCCCTCCTTCCCCACTTTCCTCCTCTCCTTCAGTTATCACCTATTTTCCCTGTTATTCCCTTATTCTGAGGTATATTTCGTGCTAACATTACCTCAAATACGTCAGCACAGGGATTACCCCCATGCGCACTTCAGAGGTTAGCACATCATTTCTACTTATACTAACTGTACTTAACATATTTTCTATACTATCACTATATACCATATTGACTTCTGGAATCTGTGCCAAATTTTCATTAGTGAAAACGGAAAGAAACTGACTATTTAATGTACTGCACATTTCTAAATCATTTTCTGTTATTTCTCCTATTGAAGTTTTTAGGGGGCCTATTACATCTCTAACTTTAGATTTATATAGTTGGTAAAAAGCTTTAGGGTTATTTTTTGAGTCGCTGGCTATCCTTATTTCATAATTTCTTTTTGCTTTCCTGATTTCCTTTTTGACCTGTCTTGATAGAGTCTGATAGTATATATGTAAATGATTTTCACCTTTCTTTATTTTTCGATATATTCCTTTCTTTTTTCCTATAAGATCTATTAGCTTATTAGTCATCCATTTTGGTTGGTTCTGCGTCGATCTAAATCTTCTTTTAGGGATATATTTATTTTGAGCATTGTGGAGTGAAGCAATAAACTGGTTATATGTAGGTGGCAAGTTTAACTCTGGCATATCCTGACTTAATCGCTTAACAATAGGGTCCACCCTTAAGTCTCTTCTTAGCCCACCATAATCGGCTTTTCTGAAATCTGGGATAAGTGTCGTATTCTCTTTAGCATTCCCTGTCCATTGTATATTAAAATAAATAGATTTATGATCGCTATTTCCTAGGTGGTCACCAATCTCTACATTATTTATCATATGTTCATTGATACTGAAAACTAAATCAAGAATATTAATACCTCTAGTCGGCGTATCTATGAATTGAAATAAAAAACTATCTTGTACTACCTCTATAAACTCTACTGAATCGGAGTCGCCTATTTGGTGCTGCCAATCAATGTTCGGAAAATTAAAATCCCTCATAATGCACACATTGCTAAACCTTGATGCAATTTTAATTTCCTCCCATAACGATTTTCCGCCATTTCTACTCATATTAGGCGGTCTATATATAACTCCAATAACTATGGTCTCACTACCTTCGTTAACCTCTACCCAAACACTTTCATTATCATTATTTAGTCTAATACCTGATTTAATACAGCTTTTTAATGTACTCCTGACAAACACTGCTATACCCCCGCCCCTCCTACTTGTTCGGTCATATTTAAACAAACTATATCCTGGAATATCAAATTCTGCTAAAAAAATGCCTAGATTCTGTATTAATCCACGTTTCAGTTAGCGCTATTATGTCTATATTTTCTGTGCTAACGAGTGCTCTAAGTTCGTTCATTTTGTTACATAAACTCCTACAATTTGTATAATATACCCTCAACCTATTACTTTTATTTGCAACTAATTTTCTATTGTGTTTAGCTAACTTATTATTTCCTGTTGAACTACTAGCTCTAGACGGAAATTCTACTCTATCAGTATTCTCATCTTTACTATCAGTTACATGTGTAGTGTTATCGATACTACTATTACACATCACTATATCCGCACTATCTTGACTGATTATTTCTATTTTACTCACTGGTTTGTCACATGAAGTACCTGCTCCATATGGAGACAGTATTTTACTTACACACCCAGGTTTTTTTAACGAAACCCCGCAACAATCTTGTCGAGTGAGCTGGCCAAGGTCGAAACTCCTAGTCGAGAGAGATGTACTCCATCCTGGGCATACAGTTCATCCTTACCATAAAAGAGGGACCAGTTATCCAGGAATGGAATAGTATTTGCCTTACAATACTTCTCCAGCCGGCTATTTACACCAATAGCCCTGGAGGACCATTCCTTCCTTACCCCTCTTCTAGGCAGGATACTGTTTACCACAGGAACTCCACCTTTTTCCTTGATCCTCTCCAACATTTCCTGATACTTGGAGAGCAACTCCTCAGTCCTGCATCTCCATATGTCGTTGCTCCCTGCGTTGAGGAAGATGATGGGGTCCTCCCCACTCACTTCCATGACAGCATCTATCTTCTCAGCCACCCTCCCGACTCCGGCACCAGGCACGCAGACAACTTTACCAACCTGAGTGTTTGTTGCCCTGCCAAGGTATCTAACCAATGAATCACCGACAATGAAACAGACTTAGCTTTTTCCTTTTGTCGGCGTGTAGCAGCAGTTGTTGCAGCAACAGCAGCAGACTTCCCCCCCTCCCCTCTCACTGCCTCGATGATCGCCACTTCATCGCCATCACTCTCATCAGCCAAGGTGCTGAAGTTGTTGTGGGTCTTGACTGGCTGCCTTTTCAGCTTGCAGGCCGTTGCACTAGTTGACACCACTTTCCAAGGGGCTTCACGATCCCTGGGAACACTTCCGGTAGCCTCACACTTCTTCTCCGCCATAGCTAGTCTCAAGGCCAAATTTTCATCTTTGAGACACTGAATCTCCTGCTCCACACTCTCCAGTCTCTCTTGCAAAGCAAGACAAAGCTGGAGAGTATGGGAGGAGACAGCAGACTCATCAACAACAGCCATCACTATGAAAGTTCACTAGGACCTCACTAAGGGTAAACAGGTTCACTAGCGGTCACTGGGGACGTCCGCACAGGTCAGGGGTCAGAGAGCCCAAACAAAGAGATGCAAACAAAGAGATGCAGAGATGCAAACAAATGTTAAATATAAACTAGCTAATTTAGAATTAGAAAATTCAGACTGCGAGAAAGATCTAGGTGTGTTTGTTAGCAATGATTTGAAGCCTAGAAAACAGTGTATAGGCGTTCGTAATAAGGCAAACAGGATTCTCGGGTTCATCTCTACCGTCTAGGCCTACCCCCATAAACAATTTCCATATTTTGTCAATAGGCCTAGCCTAACCTGGGCAATTATATCTCCTACCGATTAAAGATAGCCGCCTTTCCCATATTATAATATTTAACCCAGTGGGCCAGTAGCCTAGAAAATATTTTAGTTTTGCAGGCATTTAAATTTATAGGCTAGAAATTGTGCAAGTCATAACTACTAGGCCTATATATAAATTACAAAGATTAAAGATACCTCGTGCATGTGTCAAATCTGAAAAAAATACCGCTGGGCTAGGCTAGATTATATGAAAGTCAGACTCGGTCGAAGTTTAATCTGGCCTGGCCCAATCTTCACCCTTTTAATTCCCATAGACTCTTCCTAAGCGATCTATAATAGTCAAAAGACATTCAGAATCTGTCAAAACTAGTCAGAACTCCAAAGGGGTTAACAGAACTTACAGAAAACAAGAGCAGACCGGAAAAAACAAATCCTTCCAAATTCGGTCCTCTGCGCATGCGTGAGAATCAGATTAAAGATGGCCGCCTTTCCCATATTTAACCCACAGTCTAGGCTATAAGATATAATTTTATTTCCGCAGGTAGGCTAAAGACATTTATAGAAATTATGTAAGTCATAAAGACCAAGTTACAAAGATTAGATATCTCTTGCATGTCACATGTGGCAATCTGAAAAAATAACTGCTAGGCTAGCCAATGTGGATCATGGCAGACTCAGTCGAAGGGTTGATTATGCCAATTTTTACCCTTTTAATTCCCAGACTCTTCCTTAGGCTTCCTAAGCAATCTATAATAGTCAAAGGACATCCAGAATCTGTCAAAACGCGTAAACATTCTCAAGAGTCTACAAAACTTACAGAAAATAGGAGCAGAGACCGGAAGCTTAGTTGTTGGACAAGCGCCGTCTGTTAAAAGGGACGGACCAAAGTCCAAACCCACGTGATCTTTGCGTTGCGTTAACGGCACCACTATTCTGTTTTAGTTGCACATTTCACTGATTAAACTATTTTTCCTTATTAAAAAATCAGCATCACGTTTTCTTTTACAAATAACAGTTCCCCGATTAAATTGCTATTGGCACTAACAACTAAAATCTAGTAGCTAGAATAAAGTTAAAAGGACGGCACCGGTAAGTTTTTTTTGCGAAAAAAAATATAATTTAGATGCCGGGACTTTTAATAGGACCTACGTTGGGGCTGTAAATGTTTAGAAGACTAGTCAGATATGAACAATAAAATGCCATAATTAAAGGAGTTTCGGAGGCATAAACTATTAAATGAATTATTATTGAATAGCCAATTTCAGTTATAAAACTTAATTATTTTCTCATTCAGGAAAAGTAGACCAAGTTAACACCTTGAGACTCATAGGTTGCCAGATTAGCAATAAGAAATAAAATTATCTTATAATTAATTCTCCAAATTTGTTTTCTGCCCACAGCTAACTCAAAGACAACTGCAGAGGTTGAAGTAACTAAACTAAATGTTTCTAAATACCCCTGATGGTAACAAAGGCTTTAAAGTATCCCTAGTAGGCTCAAAATCGCGTCATATGTCTGAGAGGGTTAAAATACAATTACCGCTGGGTTTTTTTTAGAGTAACCTACCGGTAATAAAGCTAGAATGAAGATGCCGGGTTTTAAGATAGAACTGTGTGAGATACGGTGCAGCAGGCTAATGTTTAGAATCTAAGACTACTTTAAATGAAAATCTGGCACACTATTAACTACGATAACAAGTTTTATTTGCACCCAAGGTAAAGCTAAAACCTAGACAAAGTATATAATTCCTAAAGTTTTGTTCAAAGATACTAAATGTCAAATTTATTCCATATAATTATATATAGAAATAGTGACAGAAATTTGAAAATCATGGCTAATATTTATAAACTTCTAAAAATCAAAACAAAAAATTATGCTATATATATTTAAGATTAAGTCAAAGCAAGCTTTAACTTTCACTAAATTTTAACAGGGACAGGGGGCTAGAAGTCTTCTCATTATACAATTCTACTCGAAGAGACAAATAGGAGAGGGAACGCAGAAGTCGTCCGACCCTGAGAATAGGAACTTTAAAAGCTTCTGTTCGGGCTCGGTCTCATGTCGGCCACCCCCAGTAATAGGGTATGTGCCTGCTATACGTCTATACATTAAATATATACCGGAAATTCTGAAAATTAAAGAAATTATGTATAGCCATCTATAAATCTAAGAATTCCTAAATCTAGTTCAGATTATTAAATCCGACGAAGATTTAACTTAAAGACTACATTTTAGTACTGAAATTATATTTTTTTTTATTAGAACTGCAATTTTTATATTTTAAATTTATAATGGCAAAAATTAAGTTAATTTCATCTGCAAGTAAAGAAGTTTTATTCAAAAACATGCTTCTACATTTTACTTTTAACAACCTTCTAGAACTTTCATAAAAATATTACGTTAAAGGCAAAATTATGAACAAAACACAAAGATTTAACACTCACCAGAAACACCAGTTCAGCAACAGCTCTCCTGCATTCTAAGGGTACCTCTTGGATCGGAATTCTTGTCCAAGAAATATTTAGTTCCTTTTTTCGTAGTAAACACTTTACCCAATTTTAGTGGTAGTTTTAAGAGACATTTTCAACGCCACCCCTCGCTATTGAAATTTTATAGGTAAATTTTCTATCAGTTTCAGTTTTATCCACATTAATCTCTCACATTAATACGCAGCTATACATTCCCCTGCCTTGGGGCTTATTAACCCCTTCAGCATGAAGTCTAATTTGTAATCATTCTGATAACCATTACACTAATTTATTTAGCAATAGCAAATAATCTACCGGTACCTCTATGATTTTAAAGTGGTAAACACTCAATAAACCATCTGAATAATAGTTTAAATTACAAAAGATCTAGATTTAGACATTGGTAAAAGTAATCTTGCTGAGAGAGTTAAATAGGTGCCGGTATTTATGGGAATTATAGTCAGTTACACAGATCGATATCCTACTTTGAGCGTAACTACACTGTAGAACCTTTGGTAAATTTAATGCAGCATTTATTTCAGAGATCAGCTTCTAGATCACAAATAAATTTAATTTGGCAGTAAAAATTATTGGGCTACTGCTAATCACTTCACATAACACTACAATACATTTGGATCGGAGTACGGTTTCTAGTTTTTCAGAAGTTTAGTTTAAGATTTGTTTTAACGATTAGGCCTATTAATAGTTTAGTTTTGTACAGTAAAGCTACTTTGTTTCTCCATTTGGTAACCCAGGTTCGAATCTCGGGAGGATCACATGCTTCCATTAATTTCTTTGAAAAGAGTTTAGTGTTGGAAGTTAAATGAATAAAATATTTTTCTTTTTCTGAAATCTCATGCAAGATTTCTACCGCTAACCGATAAAGTCAGTTACACGATCGCTTTTTCCGGCAATTGACCACTTGCGAGTTTAGTTCTAGAAGTAAGTTGTATCTGTAATCCTCGATATTTAGCAGAATTACCAGCTAAAACAGTCATAGTATATTCATAAATACATATCACCCAATTAAAGATACCTTATTCATCAGAAACTTAAATTATTATTGTAAATCTATTAGAACATATAAATATTTACGGCTCAAACTTCCTTATAGCTTTAAACGAAAGTAGTCTATTTTCGATGAACAATTTTTTTATTTCAAGAAGAATTTGTGCTTTGGATTTTTTGGACAAAATTAGGTTGGGTTAAAATTTTATCCATAAATGTCAATGCCGTAGGCCTATAGGTTATAATTTTTTATTTCAGCGGATGGCAATTTTAATCCTTTAGCAGCTAATTTCTCAATACTGAACACAAAAACATGAAACTAGGCCTACGTCTATGCGAGTTATTAATGCCAAGTTTTAATTAAATTAATTTTTCACTAAAAAATCTTTAAAATAACTGCGAAATTTTGATGGAAACTTTAAAATTTCTACCATCAGCTGGAAAAAAGAGACTATAGTTATACTCTATGAATCACTATATAGGTAGTTTTCATCGCAAATTCAAGTCATTAGCAGGGTGTAAATTCATTTACCCCATTAAATTTACAGAAAACAGTTTGAAGTAATTAAAATTTTCCAAAGTCCAAATATTTACGGATTAAAATAATAAAGAGCGAACCGGATTATTTTTGTCAAAGTCCATATAATAACTTAACCAAAATACCGAAATGTTAAAGTGTTAAAGTCCACATATTTAAGCAATAAAAACGCTCTGCAAAAGCGATCCCTGCTAAAGAGAATGGCCACAAAGCCTACACATCGCAAATATGATTGCCACAAAGCCTACACATCGCAAATAGGATTGCCACAAAGCCTACACATCGCAAATAGGATTTTAATTATTAACTAAGAAATGCAAGAGCGAATCCGGTACGAAAGTTAAAAGTCCACAAATATTAGCCTAGTGAAAACCGCAACATATCCCAGCTAAAGAAAATTGCCATAAAACCTAAACATCGCAATAAGTAACTCTTTTAAACAAATGCACAGATGCAATAGCGAATACGGTTCGAAAGTTAGTTTACAAATATTAACGCAGTAAAAACAGCGAGAGCGATTCCAGCTATAGACATGGCAGCAAAGTTTATGCATCGCAAATATTAACACAAACAAAGAAATGCAAGAGCGAACACGGTATGAAAGTTAAAAGTCCACCAATATTAGCTTAGTAAGACCCCCAAGAACGATTCAACTAGAATAACCGGCCATAAAGTGTACGCAAATAATATCGCTAGAGCACTTTCTAACTTCACCTTCACCGTTCGCAATCCTGGAAGAGATTAACCCCTTTCACCACAGTCCAGTCGTCCTTGCCTCGGATTGAGAATCGAGATAAGATTGATTCGCTGTTTTTAGGCGATTCGAACAGCCTTGGGTCGAATCAGTCTCTTTGATCTTAAAAATTCGAACTCCTTTGGGTGAAGCATTCTCTTTGTTCTTCTACAATTCGAACCGCCTTAATGGTCGAAGCATTATCGATCTCTTTTTACATACACATTTCGAACACCCTTGGTCGAATCCTTTCCCGCATTCAGACTAATAGACTCTGAAGATTCATCGTATTTTAATCAGAATCGACTCTTAATTATGTATTGTATTTTGTTCAGCTTAGGAAAGGCCTATGGAAATCAATGGTTTAATCAAGATAGTTTTATGCCTATTTGCGCAGGCGATTGCACAGTCGTTAACATAAATAAGGCCACACCCATTTGAATAACCGAGTCTTTGACCCTTTCTGTACCGGTGACGTCTTTTATATTTTGTTTCAGCCACATATAGACGATTTTACGAAGCTTAGGAAGGATATATAGCCGCTAAAAGGATTGAGAGTCTGTAGCCTTTGAATGGATAGACGTCCTTCCTAAGCTGAATAAAATCGTCTAATATTTGCCAGAATGTGTCAATATACTACATACATTAAATATTTCTTCAGGCTATCATTCGACAATTATATTTAGTTTAGGAAGTATCTATGAATTACTTAGTTAATTGAGATAGGTTTAGCTGAAAAATAAGAAGGTTCGAAGTTCTTCATATTGATCCGAAGTTTATTAATTCTTTACTTAATATTAGCATTTCGAAGGTCCATCTAAGCTTCCCAAGGGGTTATAAAATATATATTAGCGTCTTGGAGTATAGTTTTTATTCAGGTTATCATTCGACGATTTTATATAGCTTAAGAAATATCTGTGTAATACGTAAGGTTAATTATTATAGATTAAATTGGCAGATTTCAAGTTCGAAGCTCTTCCATATTGATTCGAGGTTTTCTATTGACTCGGTACCCATGCAATATTTTCATACGGTGGTTCGTCAACTACTTCAGCATTATATCGCTTCTTTACCTTGGACTATGGCTAAAATTAGACAATTTTATGCAGTTTAAGAAGGACCTTTGTTATTCAGAGGGTTTATCAAGTTCGTATTGACCCATTTGAGTTGTATAGGTATTTACAAACTAAAGAAAATCGATCGTCTAATGGTAAGAAGAATACGAGAACAAATTACGTACGTATGTACGAAAAGGGTAATGAATGTGTCCATATCAAGTTCGAAGCTATTCCATGAGTCGAGGTTTCCTATCGACTCGTTATCTAATATTATTATCCAGGGGTTCGTTTAACTCCTATACCGTCGACGTCTTTTTCATTCGAATCTAGCTATAATTAGGCAATTTTATGAAGTTTCAGAGGGATCTGTGGTAGCTAAAGGGTTATTAAGATAGTGTGTAACTTTTTAATTGCTAGGCCTACATGTCCGTCTTGAGCTGAATATAGGCTAATCGTCTTATAGTTGCCAGAATATAATTAAAAGGACGTCACTGATACTTAAAGGGTTAAGCAGTTCGAGGTTATAATAATCTAATGTTTTACTTCACTCAGAACACCAAATAGGCATACCTCCCAATGAAATTAATGAAAGCATGTGATCCTACCGGGATTCGAATCTGGGTTACCACGTACAGATCACTCTAACCATGACACCATCAATAGTTATAATTATAATTAGCCATAATTATTGTCTTATACTATAAACATAATAGGTGGTTATTTGTCTCTTATTCTGGCTATCATTAGACGATTTTACTATTTATAAAGATTTAGGATTGTCAACGAACTAGATTACCAGACGTCCCTCCTAAGCTGCATAAAATCGTCTAATAATAGCCAGAATATAAGGAATAATACCGTCCCCCGGTACTGGTGTTTAAAATACCGGTATCCATAAGAATCTACTAATTTTAAGGTATATTTTGTTGGTATTAAACCCCTTCACCACCATTATGAAATGCTCATTATATTCTGATTACCATAAGACGATTGTCTTTGGTTTATAATCTACCTATACGACTCACATGGGTAACCTATTGTATATACGATCTCAATAAATCATCTTAATACAATAGGTCCTTAAACTGTTACCATTAGACGATTTTCTTTGGTATATAATCTACCTATAAGACTCAGATGGGTATACGATCTCAATAAGCCTTCTTAGTAACATAGGTAGGCTAGCCTACTTCTTAAACTGTTACCATTAGACGATTTTCTAGAGTTTATAGCCTATTTACGATATCAACAAACCCTCTTAGTAACATAGGTCCCTCTTAAACTGCATATACTCGCCTAATTTTAGCCAGATTCAACGGTGTCATGGTGCTGAAGTGGTTTAACAATTTCTAATTATGGAAGTATTATATCTGGAACGAATTTATGAATATAATTATCTATGCATCATCTATAAAACTATATATACTATTTATTGATAACCAAGTTCTATCCGAAAATCAATCCATATACTGTAGTTATAATTACATACAGAAATACATAGGGGTTTACGAATTCTAATGAGTGGGCTGGTGAATATGGCATCCGAGCGTACACGCCTGCCTCGACTCATTAGCCAATCAAAAGCCATAATTATGTAAACAACAATGATGGCCGCCATGCGTTACCATAGCAACCAACCCTTAGCTCCGCCCACTTACAGTCTGAATTCCGTTGCCATGGTGACGCTTGGCGGCCATCATTGTTGTTTACATAATTCTGGCTTCTGATTGGTTGAAGAGCCTGGGCACATTTTCTGAGGGAAACAAAAGGCAGGCCGTCTGTATCGAGTGTCTCCCACAAAGCCAAAAAGAGTTAAAGAGCGAAATTCACGGGACGTTGGGGTCAAAATGTCTGGACACACGAAATTTAAAGCAGTCTAAGAAGGAAGACGTAGGGCATAGGCCTATTGATTCTCTCCAAATTAAATGGATAGAAAACACATAGGCCTAGCCTATATAATGAAGTTATTCTTGACAGTGTGCTGGCTTAATAATCCAGAAGGGTTGATAGCCTCTAGTCCTATTAACTAATAGCCTACAACACACTTAGATTACAAAGCGACGAAATACATAAATTATAACCGCGGAATTAGCCTAGTTAGTTTACAAGGCTTTAATTATACACAGGCTGAAATAAAGACCATAGCATAAACACAATACTAGTTCTTATACCATATGATAGACATATATTAAAACAAGTATAGGCCCATTAATTACAAGTAGGCAAGAAATCCGAAACCCATAATCTCTCATAACTTGAATCTATACTATAACAATCAGATGGGTACTGTATATATGATGTCAATAAACCCTCTTAGTTATTATGTTATCTCCACCAACCAACTTTACTGGAGTAATCGAGCTGTCATTTCTACTATTTTGGAGGGGGTCAACGAGTAAATAGGTGTGGAAGCTTACAGCCATGATTGCTCCAGTCATTCCTGATTTACAAGAGGTTAGGGGTAAAACTTCTAGTCTAATTATAATGGACAAACTATATATCGAAATAATAGTTGGGCATACAAGTAGGGTTTTGACTAGGCCTATAGCCTACTCCGTTTCATTTCATCTGACGGTAAATTGAATCCCTTAGCAGCTAATTTCTCGATAATTAATGGAAAAATATGAAACTACTATGTCTGCATCATATTAAGACCAAGTTTATATAATTAGCACCATATTTCACTACACAATCTTCAAAATAGCAGAGAAATCTTGATGGGAACTTTGCAATTTACCGTCAGTTGAAATGAAACAGAGTACCGGTATAGCCTAGGCCTAGTTGACCAGCTTCAGCCTAGGAAATAAATAAAGGATTCGATTTACTCACTAAAATAGTCTATAGAACTTCAAGTATAACATAATATATCCTACCTTGACAGAAATCATGCAAAACGACAAGAAAATGGAAATATAATGAGACAAACACCACCTACCCCATCCGCCATTACGGCCTAACGAACGATTACCATATTACCAATGTGCCTAAAACTACCCAAATACAATGCAGTGGCCGAAATTTACTCTATTTTACTGTTATGAGTAAAACAAATTATTATAAATTTTTATTCAGCTTAAGAAGGACGTTTATTAGTAGCCAGAATATTGAAAAGGATGTCACTGATGCTAAATGGGTATTTAGAATGCTTGGCCATACCTCAAAATACGCCATAATTAATAGAATAGCACGCTATTATACGAAAACTGCAACACTTTACCCTCTAACCTAGGCTATAGTTAAATTAATGCCCATTCCCATAACCCTATCAACGTTGAATAGTCAAATTTTACAATTTTTATTTGTTTAATTAAGGCATGAACCATCTAAATAATGAACATTAGGCTAGCCGTTTGTCACGAATCACTAGGTCAGTTGCCCGGACTTGACATCTACCAATAACATTTTGACAGTGCAGGCTTGCTCCGCCAATCCTTTGATCAGCAGCAGATGCTCTAATGACTATGCCATGGCGGCTCGCTTGGTGTAGTGACTAGCGTCTCGGACTTCCACCCAGAAGGCCCGGGTTCGCGCCCACGCTCGGCGCATTAAATATTTTTCACAAGCACTGAGTCGTTACCATCCCTCATGAGCAAAGGGATGGGGTAGTAGTACAGGACCCCAATGGAAATACGCCTAATCGGCCTTATTCCTCACCCAGTTCTGATTATCCATTCTCTCCACATGTCCAAACCAACCAAGTTGGCTCGCGCGCATCACTTCACTGACACTCCAAATGCCCAGACGCGTTTTTAATTCCTCGCTCGATACCCCGTCCCTGAGATTAACGCCACACATCCATCTCACCATTCTCTTCTCATCCCGTTCTATTCTATCGATATCCTCCGCTTTAACCGGCCACATCTCCGAGGCATGTGTCATCGCGCTCCTAACACACGAGGTATACACCTTCCCTTTAAGGTGGGGTGGGAGCCCCTCTCATGGTCAGGAGTGGCAGCACCTCTCCAAACTTTCCCCAGCCACTTCTAACTCTAGCAATGGAGCCAGCTTCAGCGCCACCTCTGGCGGAAACCGTATCGCCCAGGTAGCAGAACTTATTCACACATTCCAGCGTTACACTGTCGAAATCAACACTACCGCTAACAGGCGAATCATTTAACACAAGATCTCCCAACCCCGAAAGGGGTTGAAATAGGGGAGCTATCCCCTCGCCTAAGGCGTCTTTCTAGGGCCTTTCCTAGCTGATGCTGAGAGGATTGGGTTCTAGTCATGCGGTGATGGGCTGGTCTATCAGAGTGAGAACTGAGGGATCTCTGCCATACCCATAGCTTACTCTGACTGTTCCTTTTACTTATATATTTTCTAGATCTCAAGTGACGGCGTCTCTTCCGTGGATTGACCTCCCAATCTACCATGATTGGAAGCCAAAGCGTCACATTTTTCCTTTGCCCCTCAACTTTCTCTTCATTATTGCTGAGGGGCACAGGGCCCTGGGTGGGGCTTTGGTTTCCCGGGCGTTTCCGCACCCTCCTTAGCTCCCCGCCATGGAGTGGCTTCGGTCACCCAGGCTTTATTGTGGTCGGCAGGGAGGGTTCTTTGGGGGCGCTCGATTATGGCCTTGGCCTTATTCGGGGCCTTGGGGCTGTTCGGCCAGGCAGCTTGAGGAACAACAACAACAACACAAGATCTCCCTTGCACACTGCACATTCAAAATCTATGGATTTTGTTTTGTCAAAGGTCTTCTAGCTCCATTACATCTCTTGTGTACCCAGTCACTATACAGACGCAACATTGGATCGAGTTACTTCCCACATGGTGCCCTTATTACCAAAATGATATAAACAAGCTAGAACGAGTTCAACGTAGAGTTACCAAAATGATACCTAGCCTAAAGAACAAACCATACGAAGAGCGTCTTAGAGAATTAAATCTATTTCCTTTAACCCAGCGCAGATTAAGAGGTGACTTAATTCAAGTGTTCAAAATCATCAAAGGCATTGACAATATGAACTGTAGTAAGTACTTCACTATCGACCAATCTAATTACACGCGGGGAAATGGTTTCAAAATTATTGGTAAATCTTTTAACTCACACGAATCTAAGAATTTCTTCTTCAATCAAGTTGTCAACTTGTGGAATGGGCTTCCCCGAGACGTTATAGACTGCAGCACCGTTGATTCATTTAAACTCCGCCTAGACAAATATCTCGCATCAAACCCGCGACTGACTGCGTTTGTAAATGAATAACTTTATTTTATCCCCCCCTCAGTTACTAACCCATCTGTCCCCTACTAACTTCCTAATCCTGCCATGGACATTAGTTCTAGGGCAGTAGTTCCCTTTCCAATGTTCCCTTACCCACTCTAAACCATTGTTTGGACACTTGATCCTCAGTGTTTTGGAGGACAAGCAGCCTAGAAGGGTCACTAGACCTGTTGTTGCTTGATTTCCTCTGTACATACTGCGCATAGTTCCACGCCCTACTCCACTAATCTTGACCTTTGTTTTATCTATGTTAACTCTTAGGCCCTTCCCGGGCCAGGCACCTTTTTTTTTAGTAGTACCTGACGGACTACTATCTAGTCCAAAGGGGGGAATATTGCCAGGACAGGTAATACTATACCACTTACCTCAGTGTAGATTTCTGCCACTCCCGCCTCTACCAGTAGCTCCCACATGTGTCTGGATGATTGTGAGTCACTGGTGGGAGGCTGGGAGTCGGTGGGAAGCTGAGAGTCGGTGGGAGGCTGGGAGTCGGTGGGAGGCTGGGAGTCGGTGGGAAGTTGAGAGTCGGTGGGAGGCTGGGAGTCGGTGGGAGGCTGGGAGTCGGTGGGAGGCTGGGAGTCGGTGGGAAGTTGAGAGTTGGTGGGAGGTGGAGTATCTGCATCATCAGGGTTATATAGTCACTAACCAAGTCCACACTGTAATGTCTGCTACAACCACCACTGTCAGATGTCCCTCTCACCGACACCAGTACCTGTTTAAAGGGGAGACGTGTCTTTCAATGCAGGAATGAAGAAGAGGAAAAAGAGGAAGGGGAATATTGGCAGTACTGTAGTTTATCAGCTGTCATGGAGGTTACTTCATGTCCATCACAACCCCTCATCACGTTAATGTTAAGTGCATTAAGAGAAGTACACTACTGGTATAATCTAAAGGGGCACTCGGTAGAACACATATCTCTACCTACGCTGGCCTTGTCACAAAATATACATAAGTGCACAACAATGACACCAGTGTAACATAAGCTAAGAAGCTGATTATGTACAGATCGCCTCTTAACTTGAATCACGTCTTCCTTCACACATAGATAGGCTATATGCGAAGGAAGTATGTACAGTATGTATGTAATTGAGTAAATACACATACATACATACAAGGGGAGGTGTGGCGGAGTGGTCTTGCCACTGGCCTGGTAATCCAAAGGTCCCGGGTTCAAATCCCGATGTATCAATGGGAAGATATTATTGGGATGGAATTTGTGCTGTACCTAGTATCAGTGCATTACCACAAAGCCCACCGAAACGCTAATAAAATACCCTCATTGTTCCCTGATTAAATAGCACTGTATGAGTATTCCCATATTCAAAATATGCTATAGGGGTGCAATGCCTGGTGAGTTATCTGCTCAACAGGTGGCGTTGTGTGTGTGTGTGTAAGAGTGAGAGTCCGAGTGTAGGGGGTGAGACAGTGAAGCACGGGAACGAGGTGTCTTCAGAGATGGGGTCACTTCGGGCCATGAGTGAGCACCTTGCCTCATGTGAAGGCAAGATGGCAGGTGCTCGTTGTACTCTATGTGCTTCACATGTCTCACTCCCTAGACTGGAACAAGACTTCACGGGCTTCAATGCTCATTGTACAGCTGTGAATGTCCAGGCTCTCAGCCTATGCCCGAGAGGGAGTAAGTTGGAGAGAAAAAAAAAAAAAAAAAAAAAAAAAAAAAACATACATACATACATACATACATACAGTACTTCTTCCTTCGCACATAGCCTATCTGCCCATCATATTTTGTGAAAATCGGTTCATAACTGTGAGATAACTTGTTTACAGACAAACAAACGGAGGTGAAAACTTAACCCCCGTTCAACTTTGTTGGTGGAGGTAAAATGTAATGGTGATGATGGTTGTGTAAAATTGATTTGAGTGAGTCAAGGAATGGTATTGAAGAACACGTCATGGAGACAAGGGGCTCACGAGATAGTTTTAATATAGTCCCTCATATTCAAGGAGTTCATAAAGTACAATGGTTTAATGGACAGCACTGTATTAAAGTTTAGGATAATACTGTAGATGGCTCATAATGGTTCAAAGATCTCAACAGTGCCAACTCAACCAATGACATCTTAACCCTCCAGCCCCGGCTATGTATTATATATATATTCCTCGAAACCCGGGTGTTTTGGCCGAAAAACGTCTAGGCTAGGCTACCGTATATTCGTTAATCAGACTGCTTCCCGCATTCCCGCGCATCCCCAAGCGTAGCTGTGTTATTTACCTGTAGAATGGCATTAAGTAGAGCTCTCTAAGTCAACTGGTTGAGCTGTGATGATGATTTCATTGGAGATAACTTTATGGCCAAAACAGCCACTTTACACCACTTTTCGATACTTAACAACAACATACAGGCACACACGAACAAGCGACGCTCTCCTTCTTGTGGCCGGAGATGCGGGGCGTCGGTCCAGCCGGCTGTTGTTTACATGCGTCGGACCGACGCCTCGCACACGAAGCTCACAGGCTTTCAACCACTGGGCGTTCAAGAGGCCTTCCGGGTACCTGTTATATGCTTTTTTATGGGCGTTCAAGAGCCCTTCCGTGGTGAGAGGGTTAATAAGGGCCACCTAATCCAGTGCCAAAGGTAAGAACTTCAAGTCCCAACCTAATCTAACAATACCCGTTTATATAAGACTAATAAAAATGGTCTATTGGTTGAGGTCTCCACTAACCATTTCTTAACCCGTAAAGTGCGATATGCCTCACGGAAGGCACGCTATTTAACCTCTGACGTGCGCATGGGGTGTATTAGACACCTCTGCCTGTGCGCATGTATTTGAGCTGTTTCCATCACTAAAATATTAATTTTACCATAAATAGCATTAATACTTCTCCATATGCACCTATTATAGGTTGATTATATAGGTATTAACATGTTACAACAATAAAACAAGTGGAAACAGCGTTTGGATGGTCAAAATCGGCGATACAGGCCGCGAGTTACATAATGTATGGGTGAGGCAACCTCCTTTCCCGCCAATTTCCCCCAAGGCTGGAGAGACACTGTCGATCGATACTCTCTCTCTCTCTCTCTTGCTAACAGTGATGACAATGCCCTGCTTGCAACTCGCTAATGTTAGCACGAAAATATACCTCAGAATAAGGGAATAACAGGGAAAATAGGTGATAACTGAAGGAGGGGAGGAAAGTGGGGAAGGAGGGGAGGTAGAGGAGTGATATTTTGCATGGCCCAGGGGCAAAAAACAAAAAACAAAAAACAAAAAAAATTTGATGTTTAAAATTTATATTTTTTTTCTCTGACTCTTAAGAGTCTTCCCGCAGTCCGCCGGGGGAACTCTTAAGAGTCTTCCCACAGTTCCCGGGTTAAACAGTGCCGGGAAATGTCTCAAAATTGTATGACACATAGAAAGTAGTAGTACAGTAGAACCCCTCCCATCCGGTGCTCTCAGATCCGGAAACCCAAGAGATCCAGACTCATGTTTCAGCCAACCAGACTTGTCTGGATGGCTTGGGAAAAATATAAGTCAATCCGGAAACGAACAAGACGAATACAAGTTTCCACACATATTATTTACATCCAGCGTTAGATATCCAGACTTGTATGTCAGCCATCCGGATTTGTCTGGATGGCTGAAACCTAAGTGGTTGTTTAAGTTAGATATCTGGACTCAGGTTTCAGCCATCCGGATTTGTCTGGATGGCTGAATATATGTCCGGCCTTTCGGCAGATCCAGACAGGGTTCTCCCCCAATTAGTCTGGATGGGCGAGGTTTTACTGTACAGTAAACACTCGCTAACTCGGACTAATTGGGGGGAGATCACTTCCGAGATGTCCGAGGTCCGACTTATGTCTGACTTAACCAGGGAACTGCAGGAAGACTCTTAAAAGTTCCCCCGGCGGACTGCGGGAAGACTCTTAAGAGTCAGGGAAAAAAAAATCAATTTAAAACACCGAAAAAAACAAAATTTGTTTTTATTTTTTTATTTTGCCAAATATCACTGCTCCACTTCCCCTCCTTCAGTTATCACCTATTTTCCCTGTTATTCCCTTATTCTGTGGTATATTTTCGTGCTAACATTAGCGAGTTGCAAGCAGGGCATTGTCATCACTGTTAGCAAGCGAGTGCAAGAGAGAGAGAGAGAGTATCGATCGACAGTCTCTCTCTAGAGGTGGAGGAAAGTGGTGGGCTGGGAGGTTGCCTCAGCCATACATTGTGTAACTCCCGGCCTGTATCGCCGATTTTGACCATCCAAACGCTGTTTCCACTTGTTTTATTGTTGTAACAGGTTAATACCTTTATAATCAACCTATAATAGGCGCATATGGATAAGTATTAATGCTATTTATGGTAAAATAAATATTTTAGTGATGGGAACAGCTCAAATACGTGCGCACAGGCAGTGGTGTCTCATACCCCCCATGCACACTTCAGAGGTTAAGAGAGGGAAAATTCAGAATTATAAGAGGAAAGTCCGCGTCCGAGAAAATTGGGAGATTTTTTTTTTTTTTTAATGTGAAATTCATCATATTAATGACAAATACGAACCTTATTATGTTTTCAGGGACAGTACAGTACATAGTAATTAATATTAACACAATAATTAAAAGGCACAGGCTTCAATTCATCGTAAAATCACTTAAAACCGAGTGAGAGAACATTGTAAACCGGACACAAATCCCGCCCAACTTGGAATTTTCCGAGATCTACAGGGACATTTCCGAGAGGCCAATGCCATTCAGAGAAGTGCGGGGTTCCGCGTGAAAAGAGTCTGAGTTAGCGGGGGTTTACTGTATCTCCCTATACCACTCCTACCCCCCCTCCCTCCCTCCCTCAACTTGACCTTATATTTTGTCAATTTTTTAGCAGTCCATGGGTTAATACTACACAACACATGAATTGACTACTTGCGAGTTTCATTCTATAAGGAAGTTGGAGTTATAGACATCGGTATTTAGCAGAATAACTAGCTATAATACGGTTTTAGTCATTATAAAAATACATAAAAACAAAATTAATTCAACATACTATTTATCCATCAGAAACCTACACAATTAGGCCTACTGTATTTGTGTTTAATATCGATGTTTACAGGCCGAACTTCCTTATAGACCGGAACTCGCAAGTGGTCAATTATATAAGCAACTATACCTTCAGAGAACATGCAAGGGCCGAGTTAGCCAAGTCCATGAGAGCTTCAGTATAGCCTGTGACTCTTGACCAGCCACCACTGTGACGCTGGCCAGACCACAACTAATAGCCTGGCCTCGTAGACTCTCCAACACAGACTTCGGACAGGCGTGTATCTGGGGAGAAATAAAAAAGATGTGCCTGAATTTGTATTTTGTTTGTGTGTGTTCATTGTTTTATGTTGTGTTGTCCCTATTCGGGCTCTGTCTTGAGTCCCCTCCCCCCCCCCCACACACACACACACACAAAAAGCAAAAAACAGAAAAGGAAAAGTGGGGAATGGGTCTGAGTATATATACGGTACTTACATACAAAATAAATAATAACTAATTATGAAAACGGTTAAAACAAAATTCTTAGTGTAATTGGACCAACTCATGGGGTGCATTTATTGAACTTTGGTGATTTAAATAATCTATACTGGTCAGGTGAAGGTATTGAGGGATAAGCCTTTACAACAGCACCTCGTAGCTACTTTCTACTTTTCCTATTACTGGTATCTGAAGAGTGTAAAGAGGGGAGAAGGGGTGATGGAGAGAAAGGAAGCTGTTGGAGTGGCTTTGTTATGTGTGTTTAGTCTGTATACGTTGTTGAGGTGTCCCTCGACTGGGTGCAAGCATGTGAAACATTCTAGGACGTACTACCACACCCACCAGGTCAAGCAGATTCACACGTGAGCGTGCTCACCACTCGACCGCCGCGGCTCTACTATACAGTACAGTACTCTGTTTCTTTCCAACTGATGGTAAATTGCTATGTCTTCATCTTCAGCTATTACATGGGTTACATGTGCATAATAATAATAATGATAATAATAATAATAATCTATCTATTGCCTGACGCCATGATCTCCGAAGGGGTGGCCACCAACGAACCGCCCCCATGCACCTCTGTCCCCAGTCAGTCGACGCCCTTCCTCCCAACCAGCACCGCCTTCATCCATATACAGTCGACCCTCAATTTAATGGACTACTAGGGGGGGAAGCTTGTCCGTTACTGGAAAAGTCCCTCCGGACTTCTCTTTTTGCCCAAATAGGCCTATGCCAAAATAATGAAGATTTTAAACTTTCTATGTATAAGTTTAACCTAATTAGATAGAAGAGAATAAAACAATACTGTATAGGTAAACAGTACCGGTATAGATAGAAGAGAATAAACAATTCAATTATACAAATAAAGTTGTTTTTCTTACCTTAAACTAATATGTGCCCGCCACCTAACGGACAAATTTTACAGTAATGGACATTTGTCCGTTACTGTTCGGCTACGGACAGAGTCAGTTAAATCCAAAATCTGTTGTATCGAGGTCCGTTAAATCGAGGGTCGACTGTACTTCCTCACTCCATCCTTCCACCTCTCTTACCTCTCCCTCTCTGTCCTTCCACCTCGCTCTCGTACACCTTCTTAGTCATTCTCTCGCTTCCCATTCCATGCAACTCTCCAACCCAAGAGTGAAACGTTACTCTCAAACTTTCTTCTACTCAACACCTGAGCTCTGGAACCTCTCCCAGAATCAGTCTTTCCCTCTTCCTATGACTTAAATTGCTTCAAACTCTGTGTGTCCAGGCATTTTAGCTCGATCGTCCCTTGATTTTGGCCCTGTCACTCTTTCAACTATGAGGGAGGCACTCGCTATAGGCAATTCTGCCTTTTGCCTCCCTCAATCACATAGAAAAAAAAATAAAAATAAAAAATATGGCCGAACCATCTCCAGGTGTTCTTTTTCACATTTTCCAGCACATCTATCTCTACACCACACCTTACTTCCTCATTCGTCTGTCTATCCCTCCATGTAACTCCGCACGCACTTCTCAAGTAACTCATAATAATAATAATAATTATTATTATTTTACTTATTTAACCTCTGAAGTGCGCATGGGGGTAATTGGAAACGTCCCCCTGTGCTGACGTATTTGAGGTGTTTCCGTCACTAAAATATTCATTGTGCCATTAATAGCATTAATACTTATCCATATGCGCCTATTATGGGTTGATTATAAAGGTATTAACCTGAAACAACAATAAAACGAGTGAAAACAGCGTTTGGATGGTCAAAATCGGAGATATAGCCCGCGAGTTGTATAATGTATGGGTGAGGCAAGCTACTTTCCCCCAAGGCCACTGAGACACAGTCGATCGATACTCTCTCTCTTGCACTCGCTTGCCATCAGTGATGACAACACCCTGCTTGCAACTCGCTAATGTTAGCACAAAAATATACCTCAGAATAAGGGAATAACAGGGAAAATAGGTGATAACTGAAGGAGAGGGGGAAGGAGGGGAGGTAGAGGACTGAGATTTTGCATGGCCCAGGGGCCAAAAAAAAAATAAAAAAATAAAAATATACAGTAAAAGTCCGTTAATCCGACGACCGATGATTCGAATCTCCCAATAGTCCGAATTTTTCAATTTGAGGCCAAATCCGAATTCACCCGATGGTCCGAATTTCAAGAAGTCCCAAAGTCCCCTTTTTGAGGCATTAGGCCACTCAAATGACACATAATGGAGCACACACATATCATATGTTCATGAATTCACTTTAAAAGTTTACCATTGTCATTGTAGCCTATTATCTACTTCAAAACATTCAGATTAATGGTCAAAGGAAGCTACTGATATAATCGTAAACACCTTCGTCTTCTTCTTCTTCCACATCGTCTGCTAGAGAGTTTGTTTTGCTCTTGAACGCATCCTTGGGACGCTCCGATGCGCTACTGGCTTGCAACGCATTTTTCTGCAAGCGCATTCAGTCTTGAGCTTGAAAACGCACCTTTCAAGACGTCCCAAAGTCCCCTTTTTGAGGCATTAGGCCACTCAAATGACACATAATGGAGCACACACACATATCATATGTTCATGAATTCACTTTAAAAGTTTACCATTGTCATTGTAGCCTATTATCTACTTCAAAACATTCAGATTAATGGTCAAAGGAAGCTACTGATATAATCGTAAACACCTTCGTCTTCTTCTTCTTCCACATCGTCTGCTAGAGAGTTTGTTTTGCTCTTGAACGCATCCTTGGGGCGCTCCGATGCGCTACTGGCTTGCACCGCATTTTCTGCAAGCGCATTCAGTCTTGAGCTTGAAAATGCACCTTTGGACGTATTAGTCTTGAGCTTGAAAACGCACCTTTGGATGTTCCGATACGCTACTATTTATAGTTCAGTGATCGGAGCATCCCAAGGGTGCTTTCAAGACAACAAGACAAGGGTGCTTTCAATACAATATAATATAACAGAGCACGTCACAAAAGGAAAATTACAAGAACCTCTCAGGGAAGTGCCATTGTTAAGGCATTACTTCCCGAACCACATCTGATCTTCAAGAGCAAGACAAACTCGCTAGTAGACGGAAGAAGAAGAAGACGTTTATATCAGCAGATTCCTTTGACCATTAATCTGAATGTTTTGAAGTAGTTAATAGGCTACAATGACAATGGTAAACTTTTGAAGTGATTTCATGAACATATGATATGTGTGTGTGCACCATTGTGTCATTTGGGTGGCCTAATGTCTCAATGTTTTCGTCATACACAGGTTCATAGGGGTAAAGTCCGATAATCCGAAAAATCCACTAATCCGAACGAGAGCCGGTCCGCTGCCCTTCGGATTAACGGAAGTTTACTGTATATATATTTTTTTTTCGATGTCAAAAGTTGATTTTTTTTTTCACTCACTCATAAGAGTCTCCCCGCAGTCCGCCGGGGGAACTCTTAAGAGTCTCCCAGCAGTTCCCGGGTTAATGACCAAATAAAAAAATCCCAAGATTTTTTTCCCCGGGGATAAAAAAAGGGATGCCAGAAGGTTCGCCCTTAAGAAAGTTCGGGAAGAATGTAGTTACCGGGTGTACTACTACCGACACAACATAAATCATCTATAAATACTTATAATAAAATAAATACTTATAAATCTATAATACTAGGTTAGGTTGTTTGGTTAGGGTAATGTACAGTACTTTTGTATCCAAAGGCAGTCAAAATAGACGGGAACATGATGGTGAGCGTCCGCGTAGTGTAAACAAGACGGGCGGTACACCCGGTAACTACATTCTTGCCGAACGTTCGCCCAATAGCAGTTCCTATGTGTTTTAGGTAACACCGAAAAATATAGCCCCTATAATTAGCCATCACCATTTACATGTACATTTAGATGTATTACACCATTTAGATGTACAGTATTACACCATTTAGATGTATTACACCATTTAGATGTATTACACCATTTAGATGTATTGACAAATGGAATGGGCTGGAGGAGGAGGTGGTAGGGGCAAGGAACATCCATATTTTCAAGAAAAAATTGGATGAAAGTAGACTGAGACGGGACAACACGAGCTTAGCTCAACTCCTGTAAACTACAATTAGGTAAATACAAGGGCTTTGGACCTTCATCAAATTTTCACATTAAGTAAATTAAAAGTTAAAACTAAGATGGCTGGTTTCCTAATTATAAAATTACAGTATATATGGCTGTGATTACTTTATAAAAGCAAAAAGGGGAGGTGTGGCAGAGTGGTCTTGCCACTGGACTGGTAATCCAATGGACCCGGGTTCGAATCCCAATATGTCAATGGGAAGATATTATTGGGATGGAATTTGTGCTGTACCTAGTATCAGTGCATTACCACAGCACACCGAAATGTCAAAAAAATACCCTCGTTGTTCCCTGATTAAATAGCATTGTATGAATATTCCCATATTCAAAAATATGCTACAGGGGGGCCATGCCTAGTGAGTTAATTGCTCAATAGGTGGCGTTCTGAGAGTGAGGGTCCGAGCCTTCGGGATGAGACTGTGATGCCCGGAGGCGGAGCAGCTTCAGAGATGGAATTGCTTCGAGCCGTTGGGCTTCGCATGTCTCACTCCCTAGACTGGAGCAAGACCTCACGGGCCTCTCCGTGTTCAGCGGTAGAGTGTAAAGGCTATCAGCCTATGCCCGAGAGGGAGTAGTTGGGGAAAAAAAAAAAAAAAAAAAAAAAAAAAGTATAAAAGCAACTACTGTGTCATATTAAAAAAGGAAATGTTTTATTTATAAAAAAAGTTTGCAACTAAAACTATTATCAGTATAAAAGCAACTTCGTCATATTAAAAAAGGAAATGTTTTACTTATAAAAAAAGTTTGCAACTACAAATTATTACAATTTTTAATCGGGTGGCTGGCTGGTAGACCTTGCTGATTTGGGACAGGAGCCCCAGGCTTTGAGGACATACCATACACCAGGTTTTTCCAGAAAAATAACAACCACCTACGGGGCCACTCGCTGAAACTCTCCAAACCAGACCACTGGAGAACGACACTGAAGGGGATTTGGTTCTCTATCAGAGTCATCGACGAGTGGAACGCACTCCCAAATTCATTAAAAATAAAAATTGTTTTAGTATTTGGTTTCAGTTTAGTTTAGTTGTTGCTTGATGTAGGCCTACGCACGTGGAAGGTATGTTTACACATTTGAAGAAACCGCCGAACTGCAGTACGAAATATGTTTGATATGGTAAATATATTACCCTTTCAATTTGGCAATATACAATGGATTTTGTAATCATTTATTTTTTCATAATTACCAGTTTGTTTTACAGTAATTATTATATGACATTAGAAGCCTTTATTTACATATTTAACATTATTCATCAATTGAAATGCTGCTAGGTGTAGCGATGTAGCGGCTTTGGCAGCTTTCTTAACGCCTCCACTAAAAACTATTTTATGAACAACTTTTAAGGATTTACTTTTACTTTTAAGTACTTAATTTTAGTTAAAAGTACTTTTAGGGAAATTTTAAAATATTTGTTTATAAATACCGGCCCCAATATTTACTTTTAAGTTCTTCCTGAGGCTGAACAGTGTTGCCAACTTAGCTATTTTTCCGCTAGATCTAGAGGTATTTACTTCGATTTTGCGGCAATTTCTTACAACTTACATAATTCCTATGGATATTCTAGATAGTTCAGACGTTTTAGAGCGATATTATGGAGATTGTGGTATTTTTCTAGCGATTATTTACATATAGGCCTATGTAGTTGTACTATCTAACGGTATTCTAGCGAGTTTTGAGAGCGGGTTTAGCGATATTTTGTTTTTTGATATGGTAATATTTCTCGAGAGGTTCGTATCAGTTGACAGTTTGTTGTTGACATCAAAGCGGTTGTGCGAATATTAGTGTGCTCGTCAGCCTTGCCACTATTATTCGTGTCCATAGAGCAATTTACTGCAAGTTAATAGCCTAGTTATAAACATATTACTAATGGCCCCAAAGGGAATGGCCCCCAAGGGAAGGACAGGTGTCCATAGGTTGAACTTAAGGTGGGAAAATGAGGGGACAAATTTGACTTTGGATGCCAAAATCCTTGGGCGTAAAATACATTTTAAATTAGATACAAGGTCGCCTGTTACTTGCATCCCCAAGGCTTTCCTATACCTTGGTGGGCTTCGAGATCAGTTCATTAACCCGGCAAGCGCGATAGGCCTCACGGAAGGCTTCCTATAGGGAACGCGATAGGCCTCACGGAAGCAGGACCATAAAAAAAAGCCTTCCATAAAAAAAAGGGCCTATCAAAACAAAGGAATTTGTCTCTAGGTGAGATAATTCCCCTCCAGTACTCATCCATGTAAATCTCACCCACCCCCCTCCCCTCCTTCCCCACCTTATTCCCCCCTCCCTCCCCTCCTCAATTATCACCTATTTTTCCTCTTATTATCATCATTTATCGGTTATTTTTCTCTCCCGCGATAATGTAGCACAAGTGGGTTGCATAAAAGATCGTTATGCAACACCCAGACACCGGCACACACCGCCCCGCTCTTCTCAGTTGACTCCCAGACAGCGAGAGGGGAAGGCTGCCTGTCTCTCTCTCTCGCCTGAGATTATGACCGGGTGGCCAATATCTTCGTTTTTCACCACCCAAATGCTTTTCCCACTTATTTTAGCACTCTTGAAGGTTCATATATACATCATATATGTAAAATAAAAGCATACCGAAAACAAATAATGGTTTATATTGTAAATATAACGAATTCTGTCAGAATCCAGGGCTAGAAATGCACAAATAACTACCCTAGCACCTACGTCTATATCGCGCTTGTCAGGTTAAGTATGAACTTATAGTGGGATGTTCTGGATTTGTTGGCAACCAGGATGTAACTTTTGAAGATGGCTTAGTCCTTCGGCCATACCTTGCTGTGTATGATCGCTTTGCAGCAAATGATTGCCATCTGGGAGCCGACATCCTGATGTCTCATTGCGCGACAATAGTCATGAACAGTGATCCCCCCTACCTCTTATTGCATGATTTGCATGTGACTCCCATTCCTCGAATGGCAGGCCTAGTCCCCGTCACCATTAATGGGAATATTGTTATGGCCGGTCTTGACACTGGAGCTACCTCTCTTCACCTCACTCAAAACATTGTTGATAAATTAGGTCTGCCTGTTGGTAAACTACCATCCAAACGCATCATACGAGGTATTCATCGTACTGTTGTATCAGATGTGTATTACCCCAATGTTTCTGTTGGTGTCTGTGGAGTTACGACAGTTGTTGATGGAGGGCCTGTTATTTTGGGTATTGGTTTTCCTCTCATCGGCATGAACATTTTGAAGACCTTGAAAAAGATCCGTATGACTCTTCACGGGCATGGAATCTTGGAAGATGAAAACTACGTACAATTTTGCAAAGAACAAAACAAACTGTTCTATCCGATATTGGGCGTGTCCAATGAGCCATTATCTCTAAAGAGTAATGAGAAGACCTGTGCCAAAACAACAAAAAAATCTAGGAAACCTGGTAAGGGAAAGTAAATTTTTTGGTATCCTACATATCCTATTATCGTTTACCGAAACTAGCCTACCACAACTTTTGTCTAACAATTGAAGTCTATTGTTTAGCCAACCCAAGGACACTAAGAACGAAGGAAGCCAATAATCCTAAGGACTCCAAGAAAGAAGCTAATCCACCCAAGGAAGCTAAAAAGGAGGTTCACCATCCCAAGGAAGCAAAGAAGGAAAACATCCCTCCTAAGCAGGGTGTCAATCCACAAAATATGAATTGTGTTATCATTATGGTTTATTATTTTGTTATCATTATAGCGCGGCGAAGGCGCGAGCTCTAGGGGGGTCCGGGGGCATGCCCCCCAGCTTTTTTTTTTGAGAATTTAGGTGTCTAAACCAGTATTTCCTGCAATAAAAAAACAATCAAGATGGAAAATATGGAGACCAAAATTGTGTCAATTTAGCCTAGCCTACCTTTTTTTTTTGGGGGGGGGGGGAGTTTCTGTTATCATTATACAAAAAGTTTATTGCGTTATCACTCATGAAAAAACAGCGTCGTTTGACACCCTGGTTGATTAGGCTATTGATAAGAGAAAAATCAAGGTAAGATTAGGAGTAGTGGGCATACCACTACCACTATAGTCTATAGGCCTACAGCATAAATCATCTATAAAAACTTAACCTTGGCCTAGTATTCTCATTACTACATGAAAACTAGGTTAGGTTAGGTTGTTTGGTTAGGTTAACATTGTATAGATGAGTTATGCTGTATGTCGGTTGTAGTACGCCCACTACTCTTAATCCAGGGTGTCAATCCACAAAATATGAATTGTGTTATCATTATGGTTTATTATTTTGTTATCATTATAGCGTGGCGAAGGCGCGAGCTCTAGGGGGGTCCGGGGGCATGCCCCCCAGATTTTTTGTTGAGAATTTAGGTGTCTAAAACAGTATTTCCTGCAATAAAAAAACAATCAAGATGGAAAATATGGAGACCAAAATTGTGTCAATTTAGCCTAGCCTACCTTTTTTTTTTGGGGGGGGGGGGGAGTTTCTGTTATCATTATACAAAAAGTTCATTGCGTTATCACTCAAAAAAACAGCGTCATTTGACACCCTGCGCGAGTCTGGTAAACCTACTGAGGTCCCTGACCATGGTTCGAAAGCACACCAGTCTGGCAAAACCTACTAAGGTCCCTAACCGGGGTTCAAAACCGCGGCAGGCACCACCACTGGGCCTCGGGATTTTCGGGAGGGTTAAATTCCCTTCACACCCAGCATTTCAAGTCTAACTCACTCAACCTCTCTCTCTCTCTCCTGGACAGTCTTCAGAATGGTCTTCCTGTTGTCTAAGATAGCTCAGTGTGTTACCATTTAGCTGTGAATACCAACAACAAAGCCACTCCAACAGCTTCCTCTCTCTCCAACACCCCTTCTCCCCTCTCTACACTCTTCAGAAAAATGGGAAAAGTAGAATGTAGATACGAGGTGCCGTTGTAAAGGCTTATCCCTCAATACCTTCACCTGACCTGACCTGACCAGTTTATAGTATCTCTCTGTCTCTCTCCTGTTGTCTAAGATGGCTCAGTGTTACATTCTATCTGAGAGTACCAGGCTCTTTCTCTCTCTCTCTCTCTCTTTATCTCCTGGAGTCTTCAGATTGATTTACGTGCTGTTCAAGAAGGTTGTGTTTGTTACCTTATATCTGTATCTTTATAACTCTCTCTCTCTTTCTATCTTTATATATCTATCTTTCTCCTTTCATGTGTTATTTTCAATGGGGCCAGGAGAATGAGCATCATCCATGTTGCTTAAGCCAGTGACCCGTTTTTATATACAGAATTAATGTATGTTCAGGGGAGGCAGACCGTTTTTCTGGACCCCCTTCTCCCTAATGTTTAGCCCCACTAGTTTTGAGATTATAAGACGTTCAGCCCATTAGTTTGGCAATTTTAACACCTTAGGGGACGTGTTGGAGAGAGAGAGGAAGCTGTTGGAGTAGCTTTATTATGTGTGTTATTAGTCTGTAGCCTACACGTCGTCGAACTTACCAACATTATCTATGTGTATTTTACCAGGGTGATTGTGAAGCGACTACAGAGGATTCAGTTTCCGGAGCAGTACCGTCACCTGAAGGGCACCAACTCCAAGCAGGGCAGACTCAACTTCTTCGCCACACTCATTCTCTACACCGGTCACTTCTTCTTTATTGGTAAGATCAATTAATATTTCAACATACAACATAGTTTGTACTATGGCCCCTTGAATAGGCTTATCCGAGGAACTACTGAAAGCCTTTAACCCATTATGTACCGGCGATGTCTAACTTTATTCTGGCTACTATTAGACGATTGTATTCAGTTTACAAAGGGCTTCCAGCAATTAACAGGCCTCAAGCTATCTCACTTAACTATATTTAATACCACAGATCCTTCTTAAACTACATGAAATCGTCTAAATATAGCTAGAACAAAATGAGAAAGACCTCGCCGGTACAGAAGGGATTAAATCAATGTTGCAGTACTCATCTCCTTGCCATAGCTTTTAGAGCATATGGAAGACAACACTATGTTATGCAGTATTGTCTTGGTGGTGTAATGGTTAGAGTATTTAAGATCTGTATGTGGTATCCCAAGTTCGAATCCCGGGAGGAGCACATGTGTTCATTAATTTCATTGGGAAGGTGTTTGGTGTTGAGAGTGAAATGAATTAATTAGATTATACACACAGTGGATGGACTAGCCGCACACCATTGTAGAATAATAGTGCTAAAAAGATACATAGAAGGCCTTGAAGTCGGACGGACCCTAAATTGAGTGGTCAATCCTGTAAGACCTTTAGTAAACTGGCAAGGTTTGTCCCTCTTACAGGGGATAGGTCCGCTTGGGGGCATTTTGTGTATGGCCACCCTCATTAAGGGGAGTAAGGTATCCGGCAATAGATAGATAGATAGATATACACAGACCCTCAGCTGCTGGGGTAGCAGGCTGGGAGTAATTGCCATGGTCAGGAAAACTTTAACACTTCCTAATGATAAAAGACAAGACGGTGAACTACGGAATATCATCAGTGTGGCTCAAGATTTTTATTAAGATATTTCACCAGAGCCGTGGCATAGTCAGTAGGGCGTCAGGCTGCTGATCAAAGGGTCAGTGGATTGAGCCAGCACTGTCAAAATGTTATTGGTAGATGTCAAGCCCAGGCAACTTGACCTAGCGGTTCGTGACAAACGCCTAATGTTCATGGCCACCCCTTCTCAGGAATTACGGCGTCTGGGGAGGAATCATATTTGTGCCTCTAAAAATTGCCCAGATATTCCTATCCAAGACTATACCTTATTGTGGAAGTCCACTGGCTCATAAAAATTTATCTTGAAAGGGGGTCTTGGGGGTGTTTTTTTTTTAAAGCTTTATATATAGGGAGCAAACTTAAAAAAAAAAAAAAAATATTGATAATAAAAAAACTTCATCTATCTCTATCCAGCACGTATTCCAATTAGGTGTTGATGGATATCGCGAACTAACTGAACCATGATCAATTAATCGTATTGTCCGTTTCCTTGCATCCTGTTCACTCCTTGGTAAAATCTGATTTTTTGTCTCATCCTGTACAACTTCTAACGTTCAATAAGAGCTCATGATTTCTCCCTAATATTGTCAAATCCTTAGCTTTGGCTGAGGCTAGCCCTATAGAGTTACGTTTTGTAGTTCAGTGGTCTGGTTAAACTACAATTACAAATAAATTATCAACTAATTGACCATTTGTGAGTTTCAGGATATAGGCCTAAGGATATGAAAGTTGGAGCTGTAGACTTCCATATTTAGCAGAATTACCAGCTAAAATGAAAAAATAAACAATCAGATACACTAATTAATGCTCTTTAGACGACTGGAGAGAGATTTTTTTTTATAGAGGATTATGTAGAGTTTACGAAATATATATTAGTTACCCAATAACTTAAGTTCTCTCTAATTAAGATAAATGTCACCATAGAAAACGAAACCATGCTCATAAACTAATGTATTTTTTGTATAGCTATTTTTGTTTTAATTAATTTAATAACTATAGTAGGCTTATTTGTATATATTTATACATATTCATAATATATGTAAATTAATCTTTCAAACACTATCAATTTGAATGACAAAGGTTCTACAAAAGAGAATGTCGACAAGATGAACTTAGAGATAGCCAACACAGATACTCGTATTCTCATTCAGCAGGTTAGCGCGATTAGACGTGAATTTGGTGTCTCTTGTTTAGTAGTGAATAAGAGTTCTCCATAATAATTAATCACCCTATAAGTTATAGTAGTAAACTATAAAGTCTACATAAGCGTACTAAGCGGTATTTCTAGTGATAATATAGCATTACAGTATAGAAATGACTTAACTTTTCTAAGAAGCTTGCCCCTCTTGCCTTGATATGAATAAGAAAAATATAATATTGAAGATATGTAGCATATTTCTTATTACAAGTAATCCTCACTTAAAGTTGCCTCATTTGAAGTACAGGTAATTTCATTATTAAAATGTTTATCAATTAGGGTACAAATTTCACTTAAAGCTGCTATGCTTCATTATTAAGTTGTAAATCAGACAAAAATGGTCTAAAATTACAAAAACATTGACAAAAACTAATTGTTTCACATTAAAGTTGTTTCGCGTAAAGTCTGTTTTTTCAGGATCGTAAGTACCGGTACAACTTTAATTGAGGAATTACTGTATTTGTTTATGGTTACTTCCAGGTCGAATGATGGTGCAGCTGTCTGATATAACCGAGGAGCTACAGAGTTGGTCTACGGGCCGAGCGGTGATCCTGGATGCAGCAGGAGAGATGTTTTGTTCCGGGGGTGACCTGACGACCGTTCGAGCCATCAGCAACCCTCACGACGGTCTCCTCATGTCAACGTTCATGCACGCCGCGCTGTTACGACTACTCTTTACCCTTCGTCACGGTCTGTCTGGTCCATGGTACGGGTATCGGAGGTGGAGCGAAACTGACTACCGCTACCGACTACCGAGTGTTTACCGAGACCAGGGAGGTGGCTTTTGTCCAGAGTAGGATGGGGGTCGCTACGGGCTGGGGCGGGGGCACTCGGTTGGTCAGGATATTAGGGTCCAGTGCCGCCCTCACCACCTTCCTCACCTGCGGAAAATTCAACGCAACCAAAGCCCTGGAAGTCGGACTAGCGGATCACTTGATCGACTCGCAGAATAGGACCGAGGAGACAAAAGCCTGGCTCGGTAAGCTCATATCTCACGAGCCAGGGGTGATCCAAGCCTTCAAGAGGATTGTGGTCGGAGCGCGGGACTTACCGATACACGACAGTATGTTGAATGAGAGACAGAACTTTTCTCCGTTGTGGGGAGGTCCAGCCAATGTAAAAGCTCTAGGAAAAAACATAAAGCATAAATAACATCACTATCCATTAGTTCAGGATTATTTTTGTACAGTTACCCATGTAAGTTCCATTCCTCTCCGTGATCTTATACATAAAAAAAAAATAGGTCAGGATAATTTGTAGTTACCCACACAAGTTAAATTTCTCTCTGTGATCTTATACATAAAAATATGTTGCAGCTCATACAGAATCGTACTGCATATGACCAATACCACATTTTTCTTAACCCGGGAGCTGCGGGGAGACTCTTTAAGAGTCAGAGAAAAAAAAAAAAAATTATTTTGGCCCCTGGGCCATGCAAAATCTCAGTCCTCTACCTCCCCCACTTTCCTCCTCTCCTTCAGTTATCACCTATTTTCCCTGTTATTCCCTTATTCTGAGGTATATTTTCGTGCTAACATTAGAAATCCGATTGGAGGGTGTGGTCATCACTGATAGCAAGCGAGAGAGAGAGTATCGATCGACTGTGTCTCAGTGGCCTTGGGGGAAATTGGCGGGAAAGCAGATTGCCTCACCCATACATTATACAACTCGCGGGCTATATCTCCGATTTTGACCATCCAAACGCTGTTTTCACTCGTTTTATTGTTGTTTCAGGTTAATACCTTTATAATCAACCCATAATAGGCGCATATGGATAAGTATTAATGCTATTAATGGCACAATGAATATTTTAGTGACGGAAACACCTCAAATACGTCAGCACAGGGGGACGTTTCCAATTACCCCCATGCGCACTTCAGAGGTTAATAGTGGTGTAACAGGCTCCAAGCGCTAGTGAATTCCTTCGCAAGAACTGGCGCTTTTAAGAAACAGACCAGATTAATATTATTATTATTTCAATTGGCCACATAAGTTCTGTTCCTCTCCGTGATCTTATACATGGAAATATAATGTGCATGATTGAATTACAAGTAAACTGTAGTTTCTTATGCAGTGGTTAACTCATCTGATTACTCAACTGATACTGTAATTAAAATAAACCACACTTGCAGTTCATTCATACTACTGTATTTTACTTTCATACATAAGATCACGATGAGGAACAGAACTTAGGTGGGCAACTATACATAGCTCTAGGAAAGAATATAGAATGTAAATATCTCTCTCTAATACCTCTAATATTTTTTTGTATAATTTAATATTCTTAAAGTGGATATAGTAGTTTTAAGAATAGTACAAGTAGTTTTTACATTTGCGATATAATTCATAAATAATAAACTAATTTTAAGTTAATTATGTTATTTGAATATGATACCATTTACCATCCTTCAAATAAGGCCAATTTTGTAATTATGTATTTTTTTTCTGTTATACTGTACTGTATATATATATATATATATATATAGTATATATATATATAATATACCTGGTATATATATATTTTGTTTTGTTTTGTTAGTTAAATATCGATAAATTAGTTGCTTAAGGATTCAATTTACTATCAGCTGGAAACAACAACTTTATTTTTATAGTAAATTGGTGACTAGACTGATGACTTAATAATGAGAAGACATATCTACCATCTGGAGGATACTAATGATTCATAACTCTACTATTATTTGGTGATGGGCTAGTCTATCAGAGTGAGAACTGAGCGATCTCTGCCATACCCATAGCTTACTCTGACTGTTCCTTTTACTTATATATTTTCTAGATCTCAAGTGACGGCGTCTCTTCCGTGGACTGACCTCCCAATCTACCAAGATTGGAAGCCAAAGCGTCACATTTTTCCTTTGCCCCTCAACTTTTTCATAACTGCTGATGGGCACAGGGCCCTGGGTGGGGCTTTGGTTTCCCGGGCGTTTCCGCACCCTCCTCAGCTCCCCGCCATGGAGTGGCTTCGGTCACCCAGGCTTTATTGTGGTCGGCAGGGAGGGTTCTGTGGGGGCGCTTGGTTATGGCCTTGGCCTTGCTCGGGGCCTTGGGGCTGTTTGGCCAGGCAGCTTGGGGAACAACAACCAACAACTCTACTATAATAAAGCTGACATCACTCATGATTAAAAGTACTGATATTATATTTTGCTAAAGTGATGTTTCCACATAGCAATTTTGATTAGTTCTTTTGCTTGCCTTTATATTGTCTTTGTCCCAGTTTTGGTTTGTTTATTTTGCAAGTTTTACAATTTAATATCAACCATCAACTTCATAGCACATAACTCTTACGCCTACAACACAACCTAACCTAATCTTAACAGGGTTGCCTGGAACACCGCCATTAGGACGTGAGACCGGAACTGCGTTTTGTGTGGAGCACTCAGTCTTTAAATTTGTGTATGTATGTATCGATAATATTACAGGTATAGCAAAATCAATTAAAAACAAAATCTTTAATCACAACTCACCATCCTCAGTAATATTCCCAACCAGTGTCCCCATAATGAGAGGCTTCCCTGTGATGTACCCGGGCCGTCCACTCCTCACAAACACCGCCCCACCCTCAAGCTCCGATGCCCACACAAACTCACTCCCGAACGTCTGGCGCAAATAGTCTGTCCTGTCTGCTGGTAGATCAGTGAGGCGGATCTGGGCTCGAACCTCAGTGATCCCTAGACTACCGTTATGTGTGAAGATCAAACGAACGCTCTTAACCACATTGCCGCACACGTCGCCTTCGTATGCTGGCTTGGGGAGATTTCCGACGCTCGTTTCGGTGCAGTTATCGTCTTCACTGCTACACAGGAATAATATAGGTACTAAGGCCTTTTCATTTACGCTAGACATCAGCTTAGCCCTCAACATCTCACTTATGGCCGAAATCTGCAAGGCTCGAGATTCTGACACAAGATCATCCTTTCCGCTTTCGGCCAATACCTGCGAGTCTATGTGTCCTCTCTCCAGCTTCTGCGATTCGAGTTCTCCGCTGGGAACGTTGAGAGGGAAGTCGGTGGTGATGGTCTCTGTGTTAAGGAAGGAGTCGGTTGTTGACGGGAGCTCTGTGGTCGTTGGTTCTTCTTTACTGTCATTACCACTTATGTTCTGGGGTATACAAAACAAAACACTATTAGTTATTTTAATAAAGGTAAAGTTAAATAAAAAAAAAAAAAAAGGAAAGAGAGGAAAAATGGGGTAAGTGCCAGAGTACATACATACATATAATGGGGTACTGTATCAGCGGACCATTGGTTCTTATCTTCAGAAAATTCCTGTGCTTGGTATGCTTCCAGCCAGGGCCCCACTGGGGTAAATAAAATAGCAAAACAGTGGTGGAACTGCCATCCGGGTGAGGGCCTGCTCTGGGTCTGCTCCTTCAGTGCTAAGGGTCATAATCCACTTAGTGGAAATAGCACTGTGGTGTGGGTCAGTGGAGGCATGTTTGGGAGTTTGGAGGCAGTTTCTGCCATGGCCAGCCCTTTTGGGGCGCTTTCTCTGGAAGCGGGGTGTGTCAGATTAATGATGATGATGGTACTGCATCATACAGGGGAACTTAAAATGTAATATCTGCAAAACAAACAAACAAAAATAAAAAAAAGTACGATATAAAGACAAGTGATATACAGTATGCGGAACTAACATATTGAAGATTTAGCAAAACAACACCGGTCTCCCTTGATTTACGATTGGGTTACGTCCCTGAAAACCCGATCTTAAATAGAAAAATCATATAGTAAACCCTAAAATTTATGGGGTAACTGGGGATTGCATTCTCGGACCAGCCAAAACATAAACACCTAAAAACCTACTGTATAATAATAACGTAAATCGGGGATTTAATAGTGAGGGATACCTATATTATGAAGTAAAAAAATACAAGACAAATACAGTAGTACCTTAAATAAGACACTGGGATCGGCAACCACAACGAACGTCAGAAACGAGGCTGCGTCTAGATGGGGGTCACTCTGGCAGTCCTGGGGCAGCGAAGGAACCTCTCGTGTACAGGACCACTCGGAACTCTCCAGGTAGTGTAGAGATTCTGTTGTCTCGCACGTAGAGCCAATCACAGAACTGGGAAGACCCGCGATAGGGGGAAATTTGATAGTTTAGTATTTGTTAACCTAATATTTCATGCGAGACAGGTGAAGCTAGTAAATTATTAAAATGTAAAACTTGCAAAATAAACAAACTAAAACAGGAACGACACAATATAAAGACAAAAGAACTTATCAAAATCACTATGTGGAAATAACGATTTAGCAATATAACATTTTGAAATAAAAGAACACAAAATCATCACATAGAATGTACATCACTATATGAGTAAGATAATTTGTTTCCTAAGCAAATTAGTCGCACATATATTAACGTACTCTCGTCATGTTCAAGGAATTGGTCAATTTATAAATGCCTCACACGTACCTATTGCAATGAATTCCCCCTCAACGTCCACGGCCCACACAGGCTGCCCGGCGGAGTACGTCTCTTCCTTAAACCTCCGAATGTCGTGTGGGTTGTTCTGCCACGGGTATTGCCTATCTTTAATGTCCAGTTTATTATAGTCCTCTACAGATCTTAACCCTGAAAGTATAGAAAAGACAAAATATACACTAAATTGCTCCCTGAAAATATAGAAAAGATAAAATATACACAATCTTTTCTATTTTTGTCATAGTCGGTAGGGTCTAGTTTCTTATAGTCCTGTACAGATCTTGCTCCCTGAAAATATGGCAGTGTAGAATTCTGGGTTGGCTATAAGATAAAATAAATACTATCTCTCTATTCTTTTTTGTAATATATTGATAGGGGTATTGCCTATCCTGTGGGTGGATGGGACTCGTTAGCCTTGGTCGGCAACTCATCTAGGGGAGACAACCTTATACAAATCCGGGTGGATGGGACTCGTCAGCTTTGGTTGGCAACCTGTCTAGGGGAGTAAACCTGATACAAATCCGTACTGCTTACCTAAGGGTAAGGCAGGTTAGTGGATGAATTAGCCGAACACCACTGTAGAAAAATAGTGCTAACGATACACAGAGGGCCCCGGAGTCGGACGGATCCTAAATTTAGTGGTCAATCCTGTAAGTCCTTCACTAAACTGGCTCGGGTTGTCCCTCTCACAGGGAATAGGTCCGTTTGGGGGCATTCTGTGTATGGCCACCCTCGTAAGGGGAGTAAGGCGTCCGGCAATAGATAGATAGATTGCCTATCCTTAATGTCCAGTTTATTATAGTCCTCTACAGATCTTGCTCCCTGAAAATATAGAAAAGATACAATACAGGTCTTGTAGTACAGGTCTCCCTCGATTTACGATTGGGTTACGTTCCTGAAAACCCGATCATAAATAGACAAATCGTATAGCGAACCCTAAAATTAATGGGGTAAATGGGCATGCATTCTCGGACCAGCCAAAACCCAAACCCAAACACATAAAAACCTACAGTATAATAATATCATAAATTGGGGCATTAGATAGTGAGGGAGACCTATATACATTATTTTTCTCTTCGTTTTTGTAATAGTAGGTTGGGGTATTGCCTACCTTTGAATTTTCTTTTTATAGTCTTATAGAGATCTTGCTCCCTGAAAATATGACAAAGTAGAATTCTGGGTTGACTATAAGAACAGATAAAATAAACACTATTTTTTTTTGTTTTCATTTTTGTAATAGTGGGTTGTAATATTGGTAAGGGTATTGCCTTTCTTTAATGTCTAGTTTCTTATCATCCGGTAGAGATCTTGCTCCCTGAATTATATACGGTAGTACAGTACAGTATAGTACGGTACTGTAGAATTCTGGGTTGCCTGTAAGATAATAATTATAATATAAACACTATCTTTCTAATATTTTTTTGTAATAGTAGGTAGGGATAATGCCTATCTTTAATTTTTTTTTATATGTGGATGAGGGAGACAAAAGGGTGAACTGCCTCCCCCAGAGTTGAAAGAGTGACAGGGCCAAAGGAATGTTCAAGCCAAAATGCCTCGACACACAAGAGTTTGAATTTATTTATAGATGTACTATACAATAATGACCCACCTTAACCGGAGTATAAGTGTTGCGATGAGGTATGTTGTCAGTAATAATACACAACGCACCATCCAGGACCACTGACTGAGTTACCTCAATGTTACTACTCCATACTGTCTCACGCTGGTAACAATAACCGCTGTCTGGGGAACAACAGAAATATTATCAGTGCACTTTCTTGCAATATTCTTAACCCTTTCACGCACATATGACGCAGAGGTTGCCAGATTAGCAATAAGAAATAGTTTTCTCACTCTTATAATTACCTCTCCAAAATTAGTTTTCTGCACACAGCTAACTCAAAGACAACTGCAGAGGTTGAAGTAACTAAACTAAAGGTTTCTAAATATCCCTGATGGTAAAGGCTTTAAAGTATCCCCAATCGGCTCAAAATCGCGTCATATGTCGGAGAGGGTTAATCAGTAATATTGCATAGAGTTTGTGCAAAGTTAATGCTATATACAAATGGCAATATTAATATTTGAGTGAAAGTAAGTATGAAAATGTGTACATACATATACAGTACTGTACCTGTATAAATTGAAAGATCAAGTGCCCCGCATTAAGTGCAGTTCCGATCTCCCGTCCTAATGGCGGCGCTCCAGGAAGCCCTGTTCAGAGCTGCCTCAGTTGCAGATTTTTAAATTCAGGATCAGAACATTCACTTGCAGGTTTTTTAATTCAAATTAGAAGGTCTAGCAGGCTTGGATGGTTTGGACATGTGGAGAGGATGGATGAATTCCAGGTCTTTTTTGGTCTACCCCTTGGTGCAGCTCCCTCCACGTTCACAGACTTGCATCTTTTCACCCAACTTAGTTCATCCATCTTCTCAAACATATTCAAACCATCTAAGCCTACTACAGTAGTACACATTTCATCATTGATATTCTTGATACCTAACCTTCGCCTCAACTCTACACTAGACATCCTATCTTGCAGTTTGGCACCACACATCCATCTCACCATTCTCATCTTGTTGCAGTCCATTCTGTTGATATCATCCACTTCGACAGGCCACATTTCTGAAGCATATATCATTGCATTTCTAGCACACGAAGCGTACACCTTTCCCTTCAAGGGGAGAGTGAGTATTATGGTAAGTAGTGGCAACAGTTCTCTGAACTTTCCCAGCCACATCTAATTCTGTCATTACACTGTATGTGAAGAAGTTTTGTGTGACATCTAGGCATACCTAAAGAGATTATGAGAGTGAGAGTGAGTGTGTGTGCGAGTGAATCAGTTTTACATTATAATACGTGAACTGTACTTGTTTTACAGATAATCTATCTATCTATTGCCTGACGCCGTGATCCCCTTTCGAAGGGGTGGCCACGAACGAACCGCCCCCATGCACCTCTGTCCCCAGTCAGTCGACGCCCCCCCCCCCCCAACCAGCACCGCCTTCGTTCATGTAGTTCCTCACTCCATCCTTCCACCTCATATTCGGTCTACCTCTCCCCCTCTGTCCCTCCACCTCGCTCTCGTACACCCTCTTAGTCATTCTCTCGCTTTCCATACGTTCCATATGGCCGAACCATCTCAAGTTGTTCCTTTTCACACTTTCCAGCACATCTACCTCCACACCACACCTCCTTCTTACTTCCTCATTAGTCTGTCTATCCCTCCATGTAACTCCGCACACTCCTTAAGTAATTCATTTCCACTGCTCTCACTCTTGGTCCGAGTCTCTCAACCAACGTCCATGCTTCGCTTCCGTAAGTCAGTGTCGGGATTACCACACTGTCATGCAAGGACTTCTTCACTTCCATACTGACCACCCTATTTCTTGTTACTGCTTTTAGCGTTCCTACAACCCTCTTCCCCTGTTGTACCCTCTCCCGCACCTCTTCATCCATAGTCCCATCTTTACTCAACACACTGCCCAGATACTTAAAAGAGTTGACGATCTCCATAGCCTGACCGTTCAGCTTCACCTCACACTCTGTGACTTCACCCCTTTCGAAGACCATAACCTTGCTCTTCCCCGTATTTACCTTCAAATTCCGTTTTTCGCACACTGTTCCAAACTCATTTACCAGACCCTGCAACTCCCATTCATTATCACTCATCAGAACTGTATCATCCGCAAACAGCAGTATAGGTAGCTTCCACTCAATTCCCTCCCTTTTCAGCGATACACCAACATCCACTGCTCTTGATAGTATTTCTTTCATAACTCCATCCATATATACAGTAAACAACCACGGGGACATCACACACCCGTTTCAAACCAACATTCAGGTCAAAGAACTCGCTCTGCTCACTCTCCACACGTACTGCTGCCTTTACAGATAATACTAACCTAATATAGGCTAAGGTCTGGTAATGTAATACAATAAGAGAACACCAAACTATCATCATCACTACAATCTTCATCACAGCAACAGTTGACGTCACAATACCCAACCTGACAATGAGACAACAATTACTTCATCAATCATTAACTTTCAGAGATATAATATGAACTGTGAAACATAATTTTATCTTTGTATATAATTATATATTAATAATGAAAAAAGAGATGGGACTCATATCTGGTTTGACAAACTATACTCGGTGTCAGCAACTCTGAGATAATTACGGTTCTTTGCTTTGGTTTGTTTATTTTGCAAGTTTTACATTATAATTATGAAATTGGACCGAAGTACCTGACCCCACGTCTTTCTAGGTTTACCCCTACGCACAACTCCCCTTATGTTCACATTCCGGCATTTCTTCACTTAGCTGTAATTATATATTCTCGAGCCGGCCACCCCCAGCTATGGGCTATGTGCATGAGTATATACTGTACAGTTTGCCGCACATATTCTATCCCGTTGGGGTCGTGATTTGGCAGCGCTTTACCCACCTCCCTTACTCCACCTCTTATTAATAGGAGGTGGAATGAAGGAGGGGGGTTGGTTAAGTGGGTGCAGTTCTGCCAAGTCACGACCCCAACGGAATAGAATATGTGCAGCAAACTGTACATACATACATACAACAAAAGTACTGTACAGTATTAATAATCACGGTCGCGCAAGTCAATCAGCTGGAACTATTGCCATAAAAGTGGGTCATAATTTTCTCGGAGTCACTGCCACCAAGTATAATCAAACGGACAATTAAAATGTAAAACTAGCAAAACAAACACACCAAACCTTGAGATCGCAGGTGCAGAAATCCCCAACGGTAAACAGACTTTCCTCTAAGAGTGCGGGAGGGGCCGGGGAAGTGGTGGTGGTAGTGGTAGGGATGGTCGTAGTGGTATCAACAGGCGCGTCACTGCTACCGGTACCATTAACATCAGTACCATTACCAATTGATGTCTCTGGTTGGTGTCGGTGTAGTCCAGGACGTAGTCGGTATCGTTGGAGGGAGTTTCTGAGGTGGTCCAAGTGTCGGCGTCGGTGTTTTCAATCTCCTCCGCGCCCTGGCATGTCCCCTGCTCTACAAGCACCACTACACACACCACCACCACACTTGATAAACACCTTAATATCATCTTATACTTTTAGATGCAGATAAAATATTTACTGGTAGAACTTTACTGCATTTCAACTACTATTACACTAGATATCATTTTGTATTTTTAGATGCAGAAACAAATTTACTGGTAGTTTTTCATGAATGAAAAGTAGTACAACTACTGTTTTTTGCATTCAGTAGAGAACATCATATTTTTTAGCCCAATGAATAATAGTACAGTATTTTTTTTTGCACTCAGTAGATGACACCATATTATACGGTAACATTAATTGGCTATCAATAAGTAACTATATTCTGTGAGTGAGGTTTGGCATCCTTTACCCAACCTTAGCCATTTCTGCCTGTTTCTTTTCCTACTTCAGGGGCGGGAGGCTAGGAATTCTCCTCCCATTGTAAAAGTCGAGACAGAAAAAAGGGGCGACGAAACGTGAAAGTGGTCTCAGACCCTAAGAATTGGAACTTTATATGTTGTTTCTGTTTAGCCTCTGTCTCGAGTCGGCCACCCCTAGCTATGGGGTATGTGCCTGAGTATATACATACATACATAAGATACTGTATGTACAGGTCTCCCTCACTATCCGATGCCTTGATCTACGATATTATTATAGGTTTTTAGGGGTTTGGGTTTGGGTTTTGGCTGGTCCCAGAACGCATCCCCATTTACCTCAATAATTTTAGGGTTCGCTATACAATTTTTCTAGTTATGATCGGGGTTTCAGGAACGTAACCAAATCGTGAATCGAGGGAGATCTATATGTGCCTGCGTATAAACATAAATACATACTGTATGTATATATGTATTGTTACCTTGCCAGCCGCTATGGTGTGAAGTCTGTAGCGCTCGGAGGAAGAGTGGATGAATTCCGTGGAGAGCAACTGTGGTCCACCGCCGACGAACGCTCTTCTTACTTCCTCCGCAAACGTTCCTGGAACAAGGAATTAATATGTAAATCTTGCAAAATTAACAAACCAAAACAGGAACTGCACAATATAAATGAAAATGTATGTACAGTATGTATACCTTACCTTATGATGTGTTCGCCACTCTTCTAGCGGCACCAAGGAGCGCAACGCCCCTCGTTTTGGGTGGTGATTTGGTGCAGTAGACTGTTTGAAGCGACAGCTCGCTCCCTTGCGAGGATGGGCTCGTCTGGCACCTTTTGCAGTTCGACATCCAGGGCTCTCTTGAAGCTGTCTAACGAGACGTCCCTCATGTCTCTTACTCGCCGTGGGAGTTTGTTGAAGAGACGTGGGCCTCTGTGTGATAACCAGCCCTCTCGCAGAGAGCCCATAGCACCCCTGTTATTCATCCGGGGGATTTCGCATTCCCAGCCTCTCCTATCACTGAATTTCATGACTATCGGAGTATGTAGGTTTGCTACTAAACCCTCTGCGATTTTCCACGTGTATATTATTAGGTAACGTTCTCTTCTACGTTCCAGTGAGTACAGATTCAGTGCTCTTAAACGCTCCCAATAGTGTAGCTGTTTTATCGAACTTATATGCGAAGTGAAATTTCTTTGTACACTCTCTACGTCATTTATTTCACCTGCTTTGTATGGGGATGTTAATACGCTACAATATTCAAGCCGCGGTAGCACTAGAGATTTGAAGAGCGTTATCATAGGTACTTCACCGCGTGTTTTGTATGTACTGTATATACACAGGCACATACCCCATAGCTGGGGGTGGCCGACTCCAGACATATGTATAGATATACAGTATATGAAGACTAAATCACAAATACTAGTGATCAAATTATGTAGTAAAACTCGCAGGAAAAATTAAACATTGGAACACCAAGCTTTCGTCTATTCTCTCAAGACATCTTCAGAGAGAATAGACGAAAGCTTGGTGTTCCAATGTTTAATTTTTCCTGCGAGTTTTACTATATACCTGTATACAGTATATATTACAGTATGTTAAATATAATAAAGAGAGCCGTAGAACGTACCCATAGGTCTCCATGTATGACAGGTGATAGAGTGTTGACCTGGTGATGTTGGCATATGGGTCATACCGTACCCACATAGGTCAACACGACCAAGGTCATCTTGACGGTACACTTGTAGCAGTAACCGAGGCTAACCTGGGGACAGAGAACGCTATATTAACCCAGGGACTGAGACGGTCCTTCCGGAAGCATGGTATTTAACCTCTGAAGTGCGCATGGGGGTAATTGGAAACGTCCCCCTGTGCTGACGTATTTGAGGTGTTTCCGTCACTAAAATATTCATTGTGCCATTAATATCATTAATACTTATCCATATGCGCCTATTATGGGTTGATTATAAAGGTATTAACCTGAAACAACAATAAAACGAGTGAAAACAGCGTTTGGATGGTCAAAATCGGAGATATAGCCCGCGAGTTGTATAATGTATGGGTGAGGCAAGCTGCTTTCCCGCCAATTTCCCCCAAGGCCACTGAGACACAGTCGATCGATACTCTCTCTCTCTCTCTTGCACTCGCTTGCCATCAGTGATGACAACACCCTGCTTGCAACTCGCTAATGTTAGCACGAAAATATACCTCAGAATAAGGGAATAACAGGGAAAATAGGTGATAACTGAAGGAGAGGAGGAAAGTGGGGAAGGAGGGGAGGTAGAGGACTGAGATTTTGCATGGCCCAGGGGCCAACAATTTTTTTTTTTTTTTTTTTTTTTTTTTTTTTTTCGATGTCAAAAGTTGATTTTTTTTTTTCACTCACTCATAAGAGTCTCCCCGCAGTCCGCCGGGGGAACTCTTAAGAGTCTCCCCGCAGTTCCCGGGTTAAGGGGGGATGGTTCACTTTTTGGGCAATTTTTGCATGTATTCATTATTTTTCTAGTTTCCTCCCTAGACCTCCATCAAATTTAAAAAAAAAACATCCATTAGATCCCTCTTCTAGATTAATTTGTAAATTTCCCGGTTCTTCCAACATTACAAGCTCACTATCGTTCGCCAGGGAAAAAATCGACACCTAAATAGCACGAAAGGTCTAAATATTGACTAAGAAATGGGGTGAAAGGTCTTAAAATTGACTAACTAATGGGGCAAACATTTTAACATCTGAAAACTAATGGGGCTAAACATGAGGGAGAAAGTGGTCCCGAAAACCGGCCCATATGTAAAAACAAGCTTTCAAATACTGTGACAGTGCCGGGAAATTTCTCAAAATTGGGTGACGCATAGAAAGTAGTGGCATCTCTCCATACCACATCCTCCACCTCTTTATACCCTCAACTTGACCTTTTATTTTGCACAGGTTCTATAGTCTATTCGCTGTAAGTAGGCGAGAAATCATGACCTCTGACCTCTGTAACTCAAAAACGACTGGAGTAATCGAGCTAATATTTCTACCATTTGGGAAGAGTCGGCCAAAGAATAAATGTGGAAATTTACAGCCAATTTGCTCTAGCCCTTTTTGAGTTAGAGAGGATTAGAAGTCATGATTTCTCGCCTACTTACAGCGAATAGACTATAGCAGTTCATGGGTTAACATCTGGCAGACATAGTTACTGCCACTTGACCTCTTTTGAAGCATAAAACACTTGACTGAAAGAATAGTGTAAAGAGAGGTAAAACTATGATTTTTTTTTTCTTTTTTTTTGCCAGATGCCGTAATTTCCGAGAAGGGGTGGCCATGAACATTAGGCGTTAGTCACGAATCAGTAAGTTACTGTAAGTTGCCCGGGCTTGACATCTACCAATAACATTTTGACAGTGCGGGCTCGATCCACCGACAAAACCAAGTAACTTGGGCGGGTGCCCAACCCCGAAAGGGGTTGAAATAGGGGAGCTATCCCCCCACCAAAGGCGGCTTTCTAGGGACTTTCCTAGCTGATGCTGAGAGGATTGGGTTCTAGTCATGTGGTGATGGGCTGGTCTATCAGAGTGAGAGCTGAGCAATCTCTGCCATACCCATAGCTTACTCTGACTGTTCCTTTAACTTATATATTTTCTAGATCTCAAATGACGGCGTCTCTTCCGTGGATTGACCTCCCAATCTACTAAGATTGGAAGCCAAAGCGTCACATTTTTCCCTTGCCCCTCAACTTTCTCTTCATAATTGCTGAGGGGCACAGGGCCCTGGGTGGGGCTTTGGTTTCCCGGGCGTTTCCGCACCCTCCTCACCTCCCCGCCATGGAGTGGCTTCGGTCACCCAGGCTTTATTGTGGTCGGCAGGGAGGGTTCTGTGGGGGCGCTCGGTTATGGCCTTGGAATTGCTCGGGGCCTTGGGGCTGTTCAGCCAGGCAGCTTGGGGAACAACAACAACAACTTACCCTGTATTCCGCAAGTGGAGAGGTGAAGATCAATAGGATGACACCAAGTTGCTGATCCACTTGTCTCACCCTGATCCGCCTGTGTCTGTCCTTCTGTTACACCTTCCAACCTCCACCTAGGGGATACAGAGGGCTGCATATTTATGCTCTCACTGCATTATGTATACATACAAGTTTAATGACCATTTTGTCCACAGAGAATGTGGTTACAGTCTCACATCCTAAATGGCGGCTTTCCAGGCAACCCTGTCAAGGGCTGGCTCTGTTGTCAAGTTCTTTATTTTGAGATCGGACCGGAGTACCTGATCCCACGTCATTTTAGGTCTACCCCTACGCGCAGCTCCCCCCCACGTTCACAATCCGGCATACCCTTTAGTAATTTTTATGCTAACATGATGTAGTTGATGAAGCTTTGAACGCTGTGCCCTTGATCGACAGGCTCAGGGTGTGCCCTTGTTACAGGGACTTTACTGGCTATTTACCATGAATTACTAGACCAAGCTGCCCAAACTCTTGCTATCTACGAAAGGCAAGGACCACTTGCAGAACAGTGAAGTATGAGGAAAGGCACTGGCCCCACTGACTTGACCAATGATGTGAACCTAAAAAAATAACAATAAGAAGAATACTGTACATTACTACTACAGTATATACTACTATTACTAATGCAGTATACAATTAACATACCTAATTGTATGGACCACTTGCAGAAGAGTGAAGTGTGAGGGAAGGTATTGGCTCCACTAACTTGACCAATGATGTGGACCTCAGCCATGGGGGAACACACTCACCTGTTAATATATAGGAATAATAATAATAATAATAATAATAATAATAACAATAATATTATCACTTACGCTGCGAGCTTATTTGCGCTATTTAGGGCATATTCAGGCACTCCTGAATGATTAATCAAGCATCTGCATTAAATGAACTGTATTCTGCCGAAAACTAGGCAAAAATAGCTTCAAAATGAGACCAGAACGAGCTTTGTAGGTGGCGAGGTTCACCCGCAGCCGGAAAATTCGCTAATTATTAGCTCTCGCTCGCTCGGCAACACTGTTGTGAGACACCGCGCGAGACACAGTCTCCCTCAGTGAGCGGCTGGCTGCTCTGAGGGTCGGAGGGAGGTCCCTCACGCTCCCGCCCACTGACACTCGATTTCTACGGCTTTTACAGGCATTTAAAGCCTGGAAATTGCTGTAAACTGCCTATGCGTTCCAGAACGTCACCTGCAGGGAATGGGTTAATAATGATAATAATAATAATATCGGTAATAGTAATGTAGCCTATACCAGTATGTATATACAGTACAGTACTCGGGCACATACCTCATTGCTGGGGGTGGCCGACTCGAGACAGAGCTCGAACAGAATCATTCAAGGGTCCGGGACCACTTTCACGTTCCCTCGCTCCTTTCTCAGTCTCGATGAGTAGGAGAATTGGCAAGAGTTGTGTTATCGGGCGTATCACCTACCTCTGACCGGGTATATCCTAGTGTTTACTATACCCTTTGAAAGGACATTAGCCTAACCTAACAAATCCTAGTATTATGGGTGGGGGCTGCCGCCCCCACTGCCCCGCTGTTTGACATCAACTCACGTGTTTACACGACGTACGTCCGGTAACACAACTCATTCCAGAGAATTTTACAAGGGGAGGATTCCTAGCCCCCTGCCCCAAATACTACTACTACAGTACTACTACTATTCCCAGGCTTCCACAGTCACCACACAGGAAAATATTTGACAAAATTCATGACATTTATTTATCTGTAACATAAAGACAAATATTGATAGAGACTTCGTACTATGTACCGTATGCAAACTTTAAAAAGGTTGAACTGTAAGTGAATAAACTGGAATTTTGTAAGCGCACCTAACAACCTTACCTAACCTAACCTAGTATTATGGTGGGGGGCTGGGGGCTGCTGCCCCCACACCCCTGCTGGTTGAGTACCAGTACTAATCCCTTAGTAAATAAATAAAACAAAATTGGCTGTCGATTATACTAAGGTGAAAGAAAGTCGATGAAGTCTATGGTGTTTACTCTGCAATCTTCAGCTTTGATTGTACATTGATAACGGGAAAGTACCGTATTGACAACCTTGTTACGAAAATTAAATTTTAATACCATACTTTTATATTAGGTTTATCAGAGGGTTTAACACATTTTCATATGATCTTTAGAGCTATCGATAACTGGAAGTACCGTATTGACAACCTTGTTACGAAAAATAAATTTTAGTACGTACCATACTTTTTTATTAGGTTTTGTCGAGGGTTAAAACAAATTTTGGTTTAAATTCAAGACAACCCGCATACGAGCCCCATCGATAATTATCATTGTTTTAGAATTTTCATGGACGATACTTGGTTGGTGTATATGTAATTACCGTCGCAAATTCATTATAAGTAAAATACAAAACACTGTAAAAATACTTCCCTCTGTATGCAAAACCGTCCCTCTAGATGCCGGCGCGCCGATAATACAAATGGCGGTCCAGGAGGCACCCCCATGTTAACATCAACCTGTCAGTCGAACGCCACTACATCTGGCGATCTTTATATGCATGTGTGAACCAATTACAATGGCTTACGTCACATCTCGCCACTCCCAGAACCAACCACAGCCTTACATCATCATCATCATCATCATATAGTAACCAATCACAGTCTATCAATACGTCACGTCACGTCCGACGAACCTGAATGCGCCAGCTTTTTTGTCTACAGTTGGAGGATGGGTCCCGTGTGTAGAGGTTGTGCTCTGGTTCTACATTCGATTATTAAGAAAACCTTCGAAGAAAATGAGCCTTCATTAAAGCTGTTAGTGGACCACGGAGTACTACCTACATCTGTGAATTGTGCGACGTGCGGGACTGTATTTACCTAATTGTATCTACCTAATTGTAGTTTACAGGAGTTGAACTAAGCTCGTATTGTCCCGTCTCTCAGTCTACTCTTTATCCAATTTTTTCTTGAAAATATGGATGTTCCTTGCCCCTACCACCTCCTCCTCCAGCCCATTCCATTTGTCAATACATCTATAGGGGAAGCTAAACTTCCTGATATCGTTCTTGCAGGTAGGTCTTTTTACTTTGTAGCTGTGGCCTCTAGTTATTCCTGTATCCATAATTAATATATCCTCCCTATCCAGTCTCTCCAGCCCCCGGGTGCATTTGTACATCATTATCATGTCTCCCCTCTCTCCTCTCTTTTTAAACTCGGTAGATTTAATTTGTCTAGCCTCCCTTCATATGGCAGTTCTCTGAGACTTGGAACCAATCTAGTAACTGCTCTCTGGATTCTTTCTAACTTGTGAATATGCTTCTTTAGATGCGGGGACCACACCACTGCTGCATACTCCAATCTTGGTCTAATCATACTCTTCATAATTTTCGCTACCATGGTCTCATCCAATTAGTTCAGAGCAACTTCCATATTCCCGGCCATTGCATACATTCCGCTAAGGAGCTTGTTAATATGTTTCTCTGGCGACAAGTTATCTTGTATAATCAACCCTAAATCCTTTTCTTTTTCGGCCTTGCTAATTATATTATCTCCCATCCTGTACTCCCAATTTGGTCTATTCACACTTCTTCCCATATTTACTTATATTAAATTTCATTTTCCACTTGGTGCTCCATACATATATTTTATCTAAATCCCCTTGCAGCTCCTCACAACTACTTTTATTTGTTATTTGTCTCATAATTTTTACGTCATCTGCAAACATTGACATGTAGGAGTTTATGCCTATCGGCAGGTCATTCACGTACATAAGGAACATGAGAGGTGCCAACACAGATCCCTACGGCACACCACTCTCAACTTTCCGCCACGATGAGTAAGTTCCTCTAATGTTGGTCCTCATTTCCCTATCTGTTAAATAGCTCTCCATCCATTTCAGCAAACTCCCCCTGACACATCCTAGCGTCTCAAGCTTAGATAACAATCTCTTATGTGGTACCTTATCGAATGCTTTGGAAAGGTCTAAGTAGACGCAGTCCACCCATCCGCCTCTTTCTTGGAGTACATCTATCACCCTACTGTAATAACATAGCAAACTGGTAACACAAGATGTCCCTTCTCTGAATCCAAATTGCTTTGGGGTTATATCTACTTTCTCTCCAACATTTTCATCCATCTCTTCCTAATTAGCTTTTCACAAATCTTGCATACAATACTGTGTGCTCATATAGACAAAAAAGGAGAGAATGGGTGTGTAACCACAATAAGGTTAGTACTAGGGACATATACTTGGTGTTGCTAGGTTATGTTGCGTTAGGTTAATGATTGTTGTCAACCTCTTGCTGCCGTCGGACGAGTGTGGCAGAGAGCAACGGCTAGTTTTGTAGCCCACGTACTAGAGCAACGGCTAGTTTTGTAGCCCACGTACTGAGTAATATGCACACGCAGTACCTGGCATGCAAGGGCTAGTTTTGTATTCCACGTACTGGGTACTATGCATCCCCAGTAGCTGGCATGCAAGGGCTAGTTTTGTATCCAACGTACTAGGTCTAGGTTAGGTTAGGTTGGGTTGTTTGGTTAGGTTGTTGTTGTTGTTCCCCAAGCTGCCTGGCCGAACAGCCCCAAGGCCCCGAGCAATTCCAAGGCCATAACCGAGTGCCCCCACAGCCACAGAACCCTCCCCGCCGACCACAATAAAGCCTGGGTGACCGAAGCCACTCCATGGCGGGGAGCTGGCTGCTGAGGAGGGTGCGGAAACGCCCGGGAAACCAAAGCCCCACCCAGGGCCCTGTGCCCCTCAGCAATTATCAAGAGAAAGTTGAGGGGCAAGGGAAAAATGTGACGCTTTGGCTAAATTGGCTTCCAATCTTGGTAGATTGGGAGGTCAATCCACGGAAGAGACGCCGTCACTTGAGATCTAGAAAATATATAAGTTAAAGGAACAGTCAGAGTAAGCTATGGGTATGGCAGAGGTTGCTCAGCTCTCACTCTGATAGACCAGCCCATCACCACATGACTAGAACCCAATCCTCTCAGCATCAGCTAGGAAAGGCCCTAGAGAGCCGCCTTTGGCGGGGGGATAGCTCCCCTATTTCAACCCCTTTCGGGGTTGGGCACCCGCCTGTTTGGTTAGGTTAATATAGGCTACTAGGTCAAAGTTTGGAAATTAATTTTAAGGGTTTTTGGACTCTGATTTTTTTATTTTTTTTATCCGAGCCAAGTTTTGCTAAAACTTGGCTCGGATTTTTCCATTTTGAGGTTTTCTTAAGTTGAGAAAGAAGGAAACCTGAGCCAAGTTTAATTTTAAAACCTCTATTAGGCTAGCGGCTTATTAAGTCTTTAACCCCACATTTTCCCTGATCTTCATAGCCCTCCCCAGTCCCCACTATCGGGGATTTTAGATTGTTGGATAATGGGTAGGCCTAAATACTCATTTCCAGTGGTCCTTGATATAAAAGAACACTGTATAGCCTAGGCCTAGCCTATCGAAGAAAAAATAAAAACAAAAAAACATTAACTAGTGAAAAGGCTGTCCGGGGTCTCCTCAATTTTTACCCAAATTTTCTTTTGATCTTTAGAGCATAGGCTATAGGCCTAGGTCCTAGGCGAGATTCAATATTTATCTTCAAATAGGCTAGGCCTATAGGCTATCAACAAAATTTGTGGTATTAAAATAACATTGAACCAAAAATCCCCGACAGTAGCTATATAGGCCTATACAGTACATTTGTATTCAACATATGCTTCCAAATATCTGGTAAATAATCTTGCAAAATGGTATGTAGGAGGTCACTGGAAATCTAAATCAGCATAGGCTACAAACAATATTAGGCTAACACATATTTCACACAAGCGTAAGTAGCCTAATACCAACGTTTCACATTACAATTTACACAAAAAATCCACCCTTGACAACCTGAATTTGAAGCTGTAGAAAGGGAATAAGAGAAATATCCCGCTGAGCCCGGGCGTTTCAGAAAATGTAAACAAACCGCACGCTTCTTCTTTTGAACCGGCTTGGTTAATCAACATGGCTATATTCTAGTTAATCTCCGTGTTTCAACCCCTCTCTTTCCCTGATCTATTTCATACCCTCCCCAGCTATCGGGGTTTAGTATTGTTGAGGTAAGTGAAGAAAATAACTAAGAGATATGAGGATATAAATAAGGATCCTTAGTTAATGGGCAAACAAAATACGGTGACTACCGCTACATAGGATCTTACCAATCTCATTTCTAAGGGTAGTTTTGGGTTCCTATCATTCTATGCTTCATTGCTATATACTTTTTATCCACCGGCAGTGTGCCAAAATTCGCCCATTTTCTTCGTGATCCCGAACCTAACATTGAAAAAATATTGATACTGAAATAGGCTAAGAGCCTGTGACTGTCCCGGGGCGGCCGGGAGCCCCGCTAAACCTGCCATTCTATTTCTACATTACACTCATCAAACGATAGTTGCTCTGCTCTACACTGTACTCTACATTGGCTATGATCTTAGAACTATTATATATCACCTGTATTGAAGTCCAAATGCAGCTACTAATGTAAATATAGACGGATAAATCCAGAGCTCGAGTCATGAGAGCGATTTGTTTACACTGTGAAAACACAACTTGTTCGGTTCGGATGAGGTGACTGACTTTAGCACCAATATAACAAATATATATTACAATAAGGAAACAGCCATCGTTCATAGAACGAACTCCTGGATGGGAGAGTCCGCTAAAACATACAAACAAACAAACAAACAAACAAACAACCAATGTACCCCTACACTCCGATGTTATATTGCGCCGAAGGCTGAGTCAAGACGAACACAACTACCGTAATTTTATTGGCACTCGAATGCTCAATAATATGTAGATTAAAGGATAATAATAGGTATTTATCTAAAACTATGTATATATTAACTAAACTACTCCATGTGTTTAATATATTGACTAAATTTCACTGAAATGAATAATGTAAAATATTAATTTAAGTTTGAATGTTAATTTTCTGATCAGATTTCATCTTAATTAAACTTACAAAATACAGATATTGTTTCGTATGTGCTAATTTTATGGGGTCTCTAATTTCTTAAAAATAGTGAATGAATATAAATTTTATGTGTTTGACAAAGAGCGCAAGACCTTGAGGCATAAGGTAAGCTATAAATTAGTACGATTTTATGATGAATTATTGGTTTTCAGGGGTATATATGTGGTTGGATTAATGGAAAACAACGAACGAATATCAGCACTGTTTTCCATTGTGGTGTTTCCGAGAATAATCCAATGATGACGTCAAATTAGCTTGCCGCCAATCAACTGTGGAACACTTGGAAATGTGTTAGCTGTTATTTACCGATATATTTGTGGAAAAATAGAGTGAATTAAGGGGCTGGAATATAACATTGACTTCATGTGAAGTGCGAGTGCCCTACACATTCTAAAATTGTGCATATTAATCTTGGGGAACTCATTATATATAAGGTATAAGTTCAAGGTGATACTTTGGATAAACCTGACTTCTAGCAAGCACCAAACAGCGATTTTGTAAGTAGCCAAGCATATTATTTTGTCAGATAAGTCTAGGCCTACTTGTATTAGCCTAGGCCTATGATGATAATGATGATTTGAAGCAGAAATGAGTAGCCTAGGCTGAGGCTAGGCATATTAGGCTTAGGATAACCCATTATCCAACAATCTTAGGACTGCCCCCACTAGTGGGGCTATGTATAATGTATTGATAGGCTAATGAAGATCAAGGAAGATTTGAGGTTAAAGACAGTAAAAAATAAGGTTAGCTAGGCAGCTGGGAATCTGGTTCTGGTAGGCTAAGACTCAGAGCCCACTCTTAACCCGGGAATGGCGAAGGTCCTCAATTATGGTAATTATTTAGAAGATGACCTTTTTTTCTAGTTATTAAAAACTTACTCTATGGTGTATTATATGATATATAGAAGCAATAGAACTGTTAAAATGACCTGGGAAGTGTATATTAAACTTAGCCTAGACCAACATTCCTGTTTTTTTTTTGTTTTTTTTTTGTAGCTAAGGCTAGGCTAGGCTAACCTAGCCTAGGCTACTCTTGAGTTTTGGAACACAGTAGGCCTAAGCCTAGGCCTATTTTAGATGTCTAACTTTTAAAATAATAATATAAAAATACGTAGGCTAGGATTATTTGTTTTTTATCATTATACAGAAAGTTGTATCACTCAAAAAAACAGCGTCATTCGACACCCTGGCTAGGCTATAGCCTATGACAATAACAGTTTGCCGTCATGCCGTGGGATTAGGCCTATAGGGGTAGACCTGTCACTGAAGAATACTTTCGCAGTCTTACCGTTTGTTTTTGTTTTCAAGGTATAGGCTATAGGCAGAATAGGCTACAGTAGTATCTTATCTACTGGTATCTTATTTTATTGTAGTTTATATTATGAGTGGAAGATTTGCAATAACTTACCCTAACCAAAGTCCAAACTTAGTGTCCAAAGTGGGATCTGCACCCTGCCTCTATGTTCTCATTTTGTATACCGGTAACTTTTTAGCCAGATTACCGGTACAATTTAATAAGTGTACAGCCAGCAGCTAGGCCTACCGCCTACAGTGCATTTATAGATTTCCCGGAATCCCGGCCATGACTTGGGTATCACTAAAGAATCTTTCCGCAGCCTTATGTACAATTGTTTGTTTTTATTTCTTCAAGGAATATAGTACAGTAGTTTATTGTTCAATTGTTTATCATGTTATGAGTAGATAATTTGCATTACCTTACCCTAACCTAACTTTACTTAGTCTTAGTGTCCAAAGTGGGGGCTGCCACTATCCCCACAGTCCACACACCCGCTAACTAACATATATTATTGGTATGTCTTGTCATTACTATAACCTGACTTCATGGGCAGTGTGCCAAAATTCGCCCATTTTCTTCGTGATCCCGAACCTAACATTGAAAAAATATTGATACTGAAATAGGCTAAGAGCCTGTGACTGTCCCGGGGCGGCCGGGAGCCCCGCTAAACCTGCCATTCTATTTCTACATTACACTCATCAAACGATAGTTGCTCTGCTCTACACTGTACTCTACATTGGCTATGATCTTAGAACTATTATATATCACCTGTATTGAAGTCCAAATGCAGCTACTAATGTAAATATAGACGGATAAATCCAGAGCTCGAGTCATGAGAGCGATTTGTTTACACTGTGAAAACACAACTTGTTCGGTTCGGATGAGGTGACTGACTTTAGCACCAATATAACAAATATATATTACAATAAGGAAACAGCCATCGTTCATAGAACGAACTCCTGGATGGGAGAGTCCGCTAAAACAAACAAACAAACAAACAACCAATGTACCCCTACACTCCGATGTTATATTGCGCCGAAGGCTGAGTCAAGACGAACACAACTACCGTAATTTTATTGGCACTCGAATGCTCAATAATATGTAGATTAAAGGATAATAATAGGTATTTATCTAAAACTATGTATATATTAACTAAACTACTCCATGTGTTTAATATATTGACTAAATTTCACTGAAATGAATAATGTAAAATATTAATTTAAGTTTGAATGTTAATTTTCTGATTAGATTTCATCTTAATTAAACTCCTACAAAATACAGATATTGTTTCGTATGTGCTAATTTTATGGGGTCTCTAATTTCTTAAAAATAGTGAATGAATATAAATGTTATGCGTTTGACAAAGAGCGCAAGACCTTGAGGCATAAGGTAAGCTATAAATTAGTACGATTTTATGATGAATTATTGGTTTTCAGGGGTATATATGTGGTTGGATTAATGGAAAACAACGAACGAATATCAGCACTGTTTTCCATTGTGGTGTTTCCGAGAATAATCCAATGATGACGTCAAATTAGCTTGCCGCCAATCAACTGTGGAACACTTGGAAATGTGTTAGCTGTTATTTACCGATATATTTGTGGAAAAATAGAGTGAATTAAGGGGCTGGAATATAACATTGACTTCATGTGAAGTGCGAGTGCCCCTACACATTCTAAAATTGTGCATATTAATCTTGGGGAACTCATTATATATAAGGTATAAGTTCAAGGTGATACTTTGGATAAACCTGACTTCTAGCAAGCACCAAACAGCGATTTTGTAAGTAGCCAAGCATATTATTTTGTCAGATAAGCCTAGGCCTACTTGTATTAGCCTAGGCCTATGATGATAATGATGATTTGAAGCAGAAATGAGTAGCCTAGGCTGAGGCTAGGCATATTAGGCTTAGGATAACCCATTATCCAACAATCTTAGGACTGCCCCCACGGTGGGGCTATGTATAATGTATTGATAGGCTAATGAAGATCAAGGAAGATTTGAGGTTAGCTAGGCAGCTGGGAATCTGGTTCTGGTAGGCTAAGACTCAGAGCCCACTCTTAACCCGGGAATGGCGAAGGTCCTCAATTATGGTAATTATTTAGAAGATGACCTTTTTTTCTAGTTATTAAAAACTTACTCTATGGTGTATTATATGATATATAGAAGCAATAGAACTGTTAAAATGACCTGGGAAGTGTATATTAAACTTAGCCTAGACCAACATTCCTGTTTTTTTTTTGTTTTTTTGTAGCTAAGGCTAGGCTAGGCTAACCTAGCCTAGGCTACTCTTGAGTTTTGGAACACAGTAGGCCTAAGCCTAGGCCTATTTTAGATGTCTAACTTTTAAAATAATAATATAAAAATACGTAGGCTAGGCCTAGGCTAGGATTAATTTGTTTTATCATTATACAGAAAGTTGTATCACTCAAAAAAACAGCGTCATTCGACACCCTGGCTAGGCTATAGCCTATGACAATAACAGTTTGCCGTCATGCCGTGGGATTAGGCCTATAGGGGTAGACCTGTCACTGAAGAATACTTTCGCAGTCTTACCGTTTGTTTTTGTTTTCAAGGTATAGGCTATAGGCAGAATAGGCTACAGTAGTATCTTATCTACTGGTATCTTATTTTATTGTAGTTTATATTATGAGTGGAAGATTTGCAATAACTTACCCTAACCAAAGTCCAAACTTAGTGTCCAAAGTGGGATCTGCACCCTGCCTCTATGTTCTCATTTTGTATACCGGTAACTTTTAGCCAGATTACCGGTACAATTTAATAAGTGTACAGCCAGCAGCTAGGCCTACCGCCTACAGTGCATTTATAGATTTCCCGGAATCCCGGCCATGACTTGGGTATCACTAAAGAATCTTTCCGCAGCCTTATGTACAATTGTTTGTTTTTATTTCTTCAAGGAATATAGTACAGTAGTTTATTGTTCAATTGTTTATCATGTTATGAGTAGATAATTTGCATTACCTTACCCTAACCTAACTTTACTTAGTCTTAGTGTCCAAAGTGGGGGCTGCCACTATCCCCACAGTCCACACACCCGCTAACTAACATATATTATTGGTATGTCTTGTCATTACTATAACCTGACTTCATGGGGGTAACGGAGACTTGATTGAATATTTTCGGAATTAGCCTCGCAGAATCTTGAGTCTTTTAAAGTTGTGAAAATTAAAGTAAGTTTCTACGTTCCTACTGATTGTACTTAACCCGAGATGGGAATAGCCTACCCAGGTATTTTTTACTCGGCCCAGGGAAAATAATAGACAAACAAATGTTCTAATCAAAGTTTATTCTTGAAACTTTGTACCGGTATGTATTTTAACCAGTACTCTATAGTAACTCATGTATCATATGAAAGGATATAAATTAAGTATGTAATAGTTCTTGGAATGCAACAACAAATATACATGAAATCTTTATTGGACAAAAGTTACAAAACTAAAACAGGGACTGCTAAGAATAATTTAAAAACCTGTTTTCAATGCCTATATTAGTGGACCTGAAGTGCATCTCTTTGAGACTGAAGTACAGGCAGCCAGCTCCCCTAGTATCCTGATTAAACACCAGTAAACATACATAACATCCCTTTTACTTACAATATTATTCATTCCTTTTAATAAATTTTGAGCATGTATTGTGCATATATTTACCTTCACATCTCAAAATTTCTCCGGGGGGCTATGCCCCCCGGACCCCCTGTTATGAAGCGGGGGGCTGCGCCCCCCACAGACGCCGCGCAAAGTTGATCCTTGTAAGCTTAGAAAAATGATCCAGAACTGGATAATTTCTATTTTGGCACCCTGTCCACCGGGGGAAAAAAAAAAAAAAAAATTAGCATTAGGCTAACCTAACCTAATAGCCCCCAAATACATTTAGGTTAGGTTAGGTTAGGTTAATGCTAACAAAAAAAAAAAAAAAATCCGGTGGATAAAAAGTATATAGCCTAGGCCTAGCAATGAAGCATAGAATGATAGGAACCCAAAACTACCCTTAGAAATGAGATTCCAGCTGTGGTGACTCGTAAATATTGACCCTGTTGTTTTTCGGTAACATTCAAGGAGACTACTGCAGGACTCTTCTTTTTCTTACCTCTGACCGGGTATAGGCTATCCTAGTGTTTACTACCCTATACCCCTTTGAAAGGACATTAGCCTAACCTAACAACCTTACCTAACCTAACCTAGTATTATAGGTGGGGGCTGCCGCCCCCACACCCCCGCTTTGACTTAGATTTTTGGTGTATTTGTCTGTGAAGTGGGTATTTTTCAATTTGTTAACGAAAATCCTCCATGCGGACTATATGGAGAAAAATATGGCGAATCTATTGGTGCCTATTTTCCCTAATAAATTGTTTCTCATAACGTCGCACTAGTGTCCTTGAATATTATCAATAAGGCTGCTCTAGTAGTCTTGAATGGTACCACAAAATAGATAGGCCTAGCCTAGGCCTCTAGGCGAAACCGAACCGATTCAACCGAACCCAAGTGCATGTCGCCAATTTTATTAGCCTAGGCCTGTCTTAAAATCTACAAACCTCCAACGGTCTGAATAGGGTTAAAGCATTAAAAAGTCACAGCCATTTATATCAATGCCTTCAAGTACAAGTAGACAAACACCAAGACGGAATCTGGCCCAACACTAGCCCTTAGCCTACAGGAACACGCATTGACCAGTCCAAGCCGGTGGCGGCGGTGGGCCATTCTATGTTCGCCCTTTTTGTGAATAAAGCTCTTATTATCGAGGCTATGAATCATATAAGATGTGTTCGAGTGTATAGTATTTCATGTACACTAGCTAAAATACTAAATTAAGCTCAAATACATGACGTACAAACATAAAACATAAGCAAGTTTATCACACCTGTTGGTCAATATGGCCGCCTGCACGGGAAAGGACGCCAGACAGTATTGCCAGTTTTATGTTGCAGATTTAGCTAGATTCACGTTTAAAAGTTGCTAGATATAAAATACTCTTAATACATTGTATATTTATATGGAATCGTTCATTATCCCTAGAATGTTTTAATAAAGTTGACGAACATAACATAAAAAAGTTTAAAGTAATAGATTTCCTACCATTAGATAAATATATTTTCGCTAGATATGTATAAACAACGCTAAAATCTACAAGTTCAAATTGACAACATTGACTGTATCATCCAATCATCGATGCCGGGGCGTTTGGTGGGAATTTTAAAACGATTTACCGAGCATTAGAGGTGTGGTGGACTGGTGGCCGCTATTTCTATTCCCAATTATGCAGTCCTAAGAAAAGATGTCCACGGCGATATCCCAAAACATGGTGTATGTATGTATGTCAAGTCTTCCTTAAAATATATTGAAATTGATGTTGACCTTCAAAATACCCTTGTTATTTTTCTGCCTGACTATAATATTTACATAATAACAGTTTATCGCCCCCCTTCTTACACCCCCTTAGATAATGAGACATTACTTTACTTTATTTATGATTTTTGCTCAGACAAGGAAATAGTTCTCATGGGAGATTTCAACCTCCCTTCTATTAAATGGTCTTGTGATCTTATTCGTAGAGGTCTCAGTCTCCTCGATACAACCTTCCTTGACTGTTTTACATCCTTGGGACTTACTCAACTTATTACAGAACCCACTTTCCACCCGTCAGGTAATATACTGGACCTGATTCTTACCTCGGAAAATGACAGAATTGGCGATACACAGGTACTTCCTCCATTTCCCAACTGTGGCCATAGCCCAGTTATCACCAATTATATATTCCAGATCCAAACTATCTATGACGAGCCCACTAACATCAAGATATGGCATAGAGGTGACTACAGAGAGATTAACCTAATTTTGGAGGATATTGATTGGGATTTTGAATTTGCCCACCTCAATGTTAATCTAATGTTTTCTCGTTTTACAGACATACTTATGCCCTTAATTAACCGTTTTATCCCTACAAAGAGTTTCAATGACTTTTCTTGTCCTCCATGGCCTGTCAGACCCCCTATATTATTAAAAAATACCAGACATAGCTTTTGGACTAATTATAAAGAAACTCGTACACAGTTTGGTCGTAACTCTAACCAGGCAAAGGACGCCCTGGATCAGTTTTTAGATATTAATTATCGTTACAAAAATTATGCCATCCATAGTCAGTCCAGGTATGAGGCTTCACTGATTGACCATCTCACAACCAACTCTAAAATATTCCATTCTTATATCCGGAAAAAGAAGGTGGGTAGACCCAGTATTGGCCCACTCAAGTCTTCCACAGGTAACATCATTCACGATGCAGGGGCTATGGCTGAACTATTTGTGTCTTCCTTTGCCAGTGTTTTTTCAACATCTGCTCCCACCTCCCCTGCCTCACATCAGGTAACAGATAGTATAATTCCAGATATCAATCTTAATCTTAATGATGTTATATCTGTTCTCAACAAACTTGATACGTCCTCATCGATGGGTCCAGACGGTATCCACGCCCACCTACTCAAATCCTGTGTCCATACCCTTGCATATCCTCTTTTGCTGATATACCGTGCCTCATTGGTCTCTGGAACCCTCCCTTCTGCCTGGAAGAGTTCCTCAGTTGTGCCCATTTTTAAAAAGGGTTCTCGCTACAATCCACTAATGTATAGACCAATCTCTCTAACTTCCATCTGTTCAAAGTCCTTGGAACGTATTATAACTAAATTTATCTATGAATATCTTGACTCTAACAATCTTCTCAATAATGACCAATTTGGATTCAGACCAGGCAGATCATCCGAGGACCAACTCCTTCTAACTTACAAGGACATCACCAAATGGATGGACCAGGGTTATAATGTTGACTTGATCCTGTTTGACTATTCCAAGGCCTTTGACGTGGTTAATCATGACATTCTGATCACCAAACTTTATAGCTTGGGAATTAGGGGTAGGGTACTGGACTGGATTAGGGATTTTCTCCATAACCGTATTATGCATGTCAAAGTAAATAATAATTTTAGTTCTTTCAGGGATGTGCTTAGCGGAGTCCCTCAAGGCTCTGTCCTTGGTCCCCTGCTTTTCCTCATATTTATCAATTATATTACTCGTAATATTAATTCGTCTACCAAAATATATGCTGATGATTTGAAACTGTATGTAAAAATCAAATATGATAACCTCTTAAATTTTCTTAATTGTATGTTTGCTTGCCAGTCTGATATAGACGTGCTTGCTAAGGTCTCTAAATCCTGGGGCCTAACGATGAACCCAGATAAATGTGTCCACCTAAGATTTTGTAGGAAAGAAATTGATTGGGATGACCTGGGTCATTCTGGCAGATACTATCTTGACAACTTAATCCCTATTAGAGACTCTGCATCCGATCTAGGAATTTTAATCGATTCCTCCCTTAAGTTTCATACACACATCTCTAATATTGTCCACAAGGCTGGAGGACTCGCCCATAGTATCCTAAGGTCAACTGTCAACCGGGATGCCTCCTTTATGATGCCACTATTTATTTCCCATATTCGTCCCATATTAGAATATTCTTCCTCTCTGTGGAACCTTGGGTATTTGGGGGACCTAAGACTACTGGAGTCTGTTCAGAGACGCTGGACTAAATCTATTGGGGGTCTCGAGAATCTTGATTATGGTGAGAGATTGAGGATATTAAACCTATTTTCCATTAAGGGTAGACTTCTTAGGCATGACATAATTAAATACTGGCAAATATTTCACGGTCTCTGCTCAATTACTCCTGAAGATGTTTTTGATCGTCCCCAATATTTTGCAACCAGGGGTCACCCATATAAAATTGCTCACTCGAGATGCCAGCTTGAAATAAGAAAAATATTTTTTAATCTTAGATATGTGTCTCTGTGGAACTCTTTGCCCACAGAATTGGTATCCCTGACTAACCTATTATCTTTCAAGGCTGCCCTTTCCGACTATCTTGCAGGAGTTTTATATGAATATTCATGATTTTGTTCTCGATGTCACACATTCTGGCCTCCTCAACCACTTATACTTGTACCTTGTTTGTAAACGTAGCTGCTTATGATGCACTTTCCAGTCCATAGATTTCTATACTCCCTGTTTTTACTATAAATTTTAAATTATCTTTGGGCTGGCGCATCAGCAGTGTGTGGCTTCCGTGGACCCTGACCTACCACTTAGCTCTGGGGTCTGGGAAGCCCACCAGGTAAGAATGGTCATGCCACTGGATTGGTAATCCAATGGACCCGGGTTCAAATCCCGATATGTCAATTGGAAGATATTATTGGGATTGAATTTGTGCTGTACCTAGTATCAGTGCATTACCACAAAGCCCACCGAAATGCCAAAAAAATACCCTCATTGTTCCCTGATTAAATAACACTGTATGAATATTCCCATATTCAAAATATGTTACAGGGGAACAATGCCTAGTGAGTTCACTGCTCAATAGGTGGCGTTCTGAGAGTGAGGGTCTGAGTCTGGAGGGTGAGACGGTGAAGCACTTGAGCGAAGCAACCAGCCGCTTCAGAGATGGAGCTGCTTCGAGCCATGATGGATGCTTCACATGTCTCACTCCCCAGACTGGAACAAAACCTCACAGGCTTCACCGTGTTGAGCGGTGGAATGTACAGTACATGCTCTCAGCCTATGCCCGAGAGGGAGTAGGCCTAGTTGGAATATAGAAAAAAAAAAAAAAAAAAAAAAAAATTGAGGGGATGTTCTTGGGTAGTATGATTTTTGGAATGAAGAATTGAACTTTTCGGTAGGGTAAATCTCGAACCAATGATGCATATAGGGAGTGCTATAGGTGGTGGGGAACATCTTTATGGGAGGACATTAAAATAGCATCAAGGTTTAGCAATACCCATTATGAGTTAATATAATTGCAATATACCTTACCTAATCTTATAATAATTAAGAAGTGGAGGAGATGAGCAAGGTGTTTAAGGATGAGATCTGTGCAGCATGTGAGGAGGTGTGTGGAGTGAGGAGAAGAGGGAGGGGAGTGAAAGGTACAGCATGGTGGACAGAAGAGGTAAGAATAGCTGTGGAAGAAAAGAAGAAAGCATATAGAGTGTGGTTGGGTAGTAGAGGGAATGAAGATTCCGAGAGACAGAAACGAGCGAGGTACGTGGAGAGTAAGAGGGTGGTGAAGAGAGTAGTGAAGGAAAGTAAGAGAAGAGTAGATGAGGAATTTGGAAGGAATCTGAGTGTAAAATGGAGGGAGAGTAAGAAACTGTTCTGGAAAGAAGTCAAGAAAGTTAGGGAAGGTAGCAAGGGAAACAGTAAGGGTGTGAAAGATAAGAATGGGAGAATGCTAGCCGAGAAGCAAGAGAGAGTCGAAAGATGGAGGGAGTACTTCAGTGAGTTGCTAAATGAAAGGAATGAAGAGCCAGCAAACATAGCTGGATATGGTATGGGAGGGAGAAGAAGAGAAGTAGTGGAGGAGGAGGTGGGGATCAGGAGGTCAGAAGTGTGGGAAGCCATGAAAAGAGTGAAGTTGGGGAAAGCACCAGGAACAGATGGAGTGTGTGGGGAAATGTTGAGGTATGGTGGTGAGATAGTGATAGAATGGGTATGGAAAATGTGCAAACTAGCATGGGAGAAGGGGAGTGCACCCGATGACTGGAAGACTGGCATAATAGTCCCCCTATATAAGGGCAAAGGGGAAAGAGGAGTGTGTGGTAACCACCGAGGAATATGTCTTCTAAGCGTAGTAGGGAAGGTATACAGTAGGGTAGTGATTGAGAGAGTGAGAGTGAGAACGGAGAAATGGATAGGCGACGAGCAGGGAGGTTTTAGGAAGGGAAGAGGATGTGTAGATCAGATTTTTACCCTGAATTGTGTTGTGGAGAAGTATCTGGAGAAGAAACAAAAGGTGTATGTTGCCTTTATGGACTTGGAGAAGGCCTATGACAGAGTGGATAGAGAAGGTTTGTGGAAAGTACTTAGAATATACGGAGTAGAGGGCAAGTTGCTGAAAGCAGTGAAGAGCATGTATGAGGGTGCAAAGGCGGCAGTACGTGTGGAGAGTGAGCAGAGCGAGTTCTTTGACCTGAATGTTGGTTTGAAACAGGGGTGTGTGATGTCCCCGTGGTTGTTTACTGTATATATGGATGGAGTCATGAAAGAAATACTATCAAGAGCAGTGAATGTTGGTGTATCGCTGAAAAGGGAGGGAATTGAGTGGAAGCTACCTATACTGCTGTTTGCGGATGATACAGTTCTGATGAGTGATAATGAATGGGAGTTGCAGGGTCTGGTAAATGAGTTTGGAACAGTGTGCGAAAAACGGAATTTGAAGGTAAATACGGGGAAGAGCAAGGTTATGGTCTTCGAAAGGGGTGAAGTCACAGAGTGTGAGGTGAAGCTGAACGGTCAGGCTATGGAGATCGTCAACTCTTTTAAGTATCTGGGCAGTGTGTTGAGTAAAGATGGGACTATGGATGAAGAGGTGCGGGAGAGGGTACAACAGGGGAAGAGGGTTGTAGGAACGCTAAAAGCAGTAACAAGAAATAGGGTGGTCAGTATGGAAGTGAAGAAGTCCTTGCATGACAGTGTGGTAATCCCGACACTGACTTACGGAAGCGAAGCATGGACGTTGGTTGAGAGACTCAGACCAAGAGTGAGAGCAGTGGAAATGAATTACTTAAGGAGTGCGTGCGGAGTTACATGGAGGGATAGACAGACTAATGAGGAAGTAAGAAGGAGGTGTGGTGTGGAGGTAGATGTGCTGGAAAGTGTAAAAAGGAACAACTTGAGATGGTTCGGCCATATGGAACGTATGGAAAGCGAGAGAATGACTAAGAGGGTGTACGAGAGCGAGGTGGAGGGACAGAGGGGGAGAGGTAGACCGAATATGAGGTGGAAGGATGGAGTGAGGAACTACATGAACGAAGGCGGTGCTGGTTGGGGGGAGGGGCGTCGACTGACTGGGGACAGAGGTGCATGGGGGCGGTTCGTTCGTGGCCACCCCTTCGGGGATCACGGCGTCAGGCAATAGATAGATAGATAATAATTAATCCAGAACCCAATCTATCATGAATCAGAGCCATTATACCTTACCTATGATCATATAGCTAGCATCTACTTATCACGAATCAGAGCCATTGTACTTTAGCTGACCATACAACTATCATCTACTTATCACGAGTCGGAGCCATTATTCCTCACCTATTTAGCTAACTAAAACCTTTACCTATCATAAACCAGAGCCAATATACCTTTACCTTATCTTATAGCTAACACAGAACCAATCTCATCTTGAGTCAAAGGCATTATACCCTACCTTATCATATAGCTAACCATGACCCAGAACCCTGCCTATCACGTTTTAGAGCTATTCAACATAATATATAATGTACAGTGGCGCTAATAAGTCATGTCTCAGCTGTCCTTACGTTTGGCTCTCTCTGTGCTGTATTAATGTCTGTCAGATGTTGAATAAGGTGGGTAAGTGTGGGAATAGATTTGTATATCCCCCTCGAAATAAATAAACTAAGTTTAGATATTGCTGAAACCAATTATGGATCAAAATATACTTGGTGCCGAGACATCACTTATTAGTGCGACTGTACATTCATTTAAAATATCGAGGGATACATACATACAAGTTTAAAGATTGTTTCATCCACAGAGAACAGGGGTTTAGTCTATTTACAAGTTTACTGTATCTATAATATATATGATATTTGTCTCATGTCCTCAAACAGGCAGCCCAGCAGTAGGCATCATGGTACAAGGAATGTATTGTCTTTATACCACACAAGGCAGATCCCATTCACTCCCAACTCCTGTCATTCATATGGCTATCCTAAAGTTTGAAATTTCCACCTTCTTGAGTTGATCACATTACTAAGCAAGTTTTTCCACATATCTACAACCGTTTCTTCTACCCATTTATTTGAGTTATCTCACAGTAATTCAGCTTTAATATTCCATATAATTATATCCCCTTATCAATACCTTTCATCCACTTTCTTACCTCTATCATAATATCTCCTCTAATTCTTCATTTTTGTAAGGCGATGTCACACAACCGCTTTTTCTGGCAATTTTCGATGAGGTTTTTTCTCACACTATTTTAGGATTTTTTGTGTTGCTATTGGCAACTAGATTGAAGATATGATATGTAGGTGGCTAAATTTTGATAAAACTTGAGTATTGAAGCTGCCAGACAATAATTGCTCCAAAATATTGCCGGAAAAATTACTCTTGTGACACAGCCTTAACCCATTCAGTACCGGCGACATTGTTTTAACTATATTATGACAATTATTAAACAATTTTATTCAGCTTAGGAAGGACGTCTAGCGTACCCATTAAAAGGCTACAGACTATCTCAAGTAATCCTTTTAGCAACCACATATCCAAGCTTCACAAAATCGACTAAATATTCTATACAGTATTTTATTAATTTCACCACAACACCAAACATCTCCAATAAAAATAATGAAAGCATGTATGTGATCCACCAGGATTCGAACCTGGGTTATCACACACAGATTTTTAAATACTCTAACCATTATACCACCAAGACTGAAATAAAATATATACAGTAATACGTCGCCGGTACAGGAGGGGTTAAATAAAAACAAAAATATGTAATCACAGCTTTATTTCTTTCAATGTGGAAACAAAGTCTTAATATATAAACATACAGGGGTGAATGTAGTGATGGTTATTTTTGGAGAATAGTTTGTTTTAGAATAATTGAGCCAGTTTCTAAAAAAAATATTAATATTTTGTTATTTTAAACTGACGTATAGCACCTCTAGGCCCTTGACTGATGAAGATTAATAGTGCCGAAGCAAAGATGATAATTAAGTCGTACAAGAAAATTACAAATATTATTAGTATGAATATGGAATAATGCTTAAGGCAGAAGGGAAAAAATATAATAGTTATAGAAAACAAATAGGAGCTAAAATAGAAATAGACAAGAAGAAAACGGACACAGAAAAATAAATTGGGAATACAGTACTGTACATAGAAATATAGAAAAGGATTAATAAAATAAAATAAGAAGGAACATAAAATATATAAAATCATAAAGGAATAGATTTCAGAGATAGACTAGACAAAAAATCTCACAAAAAGTTTTAACAATAAAATGAAAAGAATATATTGTGAATGTGACAAGTAATCAAGTCATCCAAGCTCAATACATCATATAACCAAGTAAATATTGAACAAAAAACTATAACACTCAATCTATACTATGATGCTGCCTTTTGAATAACAAGTAATTCCGATAACTATATTGAACAAACCGATACCAATACTTTTTGTTTTTATTTAAACACGTAGACTATACATTTATGGCCTCATTACGGAAATAAACTACATTTAAAAATTTGCTTCCACTCTATTAAACCTAAAAATTCAAAGCAAATTTATGTATTCATTATTGTAATAAAAATAAATCCCCAATCAGTATTAAGCAAAAATAGAAACACAGCACTACTTTATATATCTCACTCTACTGTAAAATTTAACTTCAGAGATCCTATAATAAGGGAGACAGCGGAACTCCTGCCAAATCGGAACCCATATTGGTAACATAACTCCATATTCAAAAACATGATATTTTAACTTGCAGCTCTTCCTCTTACCACTTTCTCAGGCATTACCGTATCTATTCATCTATATTTTCAAATGGAGTTCTATGTTTTGCACAGGTAGGCTAGGTCTTAGTTGCCTGATGGTCACTCTCCAGTCTCCATACTGAATGATCCTCTGTAGCATACCTGTCAAATACCTTAGCCCTAAGACCCTTCCGCAGTATCTCATCCCAGGTCTTCCTCGGCCTACTTACTATCTCTACTACCATATTTCCAAAAAATTTCACTATCCACATCCAGTTTCTCTCCACAACCAAACCACCACAGCCTGCAAGCGTGTGTGGCTTCAAGACTCTACAGTAGTAACATTATGATGGTAGTGTTGGCTATGTCAATTTCTATGGTGATCTTAAGAATTTATTCTTCTTCGGTTTAATCAGACCACATGAGCTCCAAACTAGATCTCTTATTGGGCAGGCAATTTTATGGACTAATGACTATATAAATACACTGGCGATCTTCAGATCAGATCAGATGAATGTTGGGGAATATACCCTTTTGCAATGGTCTTTTATTGTCATTTACTTTTATGATACAACTGGCAGATGTTGGCTGAGGTTACCTGATATCTGGTTACTATAGGATCTCCACTCAAACACAAGCAACATGGATATAAATTCAAAGCTCAATCATTTGACTGCGAACAGGGTGACGAGAAGAGCATAATATTCCTAGATGTTACATGTTCCTCCCAGACAAGACTCCAGTACCAGTCTTCCTCGTGTAGTTAACCCTTTCAGTATTTGAGGACGCATTTCTACACTTTATTCAGATTATCATTCGAGTTTTTATGCCGCTTCGAAAGGATCTCTAAGAATCAAGGTAGTTAAAATTAAATAAAGTAACTCTCTAGCTCCCATAAGTTCTTGCTAAACTGAATAAAATAGTTTAATAATAGCAAAAATACTCTGTTAAAATGAGACAAAATCCTTAAGGGGTTAAAAGAATAAAAATGTATGCATTAAATTTGTCCTCAATACTGTAAATACCTAGCAAACGAGCCTTGTCTGGAAAAGTCAAATATATTCAAGATAAACTCTGTGAGGGGTAACAAGTCAAAGAATCAGCGAGTGGTTGGAAGATGTTGGAAAATATGTTAATACCTTCATTAGGATGGTGCCAATTCAATTTCATTCTGACTACCATTAGACAATTTTATTCAGCTTAGGAAGAACCTGTGGGTGTCGGAGGGTAAATGGAGATGGTTTTAACCCCTTCGATTTCTATAGATCCTTCCTATGCTTAATTAAATTGTCTAATGTTAATCAGAATATAATTAATCCTTTTAATATACAATGACACAATTCAACCTTACATTCTGGCCATAATAAGATGATATTATTCAGATTAGGAACAACCTGCTGGAGTCTGAGGGTTAATCAAAAACATTTTAACCCTATGATTCCTAGAGGTCCTTCCTAAGCTGAACAAAATCACCTAGTGTTAACCAGAATCAGATGAAAACAACATCATCCGCACTGAAATAGTTCATGATAAACTTGGTAATCTTATACATTGTGATCATACATTCGGTTTATGGAGAAAAGTGAGAGGATATCAAAATGTGTAGGTTGTTGTTGTTGTTGTTGTTCCCTAAGCTGCCTGGCCGAACAGCCCCGAGTCCCTGAGAAAGGCCATGGCCACGATCGGGCTTTCCCACAGAGCTCTCATTGAGTGTAGATTGTGTTGTTGGCGTAAGTGGTTGTGTGAAATGCAGTCTTCTATGATGTGTTTAATGGTATGGGGTGCTGTGTTACATCCCGGGCAGGCGTCGACAACGGAGTCATCCAGTCTCTTCTGATAGCTCAGGAGAGCTGGATGGTGTCCGCATCTCAGCCTGGCCAGGTGGACTCTGTCCTCGCGAGGAAGGGAGGATTCGGAAGGATGGATTTCGGGAGGTCGTGCATGCAGCTGGGTGTTGTCTGTGAGTGAGTGGATGGATCGGTGAGAGATATGAGTATGGATGTGCTTCTGGATGTTGGTTCGGGGTGGGCAGGGAGGGAGAGAGGACAATAATTGTGTGTGATACCGTGTGCTGGGTGTTGTTTTGATATTTCTTGGTGTCTGTGGGTGTGTTGCCATGTAGTTTAGTGGGTGGTCTTGGTTCGTGGAGGCTGCTGCCAGGAATTGAGTGCCTCTCATGTCCAAATGTGTAGGTTGCTGTGATTAGTAGGAAATATTTGGTGAGAAATGGTAGAAATTGGACCATACAGGCTTTATTTTTGTCTTTCTAATATATCTACAGTACAGTACAGTACTAATGTTTTTCGCCTTGGCCGGAAATCGAACCCACGATCTAAGAAGTCCGAGCCACAAAAAAGACAATAATTTTTGCCCCGCATTTATCTACTTCTTCCATATTTTGGGGTAATATTTTAAGTCACCAAACATACAAGCGCTGTATGGTGTGTTAAGGAAGTAACTATTTCAAGAATATTTTAGCTTTCTTTTAGGATCCCTTCTAAAAATTTGATGGTGAGGTAAATGTGTGAAAGTTTCGACCATATTTATTTTTTAATTATATTCATCAGTCAGCTGTACTTATTTTGATTGTTCTTACTATACAGGCATATTGCAAAACTTTATATTGACATGATTGAACAGTAAAACCCTCGTTTACGGACTTTGTGTTTTCAGAAACTTACAAATTTCGAACTAGATATCCGGTCTGCCCTTCACCTTTCTTTTTCAGCCAAATCTGAAACACTGTTGAACTAAAAATCTGTAGACCGAGGTATATAGCTGAACAATGGTATTCAATATTATATACCTCTCTTTCAAAGTCCCAAAGACCAAGATAAATGTCCCGGTGTCAAATATCCCGTTCAGACTTCTTAACCCATTCAAGATCTGAGTACCCATTTTTTTTTTCTATTTTCCGGCTATTATTAGACGATTTTATTGATATTAGGAAGGGTATGTTGAAGTAAGAGGGTTAATTGAGATAGTTTTATACTGTACCCTTATAATTCCCACAGATCCTTCTTAAATTGTATGAAATTGTCATATGATAGCCAGAATAAACTGTCAATATAAGTCATAATCTTGAGAGGGTTAACATGCTTTATAATATTTTGCATAACCATGTCTCCCCAATTGACCACTTGCGAGTTTCAGGTTATCAGGAAGTTGGAGCTGTAAACATCGATATAGAACAGAAATGCAACGATAATGTAGATTTCTGATGGATAGAAAGTATGATGAATTTTACTTTATGTATTTATATATGTACGACTGTATTTTAGCTGGTAATACTGCTTAATATTGATGTCTACAGCTCCAACTTTCTTATACCGTAACATGAAAATCTTAAGTGGTCAATTAATTCTACTGTAACTTTAAGTATTTATAAATGTACTACGACCGTATTTTAGCTGGTAATACTGCTTAATATTGATGTCTACAGCTCCAACTTCCTTATACTGTTACATGAAACTCTTAAGTGGTCAAATAATTCAAGATAAATGAGTGTTGGTTTACTTACTGTCTCTCACAATGAAATACCAATATAAACTATACTTATTACCAACTTCCGTTAATATTTTAAATCAATATGCTCTTTCTACATAGTGATTTTGACAAGTTTGTCTGTCTTTATATTGTGCGGTTTCTGGTTTTAGTTTGTTTGCTTTGCAAGTTTTACATATTAATTTCAAATCATGCATCTACAAATTATTGTCATCCACACTAGTTTGTTATTAATACATCAAAGTTCATTAAAAGTTCATAATTGTTTGTGTTGTTTCTCAGTAAAATTACTTTGTGCTACATGTTTTGATTTTCCTTTTTTCCCAACATTTTTATCAGTGTAATTATTTTACAGACTGCAGTTCATTAAAAAAATCATTCCCAAAATTATAAATACAATCTGCTAAATCCATGCTTAATTAATACCAGTATATTATAATATGTATTTTACCACATTGATCAACATCATATAAGGCCTGGTGTAATATATCCTTCACTTGCTTAGATGACAAAGACAAATATAAAAAATTCCTACAAAGTATTTAAATATCCTTTACAACAATATGGTAATTATTATTGCTAAACAAAACTGTGTGTACAAACATTTAAAAGTAGAAAATTGTCAAGACAAAAGTACCCAAAACAATATTAAGAAACACATATCTAAGAATAGCACTTACAAAAAATACGGTACAAATTTTGATCTCCGAGATATTACAGAAAAAATCCTTATGTCTGGATGATAGAAAAGCATAATCATGAGAATTATTTCACTACAGTATTTCATAAGTATAAAAACCTTCTCTAACAGACTACAATATTATTTTATTTCACTCTAGGACAGTTTTTATTGAGCTTAGGAAGTTAGGAAGAATCTTTTAGGCAGCAACCGAGTGTGTTTCCTTCGCCTGGTTTATCCGCTCTATAAATCATCCATAGATCGCCTTAACCCCTTCTGTATTTTTAGTCATATTAGGTAGGTTGGGTGGCAGATAGGCATCTATAGATAGATAGCCAGAATAAGAGAAAAGAATGCATCACCGACCTACAAGAGTTAAGGGCTGGTGATGGGCTGGTCTATCAGAGTGAGAACTGAGCGATCTCTGCCATACCCATATCTTACTCTGACTGTTCCTTTTACTTTTATATTATCTAGATCTCAAGTGACGGCGTCTCTTCCGTGGATTGACCTCCCAGTCTACCTAGATTGGAAGCCAAAGCGTCAAAAAATTTTCCTTTGCCCCTCAACTTTCTCTTCATAATTGCTGAGGGGCACAGGGCCCTGGGTGAGGCTTTGGTTTCCTGGGCGTTTCCGCACCCTCCTCAGCTCCCCGCCATGGAGTGGCTTCGGTCACCCAGGCTTTATTGTGGTCGGCAGTGAGGGTTCTGTGGGGGCGCACGGTTATGGCCTTGGCCTGCTCGGGGCCTTGGGGCTGTTCGGCCAGGCAGCTTGGGGAACAACAACAAGAGTTAAGGATGTACAAATTTATCTTGAAAGAGGGTCTAGGGGGTGTAATAACATATTTTTTAAGTTTTATGGAGGTCTAGTGAACAAACTAATTACCTCCCCTTAAACATGGCTAGAGCCTTCCTAAGCTACAATAGATTGTCTGGTGTAAATGTTAGTGCTATTGCTTGCAAATCTGCGAGCCCAAATCCAAGCAAGGACAACAGATGGCTAAATGAGGAGCTGGGGTTCAACTTGGCGAGCTCTTTCCTAAGCTGAATTCAATTGTCTGGTGTAGATGTTAGCGTTATTGCCTGCAAATCTGCGAGCCCAAACCCAAACCAAGCAAGGACAGATCCAAACGACCGAGAAAAGTAGATGAGTGTCAAGGCAAAGCACAGAAATATGCATGCCTCATTACAATTTTACCATCAGCATGAAAAGGTTAAGAGAATCTAATAATTACCCATATACCGAGTACAGAAACCAAAACTTACAATGTAATGTATTAAAATTAAAATTAAATAGAACCTTTAATAACAGAACCAACTTAATTTGCTTATAGGTAAAGGCAGGTAAATTGGCAAGAAAAGGAACTTAATAAAGCTAGTAATGCATTTATAGATTAACCTAAGCTAAAAACAACAACATAGAATTAATAACAAGATCAACCAAGGGTTTAATTAAGTAGTATACAAATTTGCATCTGAGGATAGTTTATAAATTATTTAAAAAAAAAAATCTACAATAATTTCAGTTCACTTATCTAATACCCATCTATATAACCACATTGATATTATTCATTAAAATATAAGTTCATTTTATAAATTAATAAAACACAAATAAACCCTAACATACAAAAATAGACTGTAAATGACAATTGTATTGAGTACTGTATGTCACATTTTGCAGGAATATTCCTTTCCAAACCCAATCCACTACTCTTCAACATGGATAGAAAACCTCATTAGTTATTAATTTTGAAGTTCAATCACAGTGGAAAACCTTATCAGTTATAAGTTTTATGTGTTCAGTTACTCATATCACCTAAAATTGTAATGCAAATACAAAATTACTGCATTGAAAAATTGATCTGTCTGTCGAAAGTCTCCGCGAACGTGCGTTTTAATCTTGAAATTATTTAAAGAGAATCAAGCACTGATCACTTAGGTAATTGATTAGCCTGTCAATATTCTGAAGAACCAAGTTGTTCCATTATGTGTACTGTATATTTCATTCACTTCAACTAGTAACTGCGTGTGCTACAATATATCGTTAAAAATCGCTGGAGAATCTAACATGGATAGTATTGTCAGTATTATTGAAAAGCCTCTGTATATAAATTCATCCCCTTTTTGAGAATTGTCAATATTGTTGAAAAGACTGTATATAAATTCATCCCCTTCTTGAGAGAGATAAGTACTGTCGTCAAAGGTGCTTGATGGATATTCGGTAAAAGTTTCTATATACAGTACTGTACACATTCTGTTTCCAATGCTGTGATATATTATTATGGAGTGGCTTCTGAACCAGATCAAAGGAAGCCTAAAGCTATGCTTGATATAAATACAATGTTGCTACAATGATAAAGTAATATAACAACTAATAAACAAAATAAACCTGTTCTATAACCCATGATACCATGATAGCATGATAAACAAACTTATGCTAACCTACCAAAATCAATACTGTATCGTATCTATAGTATTAGCACGTAACAATTCTGATCATGATAAACAAATACAGTGTACTATGCTCAAAATTGATTTAGACGAGGTATATTTACGCTTGTTACTATCCTAATATTATCATAGCAACTTGTATTTCTAGGAGTGCCTTCTGAATCTCGAATCAGCAAGCAAGTTCAGGGGCAACCTAATAACCCTTTCAACACAATGGTCTTTTCAATGGCTAGAATAAGGTAAAATAAGTGCCAGCTCTAGGTTCTGGAGGGCTGTGTGTAAACTTATGCTTTATGGAGTTCATCGGCTTAATATCATGATATATTATGGTGATTTGTGTTGTCCATGCGCTTGCAGTTGATCAGGCTGGCAAACAAGAGACTTTTCATATCTAGTTTCAAACCTATTTCCCTTGTTTTTAGTCATTATAAATAAATTTACAAAGTTAAATTTATGATCTAAGATCCCATTACATCCCTGGAAGTGATTATATGGACAAAACAATTAAATTTAATGCAAATCTTGTTATATTCCCTCTTAAATTCAACTCCGTCCCTAAAAAAGAAAAATTGCCCCAATTTTCCATCCTGCACTTGATATTGTTGTAACTAAAGCCATCCTGCAAGACAAAGAGTACATCATATTCAGGAGGGTGCCCAATTAAGACAAAATTACAGGAGTATTTTTTAGTGCAACTTATTAGCGGTAGTTTCTTCCGGGAGCAGTTGGGGCTATTTTGCACTGGTATTGTCACATATACAGATGGCAGGTTGTTTATGGAGACAGAATACTAATACAAGTTTAATTAAAAAGCTGCCAGGATTGAGTTGTCGTAAAAGTTGCACAAGAAAATGCTCATATGAATCCACCCTAGAAGAAATGAGAACCCTTACAAAAATGTAGTTTAAGCCAACTGTGGATGATTTTATTATTACAGTATCTCCTAGTTAAAAATTTGTCTGAAATCACTTCATCCAGACAATGATGTGTTTTGTATTAAACTCTGGCTACATAATTATAGGCAAGTTTCTTAGCTTAGCAAAGACCATTCATTATCAAAGGACTAAGTATTTTTATATTTTCTTAATCGCTATTCACAACTCCATATTATTGTATGATGGTTTCAGAAAGATATTCATCAAATGTCCTTAATCTAAAATCTATTTAAATGCAATAAGCCAAATACACAGCTGACTTAGCATTCGCATTCTTTAAACATCTATTAACTGCACTTGTGAAAAATCAAAGGATTTTAATATCTCTTTAGTTACTGGAATACCATAGAAAGATGAAAATACTTGTGTGAATACTGAAGTGACTATACAATAAAGTAGACGTGCCGTTTTGCCCAAAATCAAAACGGCATACCCAACTCTGCGATGGGATACAATTATTCTTGAAGTTATATTCTTTAGAGGAATTAGTTTAAAATATTATCTACATTAGCAATAAGATCTTGTACTCCAGTTACTAATACTATATAATATATTTCTAAGGAGAGAATTTGCTTGAGAGAATTCTCGTATCTACAAATAAGTACAGTACAGTACAGTACTGTACTTTTTCTTTAATGATAAACCATTAATTATATGGGAAAGCTCAAGTTTTTAGCTTGTACAGTACAGTATATGCAAAATAAAATATAGCTGTGTCTTTGTGTGAGGCTTAAGGGCGGTGACCTGCTTTTTTTCTCTCCTTTTCCCTCTTTCTCTGGCTTGTATCCATTCGGCCCCACTCAGCCTACTGTTTTAAGACGTCTATCCCCATCCAGGTGTCGATTTCTTCCTGGATGGGGATAAACGTCTTAAAACAGTAGGCTGAATGGGGCCGAATGGATACAACCCAGAAAGAGAGGGAGAGAGAGAGAGAGAAAACAAAATTGAGGTGGGCCCCCTTAAAACAAATGACCAAACCCTCTCAGTATACGACAATGTCTTTCTGTTTGAGTCTGGTTAACATTGGACAATTTTATGGATATTAACCCCTTGAAGCTCTGACGCGTTTTAGCAGTTTTATTTTGGCTATCATTAGACGATTTTATGCAGCTTAGGAAGGATCTGTGGGTATTAAAAGGGTAAATACCATCTCAATCAACCCTCTGACTTCCATATACCCTTCCTAGTCTGAATAAAATCGTCAAATAATTACCAGAAAACAAAACAGAAATGCGTATAGGAGCTTGAAACGGTTAATGAGGTAATCTGGGAATCAAAAAGGTAACAAATGATCTTAACCCTCTCCGACATATGGCGCGATTTTGAGCTTATTAGGGATACTTTGAAGCCTTTGTTACCATCAGGGGTATTTAGAAACCTTTAGTTTAGTTACTTCAACCTCTGCAGTTGTCTTTGAGTTAGCTGTGGGCAGAAAACTAATTTTGGAGAGGTAATTATATGAGTGAGAGAACTCTATTTCTTATTGCTAATCTGGCAACCTTTGCGTCATATGTGCGTGAAAGGGTTAATTAAATTGTAAAACTAACAAAATAAACAAACCAAAACTGGGACGAAACAAGATAAAGGCAAAAGAACTTGTCAAAATCGCTATGTGGAAATAACGCTTAATAAAAAAATTGAAAAATTAACTTAGTGATTTTTGACGAGTTCTTTTGCCTTTATATTGTGTCGTCCCTGGTTTGTATATTTTTCAAGTTTTACATTATAAATAACCCTTTGACTCCCACAGGTCTTTCCCATATATATATAATAAAATCCTCTAATGATATCCAAAATAACATAAAAGAAGGTGTCATCACATAGGGAGAGGGTTAAGAAGGGACTTACACTAAAACCCTTCACTTTCGGACTCTGCACTTCCAGAAACTCACGACTTTCAGACTAAGACTATTCTTAGAGAAACCCCATAATTATCAGCGATAGTTACTATATTTTAGCCATATTCCTAGCCAGTCATATTAATACTATAGATGTTGTGCAGTGTCGTTGTAGTGTAGTTGCAATGAGAAATACTGGAACAATATTACAGTACTTATTGCAACTACAGCTATGATGCAGCTTTTACCACCATGCACTCCCTGCTAAATAGCTGGGGTGGGTTGGGTGATGATCAGGGACTTCAGTGAACAGTTGCCACAGATTACTAGACTGCGCTCTCCACCAACAGCTCTGGCGTCTGCCAATAACGCACTGGCTGGCCCGAGACTCGAACTGTCAACCCCACGGTTTGTAGGCAAGTGCTCTACCACCACGCTACGGACTGTGGCCATATACTGTAGTCGGTTTTATTGCAGCTGATGGTAACTTGAATCCCTAAGCAACTGATTTCTCAATGCTTAATGGAAAAATATGAATCTACTATGTATCTATGTCGTATTAATGCCAAGTTTTCATAATTAACAAAATACTTCGCTACAAAATCTACATAATAGCTGAGTAACCGAGATAGCAACATGGCAATTTATCATCAGCTTGAAAAATAGACTATAGCGTGTGATATTGGCTGTCCAGGAATACAGCAAAACTATAGTCTGCCACTAACAATGATAACAATGGGATTTGTCAAAGATTTTTTTTAAATTTATTTTTTGTTTTTTTGCCAGACGCCGTAATTCCCGAGAAGGGGTGGCCATGAGCATTAGGCGTTGTCATGAATCGCTAGGTCAAGTTGCCTGGGCTTGACATCTACCAATAACATTTTGACAGTGCGGGCTCGATACGCCGACCCTTTCATCAGCAGCCGACGCTCTACTGACTATGCCACGGCTCGCTAAGAATAAAAGCCAAAATCCAAAAGACTGAGAAATTTAGAACTTCTGAGCAGAGTCTCCCCCCGATAAGTTAAGGATTTTACTTTGCCCTGTGATATTTTCAGTGAAGGAAGGGGAGCGAGTATATCCCTTCCCATGTTAAGGGGTCTGCTCTTCCCTCCCTTATGTTATTTACAATGGGGTAAGGGGAGAGAGGATCCTTTCCCTCGTTAAATCCATGGCTAACAACAAAAACTAAAATCTTACTCATCATGACACAAGTTAGCATGCTCCTTATCACATCATCAGATATTATTATGCTCATACAGGATATATATATATATTTTTTTTTTGGGATTTAATATATATTTGCAAAGTTAAATAACCCTGTCTTTATCCATTCAGCTGATGAAATACTGCTAGTCGTCATTAGGATTAAAAAATATATGGAAAATAATACAGAATGTCCAATTTCACTTCACTTCTAAAATTCCAGTCATCTTATCAATTTACATAAAAAAGCTATTTCTTTAAAGATTTAGGAAAACATATATCTAAACTTATCTTCATTTAGCTTTGTCCAAATTCTACCTTACTACAGGTCTCCCTCACTATCCGATGTCCTCATTTGCGATATCATTATAGGTTTTTTGGTGTTTGTGTTTGTGTTTTGGCTAGTCCTATAACGCATCCCCATTTACCCCATTAATTTTAGGGTTTGCTATACAATTTTTCTATCTAAGATCGGGTTTTCAGGAACGTAACCCAATCGTAAATCCAGGGAGACCAGTACTGCTGTCTATTCCACAGTATAAACCATCTTGTTTTAGTAAAGCCACCAAAGTTATGTAAATCATGGGTTAGATATGCTTGGCCATAAGTAGCACATAGGAGTACTAAGCTGAAGCACAATCATAGCTTTTACTAAATTACCTCTAAAATATTATAGCTAGCATAGAAAACTTGGTCGCATCACCCATTAATAAAAGTATAAATAATATATGCAGGAAATTCACATGTAAGAAACACCCTCTGAACATTGTAACTACAGAACAGTACAGAACAATACGTATTTTCCTTGGGACAGTAGCCTACCATATGGTCCGGTATATAATTAAAATACAAAATTACATTAACGTTTAGCAAAGCCATTGCAATTTTTCATGAAGCTTGCATTCATGATTTGAAGATAAATCTGCAGTATGCCTCAACTTTCAAAATAAGCTACTTAATGATTTTTCAGATACAATTTTGAAACTGATAATTCTAAAGCAAATTGTTATGTTTAAATTTTTCATGGGTTATTCTTAACTCACATAAACCTGCATTAATACCATAGTGGACTTCAAAATACAGCAAGAATACTGTATTAAGAAACTGGTATAATAATAATAATAATAATAATAATAATAATAATAATAATAATAATAATAATAATAACAATTCTCACGGCAGAACAAGCTTATAAAACTAAACTAAAAGTATTCAAAGTATTAAAAATATTCAAAGCTACTGATAATTTGCACTGCATATACCAATAGGAAAAACTACTAAGGATTCTATGTCGAGTTAAAAATATAAAACCTGCAGCAGAGTAAGATTATTTTAAATTCATTCTGCTCTGATCTTTAAGCTCAAACTATAATGACAGTACTGTATTTGTAATTGAAAAATGATTAAAATTAAAAGCATATAATTTGGACATTTTGTCAAAAACTAAATCTGAAATAACATTTTCTGAATGCATATTTTTTCAGATAATTGATTTTGCAATATTGATGCCTTTTGGATGTATATTATTTAAATCAGGTCAGGATTCTTAGACTCAGTAAAGATCATATCATTATTTCTAAGATAATTTTAATTAAAAAAGTTAAAACAATATTTCTGCTACCATTAGTATGCAATCTATATTAAATTATACTGTAATAACAATTATGTATTTGTAAAAAGATTGTTGCTGAATTATATGCATTGAAATCCATTTTAGTTTCACAATTTGATTCAATTCTGCAAAATGCTAAAATTACATGCACTAAAATCCTTATGGTAGTTTCTCAATTTGATTCTATACTGCCGTCATATTAAAAATCTTATGCATCAAAATCCTCCTCATCCCCTATCCTCATTTAACAGTCGAGGTACAGGAAATTGTGTCAGGGGATGCTAAAATTAAATGTGCTGAAATCCTTATATTAATTTCCCAGTTTGACCTACACTGCAGCAGTCGTATTAAAAATCTTATGCATTAATCTCTTCCATCTTCCCTATCCTCTTTTCACAGGGACTTTAGAGCCTCAAGTGGTAAGGGAACATGGGAACACCTTGGACCGAGCCCCCATCACACTTCCAGTGGTGTCGGGGAAAGTGGGGCAATCGGGTCTAGGGGTTACTGTGCCGTCAGGGTTCACAGCCAGGGGGTAGAGGAGCATGTGTCGAGGGGTTGGGGTATCCCCAGGATCAATAAAGACCCGCAGGGACTCTTCAGCTAACTGGCGGACATAGCGGACGCATTCAACCGAGCCTGGATCGCTGTTTACCGGCGCAGCTGTACCCAGATGCTCCGACCATAGGGCACGGCGGAAGTTAGCCACGTCCCCTCGGGCTAGACCGCTGCCAGTACCCACATGCACAGGCTGGTACGACCCCATAGCAATCTCTGTGTCCCTGTTCCCACTCAGCGAGCGATCGTTAATATTAGCCGAACCAACGATGATGTACTCATCGTCGAATATCGCCATCTTGGAGTGGACGTAGATCATGAGACGACGGTTAGCGAAGGAGAGGGTCGTGGTAGGGTCCTCTGAGGGCACAAGCTCCGGGGGCACATCCTCTGGGGCCTCCTTCTTCCCCAGACACAAAAAGAGGAGGTAATCTTGTGGGTGGGCTTCGACACCAGCCTGCTTGATGGCGGCCGCGATCCGACTGTACATCATCTGGATCGTACGGAGCTGCCAGTGGAGGATCTCTTGGGTTACCTGCAAAATATGAATGCTTTGTTATTTCATCTGCAATATATGGGTGCTTAGTTATATATTTTATGATAAGTATGTGATTTGAAGCTAATAAGTGTGAGATGAATGGTTACTGAATTCTTTAGGCAAGTGTATTTCATTGCTCTCTCTCAGTCTTATATTTTGACTGCTTTGCATTGCAGCAATTTCTGTCAGATAACAAGGTACTGTAGGTCAATGTACAATAGGACTTGGCAGAATCTGACAATAAAATAACTATCTGGTATGAACTTGATGTAATTGTCTTACTTCCTTAAGAAGATTCCATGATAGTTCTATAACATAATAATATTGTGCAATTATATATGTTGTGCGAGCATGAATCAGCCTGTATGTATCCCATGACATTTCTCCAAAAGGCAGAGTCATAGCTAACAAAGACGGTGAGAACAGACTGATAGCCCAGAGTTGCCACGGGGCAAGATTAAGGCAAATTTTATGGCTGGATGCCTTTTCTGTTATCAAATGCAAGCAAAGATCCACTTGCAAGCAAATGATGGGTGTGACCAGTTTAAAAAAGGAGGCTTTTCACGTAGATATACTCTAAGATATAAGTCATGGCCTTAGTTTTTTAACCCAAGAACCGCGATAGACCTCACGGAAGGGTCACCATAGCGAACGCGATAGGCCTCACGGAAGCAAGACCATAAAAAAAACTTCCAAACCACCCCAGGGGCTCTCAAAACAAAGGAATATGTCATTAGGTGAGTAAATTCCCCTCTATTCTTCCTACCACTCATCCATTTTTCTCATGCCCCCTTAGTTTAACATGAATGGGGGTCTTGGGGCTGTATTTATAAGCTTGATGGAGGTCTAGGGAGCTAACTGATAGCAATTAAATTTTGTGTTAATTTTCCAGTATTTCTTAGCGTATTCAGTCCAGTCTTAAAGCAAAATAATCTCAGTTTGATTCAATGTTATCATATCCCCTCTAACTCTACCGGTACGTCTTTTAACAAATAAAAATCCAAAGAAAAATGGGTGTTTGATTTAGCATCCCTCCCCCGAAAAATAGCTAGAGAATTGAATGAGTTGCCTCGGAATACGGAGGCGATTCATTTGTGGCCACACCCTCGAGAACAAGGCATCTGGTAATACATAGATGGATAGATAAATACATAGATATATACCTGTAGATACATGCACACATACATACATACAAATAGAAAAAATAGACAAGGTTGTGGATATGCTACATGACGTTTGACTTGTAGCCTACTGTAACATGTGATCAGCAGTACTGTATTAGTCCTTGGTAATACCCTCTAAACTTGATAACAGAGATAAGACAAGAAGAATATAGATAAACCTATCCTGTATGCTGTGTTATCTTGAATCCAGCCAAGATACCAATATATTTTAATAACAATCCAGATAACACATACATAATAATCTGTGCATGGTACCGGTATATAAAAAACTAGTGTATAATCGCCTGCATTAACCCCTTGAAGATAATAAAACATGTCATAATCCTCAAGGGGTTTATAAATACTGCAATATGAAATTTTATGAACAATTCTAACATGCAGATTATATATTTTGAATAATTCCTTTGAACCAACTACCCAAACTTAGTGTTTTCCCCCATTCAGTGTTCACCGTCTCAAGTTTATCATTAAATAGCGTAGTGTACCAGTTATTTGTGCAGGCAATTGTACCTGCGCACCAGGTAGTTGTGTTCTATTATATTTATCTAATGGTGTTACTCCAGGCTTAAGAAGATTGGTTAATACATAAATTAAATGTATCTTACAAGCATATGCAATAATTATCCTGTTACGAAGGCCCGAACCACCTAGATTAGAGGATCAACTTAATTCTATTTTAAAATTAAATCTTAGTGTATCGACTTTAATTTGTATGTACTATATATAAGTAACACCCCGTTCTTAACATTATTATATATTTCTCCCACCTTATCTGCAGGCTTGCCCTCGGGAAACATGGGGATACAGATGTAGGCCACAAAGCGCTCCCCGTCCTTGATCTTCTCTTCAATCTTGGTGGAAATCTCGAGGGGCACCAGATTTCCGGCCTTGGCATCGCGGCACTCGGGCCACATGTGACTGCTGCCCATGAAGTACTGGTTCTCGATGTAGATGCAGCGCCGGGCTCTTCGGATGTTGTGAATGTAGGCGCGGTGGAGGCTGTTGTCAAAAGCACGACCCTTCTTCTTGGTCAACCCGGCTGCCGAGGACCAGTTGAACTGGGCAGAGTCAGAGTTGATAGACCGGAAGATTTGGACGCTCCATCGGTCAGGCATGGGGGACCGGTAGCCTACTTCGATTCCGTCCATTTGCTCCAGGGGTATGATGACATTCATCTGATCGGCAGCCTGTTTCTGCCAGCGTTCGATAAAGTTCATGAGGACATCGTGGGCGGCTGGTCCTTCAATGCGACTGTGGATGTCGTGCCATGGTTCCCTGGGTCCATTAGCACTGGTCAGTGTTGGGAACACACGGTTACGGAAATCGTTCTTGTGTTCCTTAACCAAAGTACTGAAGAGTGGATGGCTGGGGTTGTCATAGCGACCCCCTGTCAGATCAAGGCCTCCCACGAATGCCACAACTTTCTTCCTTCCTGGCACTTCAAGAATGGGAGAATCAGCAATGACACACTTCTGGTGGTGAGTGTAGCAGAGGGAAGTGAAGTGTGTCTTGGTGGAGAACATGTCTTTGGTGTGACGATCTCTCGGTGCCAAGACTACGACCACCGGTGTTCCTTTGAAGAAGTTTGACGTCTCTTCATCCTCAGTGCTCATGGCTCCGGTCTTCCTCAGGTCGTTAGAGGTGACCTCATCCCAAAGAAGAAGGCGAACTCTTACACCCTCAAAGGCCTTCTGTTTCAGCATCTCTCCGAGGGAACGATTATCCTCACCATCGTCTCTCAAAAGTATGACCTTGGCACTGACGCTCCAGCCAACAATGTAGATAAACTGTGTAGCCTCCATGATAGTTGTATAGATGTCTTTCCAAGTGCTGCGGGGATGGTAGGGTTGACCAAATGCATCTAGCAATGGCAAGGGCAGGAAGGGACAGTGGGCATCTTGATACAGCCTCACTTGGTTATCAGTCTGTAGTGGAAAGAGGCATTCAGGGACCTCATAGGACTGATGGACTGCCTGCTTGGGGTGATAGGTCATGGAGAGGGTGATGGTACCTGCTTTCTTATTCTTGTTTTCACGCAGGAGGTCAAAGGTTCCGTTCATGACATTGGTGCTCGTCAGGTCGTTAACCGGGAAACATACCGATCCAATCTGCTCAGAGGAGAGGAAGTCCTTGTCTCGAACGGTGAAGGTGATGGAGGACACATCATGGCAGACATCAACCCTGAAGGTCTCGTCCCAAACAGGGCTGAGGTCGTTATCAATCACGTGAGTTGTTGCCACTTTCCAGGGCTCCCCATCAACATCTTCCAGACTGACTACGACGAAGGGATCTGAAACATCCTTCTTGCTCAAACTGAGAATGGAGCTATCAAGATTAGGAAGATTCTTGGCCCTCTCCAGCTTGAGGTCAAGGACACCGTGAAGGAACGCCATGTCGCCGAAGGAGTTATGCTCACCGTATTTGGGAATCTTTCTGGACACTCTGTTTTTCAATTCACTCGCCTTGTTCCACGCTCGATCACCAAACGTTACATCAGGTTGGTCCCCTGATGGAATAAATGCCGCTGACACTTTTAGCAACCCAGCCTGAAAGCCTTTGCTATTTACTAAAGTAAGTTCCACTTTGTGAGGTCCAATGTTATTTACAAATGTATGTACTGGGAGAAAACAGTTGCCAATTGTCTCAGAGGAGAGTATGTCCCTGTCTTTCACTGTGAATCTTAACCCAGCAACGTCCTGACTAATATCAGCATTGATTTTGAAATACCACTTAGGGTTCAAGCAATCGTCTATAGTAAAAGTCTTTCCGATTTTCTGGACGCCACCACTTCCCGTTTGCACTTCCACAACACAATAAGGGTCACTTTTGTCCTGCGGTCTTAAGACGTTCTGATCGAGGTTGGGTAGGTCGGTAGCCTCAACTACCACCACCTCGAGGCGTCCACTGAGAACCACCATCTTGCCGGGGCTACGCACACACTGACTGGAGGAGACATGATGGCGACTGGTGGAGGGACTCGGGTATTAAGCTGGCTGGCGTGTCCCACCTGCCGAGGAAGGGAGGTGTTAGTAAAGACGAATATGATACACTGATATAAATTAACCCTTTCAAGCTCTGACGCGTTTTAGCAGTTTATTTTGGCTATCATTAGACGATTTTATGCAGCTTAGGATGTATCTGTGGGTATTAAAAGGGTAAATACTATCTCAATCAATCCTTTGACTTCCATATACCGTTACTAATCTGAATAAAATCGTTTAATAGTAGCCAGAAACAACAGTACGCGTAATGGAGCTTGAAAGGGTTAACATAACTTGTAATAAATACAGAGATACAGGTCCGTGTTTGATTCACAAAAAAACCTTACCTTCAGTAGTAGAAGTAAACTACATGCTCTTGAAATTAACACTTAACAATGAAGATGGCTTTCCTAAACTAGAAAAAATATAGATCTCCATTCTGGCAATAAAAAAAAACTAAGTCAAAACCATCAATAGCAAAAAGGATTGGTGTCATAGGCATAAACTCTGTGATTCGCCCACAAAATAATTTCAATGGAGGCATTATTTTTGCTTGTCATTCAAAATAAACACCATATAGAAACAGAAATCGTCCAACCTCTGACGTAATGGTCCCACTGGTGTCATTACATAAGAACATACAATGGGAATCTGCTGAAAGCCGATTGGCCCATACAAGGCAGATCCCTCTCACACCCAACCTATCTCCGTTTACACTCGAATATCCATACCAATAATAAACATTCGAAAATAATGGTACAGGATATATAGCTAAGTCTTTGGATCCATACTCTACACAATAAAAACAAATATATCATCTTAATGTTTGAAAAGAAAAGGAAGATCGATCTCTCTTATTACATAATCTCTAATTCAAAATAACCCATCCTGATTAGAGATCCTGTATAGTTAATGAGAGCGGCCATCTTTTCCTTTGGACGCCATGTTGGTACCCTAATTATCAAAGAACGGGATTATATTTAATTTTTGATCATATATAATTTAGATCCAAGGGGCAAGTAATCGATCCTGTATCAGTATTGCCGAAATCATATAATAGGTATGGATATATCAGGGTGTAAAAGGAGACAAAGACACCAGCGGCACCAAAATGGCGGAGGTTGGCCGATCTCTGGTACTATAGGTCTCTTGATTGGTCCGCTGAAATACAAAAAATATGATTACTTCTCACAACCAATGGCAGCTCAAAAATAGCTAAAATATCCGGTAAGGTAGAATTACTAGGTGATAGGTAAGGTTCAAGGTTAGCTATAAGTTCAGGTAAGGTTCTTGGTTAGCTATAAGTTCAGGTAATGTTCTTGATTAGTTATAAGATCAGGAGCGCGTTCGGTAAACCTATCGCCGATTCGTCTGATAGCGCTTGATAGAACGGTGTTTCGATTTCACTACCGAACGACACAGATCGCCGATCGGTCTGCCAGAGCTTTGTAAACAATAACAATAGCCCTTTGACCCAAGAAAGAAGAAGAAGAAGAAGACATCACAACAAGAATTGTTTATTTTTCGCCTATTTTTCGTAGTGTGTTTAATATTTACATAAATTGTATTCAAGAAGGGGAAACACGATACGCAATCTATATTATTAGCAATATAATAACTTTAAATGGTTTGTTTACATTCTCGTCGATCATTCGATCGACCTCCGAGGACCGATCGCTCTGATAGCTAAAACAGCAATTGTTTTCGATCGCCGATTCGTCGAATCGTCGGCTATCGCGTTCGCTAGAGCTATCGGCCCTAAACGATAGGTCTACCGAACGCGCCCTAAGGTGGGGTAACTAACTCATTATAGGTAGGATTCAAGGTTAGCTAAAATATCCGGTAAGGTAGAATAACTAGGGTATAGGTAAGGTCCCAGGAGCGCGTTCGATATACCTATCGCCGATTCGTCTGATAGCGCTTGATAGAACGGTGTTTCGATTTCACTACCGAACGACACAGATCGCCGATCGGTCTGCCAGAGCTTTGTAAACAATAACAATAGCCCTTTGACCCAAGAAAGAAGAAGAAGAAGAAGACATCGCAACAAGAATTGTTTATTTTTCGCCTATTTTTCGTAGTGTGTTTAATATTTACATAAATTGTATTCAAGAAGGGGAAACACGATACGCAATCTATATTATTAGCAATATAATAACTTTAAATGGTTTGTTTACATTCTCGTCGATCATTCGATCGACCTCCGAGGACCGATCGCTCTGATAGCTAAAACAGCAATCGTTTTCGATCGCCGATTCGTTGAATCGGCGGCTATCGCGTTCGCTAGAGCTATCGGCCCTAAACGATAGGTCTACCGAACGCGCCCCTGGTTAGCAATAAGTTCAGGTAAGGTTCTTGGTTAGCTATAAGTTCAGGTAAAGTAGGATAACTAACTCATGGTCTAATAATTACCAGAAAACAGATAAGAAATGCGTAACAGTATCTTGAAAGAGTTAAAGATTAATAAACGAACCAACAGTCTTTCTATTGTGTGGGCCATTAATACGAGCCTAAAAAACTATATTACATTCCGTATCCCCTGAAAATAAAAGTTGCGCACTGGATTATAACCTTTGTAGCGTTTGTCTTTACAGGCGATTTAGCGGGTTAATAAAAGTTGGTAGCGATTATAAGCATGGGTTGGCGCGGGGGGCAATGGGGGGGGGGGGGGGATATGTTGAGCGAGAGAGAGAATGTGAGTGTGAGTGTGTGTGTGTGTGTGTGTGTGTGTGTGTGTGTGAGTGAGAGAGCAAGAGAGAGAACAAGAGCGAGAGAGAGTGAGAGTGAGAGATCATTCGCCACAGACACGAAAGTCATATCAGAGAGAGAGAGAGAGAGAGAGAAAGAAGGGAGAACTTAATTTACTCTTCTTGTTAATAATACATCAAAGGTAAAATTCATATAACAAGCTACATAAGGGGTGTAAATAGTAGACTTTTTAATTGCATCATTGATAAGTAAGAGAGAGAGAGAGATAACATTACTGTGTTCGCAGTTTTATATCCTGGCTAAAGTTTGACGATTTAATGCAGTTTAAGAAGGACCTATGTTATTCAGAGGGTTTATTGAGATCATATTTACCCCTTTCAGTCCTAGAGGTAGATTATAAGCTAAAGAAAATCGTCTGATGGTAACCAGAATAAGATGAAAATTAAGTCATCGTGCTGAAAGGGTTAATCGATCTTGTTGAGGGTGTGAGGAATTCCACAGGTAACATATAAACCAATTTTGATGATTGAAGACGCAAACCAAAACCCCACCTACAAATATTGCCAAAAGAGGCTGTGTCTGACCATAGACTTTCACATACTCTAATTTTACTGCAATCAACTATCTAATAAGGTAAGAGAGAGAGAGTGTGAGTGTGTGAGAGTGAGTGAGTGAGTGAGAGTGTGAGTGAGAGAGTGAGAGAGAGAGAGAGAGAGAGAGTGAGTTAGTGTGTGAGTGTATGTGTGTGAATATGAAAAACAGAACACTAACCACAGACGTTAAAGTGAGTCATAGCAAAGAGAGAGAGAGATAATTAAAGCAAGAGAGAGAGAGCAAGCTGGTCTGGCCAGGATAAATACCTTGGTGAAAGAGAAGGTTTGGCTGGAATGCTGTAATTAAGTCTATTACTCTCTCTCTATCTCACACACACACACACACACGCTCACTCTCTCTCTCTCACACACACACTCACTCTCTCTCACATGCTTTTCTTCCTCTAGGGGAGGCTAAACCTTTGACCCCCAAGTCAGCCTGTATAAGAGATTGTGTTTCTGGCATTATACCATCTTATTACCAATGGAAATACTAAGACTCGCTGAAAAAAATCAGCTCTCTATGTGCGTGCGCGCGCAAGCGCAGAATTTCATTGCACTATTTGTAAAATCATCTAGTCACTGAAAATTGTTCAAATTTCCCACAAATTTTGCATGGTGTATCCTACAAGCATCCCCTACAACGTAGCGTTCTCGCTTTCCCATATTGAATAATAGAAGGTGCTGAAAAAAATATATTATATAATTATTTTTGGGGTACAGCTGATTTTGACATGAAATTGGTCAAATCTTGGATTTTTTCGGCGAAACGGCCATTATTAGAACGGACAGGCGTTCCTATATACCCCTATTTATAGTGTGTAGAAGGGGAATGAATTTGAGCAATACAAAAAATTTTAGATAGACTCGGAAGTGCCAATATATGATCGCTGGCACACAAAATTCTTAGATTATCACACACCGAAATCCATTTTGGTGGAGAATGAATTAGTGTGGCCTCCTAGAAAGCGTTTTCTATCACAGTGCGGTCATAGAGGGTGGAGTTTTATGGCAAACTAAATTAAAATTTTGTGAGTAAGTAGACTTGAATAAATATTATTATTATTTTTTTTTTACCAAAATCCATGATATTGGGACCCCCAGAGATGCCTAGGGATGTCATATGGGTGTTTATGCCCTCATATGATCATTTCTATTGCTTACAGAAGCCCTTTAGACAAAATAAAAAAAATAAAAAAATAGGTCTGAAGGCAACAAATTTAGTTTTTTGGGGGCGTGGGCGAACCCCCGCCCCGGGGGATTATGGATGCGATATGTTTTTTTGTTGCCTCCTATGCTATTCTCCTATGTTGAAAGAAGCATTTTAGAACAAGAACAAACAAATTTGAAATTTTGACTTCTGGGCTCAGCCGAGGTTCAGCCTCCCCTTCTGTAACTATTTATGTTTTCTCTCTCTATCTCTCTCTCTCTCTCTCACATACACACATACAAATTTCTTCCTCTATTACCTGTAACTCTTTCTCTCTCACTCTCCTGATCCAATACAACAAGCAGAACAAGAAGAGCGAGGCGAGTGGTAATAATCCTCTTCTCAGATCCCGACGGAGGCCAAACCTCAGAATTGGGTATATAACCCGTTCAGTACCAGGGACGTCCTTTTCATCGTATTCTGGCAACTATTAGAAGATTTTATTCAGCTTAGGAAGGACCTTTAGCAATAATAAGGCTTCAGACTATCTCAACCACCCTTATAACTACCACAGATCCTTCCTAAGCTTCAGAATATCGTGGAAATATAGGTAGAATAAAATAGAGCACACGTCGCTGGTACTCAAAGGGTTAAGGGAACTAGAGCACACCACCCCTCACTCTGATTGGTCCAGCCCACAATATAACCAATCAAATCACGCTGAGTCTTGTCAAATAAAAATGTTCCCCCTGACTGTTAGTTTTCTATTTGTTTCATAAAATACACATGCAACTCTCTCTCTCTCTCTACTCTTCTCTACAGTACTCTACTCTACTCTCTCACAACATACACTTCTTTATCTCTCTCCCTCTCACAAATACAGTACACTCTCTCTCTCTCTACACACACACACACACACACACACACACACACACAGCCCGTAGCCTAGTAGGTAGAGCTCTCGTCTCACACACGAGGGGTCGGGGGTTCAATCCCAGACCGGGCGGAGACAAATTGGGCTTGTCTCCTTTCATGTGTTAGCCTCAGTTCACCTAGCTGTAAATAGGTACCTGGAATAAGTGGACGCCGTTGTGACGTCCCATCTGGGGTTGGCAAAAATGGTACAAGGCGAGATGGGTATCATATGGTTCACCTAAGCTGATGGCTACCTAAGCCTTCGGGCGAGACGGTACCGTCTATAGTGAGAATGGTACCATACAGATCCACCCTAAGCCTTCGTTTCCAATGTCGCCAATTGGCTAAATACAGACTACACACACATCCACAGCCATTCCAACAGTACATAAAACACTTAACATGCATTTCACGCAATACATTCCCAGTTAAGGAGGCGCGATAATAATGAGCTTAGCTCGCATTGCGTGGATTCCCCTTGACGAACAAGTAACTGAGTAACACACACACACACACACACACTTCTCTAACTATCTATCTCACACATAAATTCATTCTCTCCACACACACATACCCCCTCCTTCTCTCTCTCTCTCTCTGGGTTATCAGCAAAGGACCTGTCACAATGATTCCAGCGCTATTCACTGCTTGTACAGAACCTATCTCACTTTTATTTTATCTCTATCCTTCATTCATCTCTCTCGCTCTCTCATATGCACACACACACACACTTATCTCTCTCCCATACACAAAAATACACTCATGTTATCAGTGAAGCCTCTCTCTCTCTCTCTCTCTCACACACACACACACATTCATTCTCTCACACACAAACATACACTTCTCTCTCTCTCATACACTAAGTCTAATACACAAACATACACTTCTCTCTCTCTCTCACTTTTGTTATCAGTGAAGCGTCTCTATCTCACTCTCTCTCACACACACACACACACACACTATCTCTCTCTCTCTCTCTCTGGTTATCAGTAAAGGGCCTGTCATGCTGATTCCGGTGCTATTCACTTTTATTTTCTCTCTTCCCCACATTTATCCATTTTCCTCCATTCTCTTCGTTCGTTCATTATTATATTTTTATTTCCTCTCTTCCCCATTCCCTTAATTCGTGATTTTTTTTTATAGTTTCTCTCTTCCCCACCTTTATTTATTTTCCTCTATCTCCTTCGTTCGTTCAATATTTTCCTTTTATTTTCTCTCTTTCCCACATTCATCCATTTTCCTCCATTCCCTTCGTTCGTTCATTATTGTATTTTTATTTTCTCTTCCCCACATTTATTCACATTCTTCCATTCCCTTCATTATTTTTATTTTCTCTCTTCCCCACATTTATTAATTTTCCTCCATTCCCTTCGTTCGCTCATTATTGTCCTCTTATTTTCTCTCTTCCCCACATTTATTTATTTTCCTCCATTCCCATTGTTCGTTCATTATTTTACCTTTATTTTCTCTCTTCCCCACATTTATCCATGTTCCTCCATTCCCTTCGTTCGTTCAATATTTTCCTTTTTCAAGTGTTCATTAATTTTCTTTCGTTTGTTTATTTATTGTCATGCTCTTCTCTTTCTTCATTCATAATTTCTTACTTCTTTAAATTATATTTCTTTAATTCATTTATTCATTATTTTGTTCTTCCCTTTATCCATTCATAATTAATTTGACTTCTAAATTCTTTCTGCCATTAAAACCCTATTTACGTGTGTGTGTGTGTGTGTGTGTGTGTGTGTGTGTGTGTGTGTGTGTGTGAGAAATGACGATAAATTGGTTCTCAACATGCCGACAAATCTTTCCGCGGAATTCGACTTCCCTTGCTAATCCCGCGAGATTATCACTTCCAACCTTTTCCGTCTTCATTTACACAAACAATTGACACACACATTGTATACTGTATGTACAGTCGCGCTAATAAGTCATGACTCGGCACCAAGTATGTTTTGATCAATAATTGGTATCAGCAATATCTAAACTTCATTTCTTCATATCGAGTGAAATATACAAAGATGTTCCTACACTTACCCACCCTATTCAACATCTGTCAGACATTAATACAGCACAGAGCGAGCCAAACGTAATGACAGCTGGGACATGACTTATTAGCGCGACCGTACACTCATTACTATTCGTGGACTTCACCTATTTCTAATTAAGGGGGGGAACCTGCTTTTTTTATCTTTCTCTCTTTTTCTCTCTTTCTCTGACTTTTGTTTTAGGGTAACGTGTGGCTCAGTGGTTAGCACGCTCGGCCTACAGCCAAGCGGTCCAGGGTTCTATTCCAGGGCAGAGCGAGACGAATGGGCAGTCTACTAACACCCAATGCCTCTGTTCACTTAACCCTTTCAGTACCGGTGCCGTGCTTTTTAACTTTCTCTTGGCTACATTTAGACGATTATATGCAGTTCTATTAGGACTTTCAGCAATTAATTGGCTTCGAACTATCTCACTTAACCCACTAAACTAACACAAATCCTTCTTGAACTGCATAAAATCGTCTAAATATAGCTGGAATAAAAAAAAAAAAACGTCACCGGTACAGAAGGGGTTAAGCGACAAATCAGGAACTTTACCCCCCCCCCTTCTCTCTCTCTCTCTCTCTCTCTCTCTCTCTCTCTCTCTCTCTCTCTCTCTCTCCTTACCTCTGTCAACCGCCCAACTATTTTTGATGCTCGTAAACTTAATTAAAAAATATTGAAAACCCCTTTTTAGAGGAACCGATAAAGGTTTTCACGATAATGAACCTATGTCCCCGAGTCACTTGATACAGATAGATAGATAGATAGATAGATAGATAGATAGATGGAAACAAAATAGATAGATATATACATACATAGATAAATAAATATATATACATACCGGTATATAAAATAAATAGATAGATAAATACAGATAGATAGACTATATAGATAAATAGATAGATAGATAGAGTGAACGTGAGTGAGTTTAAACAAGACTTGAAAGACATTATCTCTGATGGAGGTGGGTATGGGGAAGAGGGAGAGTACAAAGGAGTACAAAGGAGTACAAAGGAAATCAAGCAACAACAGGTCTAGTGACCCTTCTAGGTTGCTTGTCCTCCAAAACACTGAGGATCAAGTGTCCAAACAGTGGTTTAGAGTGGGTAAGGGAACATTGGAAAGGGAATTACTGCCCTGGAACTAATGTCCGTGGCAGGATTAGAAAGTTAGTAGGGGACAGATGGGTTAGTAACTGAGGGGGGGATAAAATAAAGTTATTCATTTACAAACGCAGTCAGTCGCGGGTTTGATGCGAGATATTTGTCTAAGCGGAGTTTAAATGAATCAACGGTGATGCAGAGAGGGAGGAAGAAGAGGAAGGGAAGGATAGGAGGAAGAGGAAGAGGAAGGGGAGGAGGAAGAGAAAGAAGAAAAATATAGAAGAAGAAGAACAAAAAGAAACAGAAGGAGAAGAATAGAAGAAGAAGAAGAAGAAGAGGGGGAAGAGGAAGAAGAAAAAGACTTGATTATAACTCTAATGACCTGATGACGTTAAAAGCAATCCAAGTGTAAGTAATTTTCAGTCCATTATCTCTGGTAATTAATTAAGGAAGAGCTATATAATCACCTCTGCACAATTATATTCAGTTTAAACGAATCCATGATAATGCAAGTATCAAGTAAGGAATTAACAAGGTACTTTAACCCCTTGAAGCTCTGATGCGTTTTAGCAGTTTATTTTTGGCTATCACTAGACGATTTTATGCAGCTTAGGAAGGATATGTGGGTAAAAACGGGTAAAAACTATCTCAATCAACCCTCTGACTTTCATATACCCTTCCTAATCTGAATAAAATCGTCTAATAATAACCAGAAAACAAGAAAGAAGTGCGTCATCACTACTCAGAGGGTTAATTTAGTACGGGATACCTTCAACATAAGGACAGCATTATAGTCGATTTTATTTCTATTGGCGGTATATTAGCAACGGGATTCTCGTTACTTGGTGGAGAAAATAAGATACTACCATGTTTCTGTATCACCTTATTGCCATGTTTTCATATTTAGCAACATATCTCGCTATAGAATCTTCGTAATTGCTAAGTAATTAAGATATATATATGGAAATTTACCATCAGTGTACCTAGAACTGGACCTCCTAAAAACTTTGACAAATAAACGCCAGCGAAATTTTGAAAACATGATCTCCAAACCGGCGCATTGAGGGGATAATACGCAAATTAATATATGATAAACGAGAGGGTGAAGTAATACCCTTTGTCGAGATTATATATATAAATTAATATATGATAAGTGAGAAGTTGAATTACTAGAAGAACAAACAATATATGCCTTAGGGAAGAGATAAAGGGAACAGAGGGAGAGATAAGAGGAACGGCTTAATTACTCAACTAATTTAAGATAACCGACATGAGAGAGAGAGAGAGAGAGAGAGAGAGAGAGAGAGAGAGAGAGAGAGAGAGAGAGAGAGAGAGAGAGAGAGAGAGAGAGAGAGAGAGAGAGAGAGAGAGAGATATGAGAGATGAAAGTGAGATTTATGGCGAATGAGTAAAAATTAAGATGTATTGTAGATCGAAAGATAATACATATGAGAAAGAGAGAATGAGAGAGAGAGAGAGTGTGTGAGTGAGTGGGTGTGAGTTTAGGGTTATCCTCATCACCTCTTAAATTGAATCAATAAAGTTCCAATTTCCTCATAACCTCCCTCTCTCTCTCTCTCTCTCTCTCTCCAAAGACGTTATCCTAACCCTTTACAATTCCTTAGTCCGCCCTCTTCTTGAATACTGCGTTCAATCCTGGTGCCCTTATTGCCAAAAAGATATAGACAAGCTAGAACGAGAAGTTACCAAAATGATACCTAGCCTAAAGAACAAACCACACGAGGAGCGTCGTAGAGAATTAAATCTATTTCCTTTAACCCAGCGCAGATTAAGAGGCGACTTAATTCAAGTGTTCAAAATCATCAAAGGCATCGACAATATGAACTGTAGTAAGTACTTCACTATCGACCAATCTAATTACACGCGGGGAAACGGTTGCAAAATTATTGGTAAATCTTTTAACTCACACGAAGCTAAGAATTTCTTCTTCAATCGAGTTGTCAACTTATGGAAAGGGCTTCCCCGAGATGTCATAGACTGCAGCACCGTTGATTCATTTAAACTTCGCCTAGACAAATATCTCGCATCAAACCCGCGACTGACTGCGTTTGTAAATGAATAACTTTATTTTATCCTCCCCTCAGTTACTAACCCATCTATCCCCTACTAACTTCCTAATCCTGCCACGGATATTTGTTCCAGGGCAGTAGTTCCCTTTCCAATGTTCCCTTACCCACTCTAAACCACTGTTTGGACACTTGATCCTCAGTGATTTGGAGGACAAGCAGCCTAGAAGGGTCACTAGACCTGTTGTTGCTTGATTTCCTTTGATTGCTTTCCTTTTTCAGTGGAAGCTAGCCAACGTAACACCGATATTCAAAAAAGGCAGCAAATCCCTACCCAGTAACTATCGTCCAATTAGCTTAACCTCAGTTGTATGTAAAATGCTAGAAACGGTCATACGAGACAGACTCGTAAATCACTTGGAGGAAAATAACATACTTAAAGATACTCAACACGGCTTTCGTAAAAAACGTTCCTGTTTAACAAACCTCTTAGACTTCTTCCACGATATCCTCAACCTCTACGATGAGAGTAAAGCTGTAGATATTATATACCTTGATTTTCAAAAGGCCTTTGACAAAGTTCCCCACAAACGTTTACTGCTAAAACTAAAAGCGCATGGAATACAAGACGGTGTGTTGAAATGGATAGAAAATTGGCTCAGCAACAGAAAGCAAAGGGTAGTCATAAACGGTAAGGCATCTAAATGGACCAATGTAAGTAGCGGGGTACCCCAGGGATCGGTACTAGGACCAATTCTCTTTCTAATTTACATCAACGACATAGATGAGGGTCTCACCTGCACAATCTCAAAATTTGCTGACGATACAAAAATTGCAAATAGCGTACTCTCAAAAGAACAAGTTGACGATATGCAACACAATCTAGATAAATTGTCATGTTGGGCCCAAATTTGGCAAATGAGTTTCAATGCGGATAAATGTAAAGTACTACATATCGGATACCTAAATGAGAAAGCAAACTATTCGATAAATGGCACTCAGCTTAAGAATGTAAACAGAGAAACTGATCTGGGAGTAACAATATCGAGTAACCTAAAACCGAGTCAACAATGTTCAGAAGTTGTTAAGAAGGCAAACAAAATAATTGGCTTTATAGGCAGGTCATTTGAGCATAAATCCAAAGAAGTTATCCTAACCCTTTACAATTCCTTAGTCCGCCCTCTTCTGGAATACTGCGTTCAATCCTGGTGCCCTTATTACCAAAAAGATATAAACAAGCTAGAACGAGTTCAACGTAGAGTTACCAAAATGATACCTAGCCTAAAGAACAAACCATACGAAGAGCGTCTTAGAGAATTAAATCTATTTCCTTTAACCCAGCGCAGATTAAGAGGCGACTTAATTCAAGTGTTCAAAATCATCAAAGGCATCGACAATATGAACTGTAGTAAGTACTTCACTATCGACCAATCTAATTACACGCGGGGAAACGGTTGCAAAATTATTGGTAAATCTTTTAACTCGCACGAATCTAAGAATTTCTTCTTCAATCGAGTTGTCAACTTGTGGAATGGGCTTCCCCGAGACGTTATAGACTGCAGCACCGTTGATTCATTTAAATTCCGCCTAGACAAATATCTCGCATCAAACCCGCGACTGACTGCGTTTGTAAATGAATAACTTTATCCTCCCCTCAGTTACTAACCCATATGTCCCCTACTAACTTCCTAGTCCTGCCACGTTAGTGGCAGGGCAGTAGTTCCCTTTCCAATGTTCCCTTACCCACTCTAAACCACTGTTTGGACACTTGATCCTCAGTGTTTTGGAGGACAAGCAACCTAGAAGGGTCACTAGATCTGTTGTTGCTTGATTTCCTTTGTACTCCTTTGTACTCCTTTGTACTCCTTTGTACTCTCTCTCTCTCTCTCTTTCATCTCTCACCTTCCCTTTACCCTTTGATTTATATTTATATTTCCTATCCTTCATTTAATATATACATTTCCTACATATCCTTTTATTATTTCCCATATCTATTATTATTTTTTTGTATTAAGTTCCTTTATATTTCCCATCTTTAATTAAAAATATATATATATACTTTCCATTTTCTCATTATCTCACACACACAGACACACTATCTCTCTCTGCCAACGTTATATGGAAACTTCTGAGCTTATCGACTATCTTTAGGATGTTCTTACGTTTATCTTATCTTTCTCTCTCTCACACACACACACACACACACACACACACACACACACACACACACACTTGCTTATGGTAGTCCATCATAGTCCGATGATGACGTTCCCTTCCTGCATTTATCTGTTGTGAGTTCTACGATGACTGTAGAGTCCTATCCGTGATGCACATATCCTGCCACAGTCTGGGCACTGTAGTCCGGGTTAGGAGGTGCTGGTTGTTCCCGGCGTGCATGTCTCCGGGCCCTCTTCCCCTGCTGGTGGTGTTTCCTCTGACGTTCCAGTTCCTTCGCTCCTTGCTGGCAGTGTGAGCGCCATAGTGGTCTATCTGATGCTAAGGTTTCAAGTGCAGTTGGTTGTATATTGCACCTTTTTAGTATTTTCTTTATACTGTCTCTGTATCTTAATTTTGGTCCTCCAGCTGCTCTGCGGCCTTCATGCAGCTGTCCATATAGTATTTTATGAGGTAGTCTCTCCTCTGGCATACGGATGACATGCCCAACCCATCTGAGTTGTTGTTTGATGATAAGGGTCTCAATACTGGTGTTGTTGGCTCTTTCAAGTATTGTTATATGAGGAACACGGTCCTGCCAGGTTATACCCATAATCTTTCGGAGGCATCTGATGTGGAAAGCCTCCAGGGGTCGTATATGGCGTCTATATGTCGTCCATGTATCACAACCACAGAGCAAAGTGGTTAAACACACAGCATTATATACAGCCACTTTGGTACAAAGAGTCAGGTGATTATTTTGGAAAACTCTCTCTTGTAGGCGGCCAAAAGATGCTGCAGCTTGTCTCAGTCGGTGTTGTACCTCATCGTCAATACTGGCCGTTTCAGACAGGAAGCTTCCCAGATACTTGAAGGAAGGAACTTCCTCTCCTGCTAATCTGAACACTGGCTGCACAGGTGGTATCTGAGCTGACCACTGAGAAATTATTTGTGTTTTCTGGATGTTAACGGACAGGCCCATTCTGGAGTAAGCGCGCGCACACACACACACACACACACACACACACACACACACACTCAATTTCACACACTCACACTTTCTCTCTCTCGCTCCTAGCTTAAACTTTAATGTTATTTTATGTAAATCTGTAATTTCGCCATACAGCAATCAAATACATCTTTCCATTAACCCTTTTATACATCATATATTTACCACACCATCTAAAAATATATGTTTATATAGTTATCTCTATCTCTACAGTATATACAGTAAACAAATCAATTAATCTACCTATCAATTAATCTGTCTATTAACCCCTTGAAGCTCTGGCGCGTTTTAACATTTATTTTGGCTATCATTAGACGATTTTATGCAGCTTGGGAAGGATCTGTGGGTATTAAAAGGGCACAGACTATCTCAAAGAACCCTTCGACTTCCATATACCGTTACTAATCTAAATAAAATCGTCTAATAGTAGCCAGAAAACAGACAGAACAGAAACGCATATTGGAGCTAGAAAGGGTTAATCACTGTATCTTGCCTATCAATCTATCACAACTCAATCAATGGTATATTCCTATCATTAAATGTATATGTCTACCTATCCACCAATCGATGCATCTATTGACCTATCTATTTATCTATCTATCTACTTACCAATATTCACATCAACCTACTCAATTTATTTCATATTATAATACAACATAAGTTCCAAAAATCACACACACCAGGTCCCAAAAAGGCGAAGTCCCCATTCCTTCTCCCTGTGAATCTCGACTCTTTTATGTGACCCTCAAATACAGAGGGTTACATTCCACTTGTAGGAGATTGGATTCTACTCGACATAATCTGGATCTATGAGTTCTGAGGAAGGGGTGTTATAGGGCTGAATTGCCTTGTGTCAGCGTGGACGAGTGGGGGGTTATTGAGAGAGTTAGATTTGAATTGATATACAAACCACACAAACTTTGCAGTCCTTACTAGGCAGTCCGGCTGCCGAGTTGAAGACAAGGACAGTAAAAAAAGGTTCTTGGAGAGAGAGACAGAGGGGAGAAGGGGGGAACGTGGTATGTAAATATTTGTGCGTGTGTATAAATGTGTGTGTGTATATATATATATATATATATATATATATATATATATATATAATATATATATATATATATATATATATATATTATATATATATATATATATATATATATATATATATATATATATATATATACATATACATATACACATATATATATATATATACATATATATATATATATATATATATATATATATATATATATATATATATATATATATATATATATATATATATATATATATATATATATATATATAATCATGACTTACATGAATAAAGTCCAATGCTAACATTTTGATATAAATCAATGTGCATGTTAGTAGTTGACTAGAACGTGTATATGGTACAAGATTCCCAGCCATGTTCCAATAACCATTTAGGCCACTATCAATGTATGTATATTATCCTTACCTGTATGGGGGGGGGGGGGGGGGGGTATGATATTGAAACCTAGACTTGTGGTACATGAATTTAGGTGACCGAAATATTTTAAATGTTAACCTCATAAGCTTCCAGACCAGTGTTGAGGGAAAAAGCGCTCGTGTGATACCGGCTTTATAGTTACATTTGTGTTATTATAATAACATCAACACTTACAATATAATCCTGGAAAACTATAATTGAAAACCATTACGGTGAAATTATAACCAAAATAGATGCATCCATAAATCGCAATTAACCATGTCAACACGATGACGCATTTTTACCTTGGATTCTGGTTCAAAGTAGACGATTTTATGCATTTGAAGAAGGTCTATCCTTCTTATCTTTGAATCTGGTTAAAATGAGACTATTGTATGCAGTTTAAGAAGGACCTATGTTATTCAAAGGGGTTAATGAGATCGTATTTACCCCTTTGATTCCTAGAGGTAGACTATTAACCAACAGCATCGTCTAATGGTAACCAGAATATGATTAAAAGTACGTCATCGTGGTATAGAACCTTAGGTTTTTAGTTGATTCTCTACAGTTCCATCAAGCTTAAAATTACTCCCCCTAGACCCCCTTTCAAGATAAATTTGTACATTTTTCGGTAGAAAAATGTCCCGGCCAAAGGCCGGTTCCCCTTAAATTACAGGCTCGCTATCGCTCGCCAGGGAAAAATCGACACCTAAATGGCACGAATAGTCTTAAAATTGACAGAAATGGGGCGAGGGTTCTTAAAATCGCCAAACTAATGGGGCCAACATCTTAAAATATAAAAAACAATGGGGCTAAACATGAGGGAGAAAGAGGTAAAAAACAAAAAATCCTCCCGGTGGAAATCTCCCCTTAATGTTAGCCAGAAAGTTAAAATCATCTTCGAATACTGAAATTGTTAATGATCAATATCACATACTGTAATTATAATCCAAATAGCCTATATATTAAATACATACATATATTATCGATCTGAAATATTGTGGGAATTGTTAATCACATAATACATTCAAAATTATAATCAGGATCTACATGATCTTAAAGATTACAAACATATTTACACAAATTAGATCATATATATTTTTTATGAATATTTATTATATAAATCTGTATATATAAAATGCCGCATAATCAAACCTATAACAAATTATACATTGTGAATTTCCAAGTGTAGACACTTTTATATATTTTTTTATATTGCTGAAATAGATAGCACGTTTAAGTTTATTGAAGTAAAGCACAACTAAAGCTTTATATAGTATTGAAGTAAAGCACAACTAAAGCTTTATATAGTATTGAAGTAAAGCACAACTAAAGCTTTATATAGTATTTAACTTCAATAATACATCATTTCTTAAAATGGTTGCAACATCCAAAAGTCTAAACAAAAATATGCAAACATAAAAAACATGCACATTTTGGTGTTCGTGCAAATACATAATTATATAAACACATGCAATTTTAATATCCATCAAATTGTGGGTTTGGGTCGAATTTCGAGCATGCAAGGCGTAAGGGGGATCACCTGTTTTGTTTTTATCTTTTTCTCCTGTTCTCTCTTTCCCTGGCTTGTATCCATTCGGCCCCATTCAGCCAACTGTTTTAAGACGTTTATCCCCATCCAAGTGTCGATTTCTTCCTGGCTAGCGACAGCGAGCCAGCATTGTATGGAGAAATCCGGCTTTGCCGGAGAAATTTTTCTATCGAAAAATGTACAAATTTAGCTTGCTGTCAAAACAAAAATATATACTGTATATGCTGGCTCGCTACCGCTCGCCAGGAAAATATTGACACCTGGATGGGGGTAAATGTCTTAAAACAGTAGGCTGAATGGGGCCGAATGGATACAAGCCAAAGAGAGAGGGAGAGAAAGAGAACAAAAAGCGAGGTGGGCTCAAAAGCACATCAATACTGGGCATGCAATTGTTGTTTTCGTTTGTTGTTTGTCATCGTACCTGTAATGCACTAGGTTCTATTGGGTGGATGCCGGAGTAGATATAGATAAATAGATAGATAGATAGATAGATGGATACACGTAGACAGACATATTAGGAATGGTAGGCACATGGATTGACAGACAAGACCGATACGAATACAGATAGTTACATTTAGATAGATAGATAGATAGATAGATAGTTAACTTTAAATAGACAAACTAGGAATGGTAGGCACATGGATTGACAGACAAGAGAGATACTAATACAGATAGTTAGATATAGATAGGTAGATAGACAGATAGATAGATAGATATATAACTATAAATAGACATACTGTACTAGGAATGGTAGGCACATGAATTGACAGACAAGGCAGATATGAATACAGATAGTTACATATAGATAGATAGATGGATATAGATATATATATATATATATATATATATATATATATATAGATAGATAGATAGATAGATAGACATACTATCGTCTATTCGCTGTAAGTAGGCGAAAAATCATGATCTCTATCCTCTGTAACTCCAACATGACTAGAGTAATCAAGCTAATATTTATACCATTTGGGAAGAGTCAGTCAAGGAATAGAAGTGGAAATTTACAGCCAATTTGCTCTAGCCCTTTTTTATTTACAGAGGATAGAGGTCATGATCTATCGCCTACTTACAGCGAATAGACTATAGGAATGGTAGATACATGGATAGACAAGACAAACAAACAGATATTGATATGGAAGGATAGCAACATACAGAAAGATAGTATAACTGATACCGTATATACTGTAAATAGATGATACAGACATATACAGACAGACAGACAGACACACGAGTAAATATATATCCATACAAACAGACAGATAACATGATAGATAATAGAGAAATGTATAGCTATAGTAACAAATACATTAATATATAGATAGAAACATTACAAAAAAAAAAAAAAAATCATAAACAGTTAGGAATATACAGAAATAGCCAGAACTCATGATATAAATTAATTTATATAGATTGACAAAAATATATAATGGACTAAACAATAATGAAAGAAAACACAGATAAGAGATACATGGAAAGAAACTTCTAGCCTATATCTCTCCATCTGCACATCTACATATGCATAACTATACAGTATATGTAATTATCTATACATATATACATACATACATACATGACATACCTATTTATGTAACTATTTATACATACATACATACATATACATAATATACCTATCTATCAATCTATATAAGGGGAGGCTGAACCTTACACCCCCAATTCACTCTGTATAAGAGATATTGTTTCTGGCATTATGCCATCTTATTACCAATGGAAATACTAAGACTCGCTGAAAAAAAAATCAGCTCTCTATGTGCGTGCGCGCGCACGCGAGCGCAGAATTTCATTGCAATATTTCAAAAATCCACTAGTCACTGAAAATTATTCAAATTTCCCGCAATTTTTGTATGGTGTATCCTACAAACATCCCCTACAACGTAGCGTTCTCGCTTTCCCATATTGAATAATAGAAGGTGCTGAACAAAAATATATTATATAATTATTTTTGGGGTACAGCTGATTTTGACATGATTTTTTCGGCGAAACGGCCATTATTAGAACGGACAGGTGTTGCTATATACCCTTTTTTTATAGTGTATAGAAGGGGAACGAATTTGAGCAATACAAAAAAAAATGTAGTGGCACTCATAAGTGCCAATATATTATGTTCTCTGGCAATTGAAATTCTTAGATAATCAACAACCCAAATCCAATCTGGGGGAGAATGGATTAGTTTGGCCTCCTTAGAAAGCATTGTCTATGACAGCTGTCATAGAGCACGGAGTTTGATGGCAAACTAAATTAAAATTTCTTGCTAAAATTGACTTTGACAAACAATTATAAATCAAATTTTCTAACAAAATCCATGATATTGGGGCTCCCAGAAGGGGGTGCTAGGGATGTCATATGGGTGTTTATGCCCTCATATGATAATTTCTATTGCTTACAGAAGCCTTTTAGACAAAAGACACCAAAACAAATGTTTGGTGGCTGAAGGCAAAACATTTTAATTTTTCGGGGGCGTGGGCGAACCCCCGCCCCGGGGGGTTATGGATGCGATATGTTTTTTGTTCCCTCCTATGCTATTTTCCTATGTTGAAAGAAGCATTTTAGAAGAACAAACAAATTTGAAATTTTGACTTCTGGGCTTAGCCGAGGTTCAGCCTCCTCTTGTAACTATTTACACATATACATACACACGCACACATACATACCTATCATACCTATCTATGAATCTATATCTTTATGCAAATATTTATACATACATACATACAGTACATACATAACATATCTATCTATCTATCTATCAACCTATCTCACTATACATCCTGATATATATATATATATATATATATATATATATATATATATATATATATATATATATACTTGTTTTTCTTCATCTGTATACCTATATACAAAAATCTTTTTCTACGTTATCTAAATACATAAACATTATAGGCCTATATCTCTATTTTTTTTTTTTTTTTTCCAACTACTCCTTCTCGGGCATAAGCTGATAGCCTTTACACTCAACCGCTGAACACGGTGAGGCCCGTGAGGTCTTGCTCCAGTCTAGGGAGTGAGACATGCGAAGCTTCACGGCTCGAAGCAATTCCATCTCTGAAGCTGCCTCGCCTCTGTGCTTCACAGTTTCACTCCCACAGACTCGGACCCTCACTCTAACAACGCCACCTATTGAGCAATTAACTCACTAGGCATTGCCCCCTTGTAGCATATTTTTGAATATGGGAATATTCATACAATGCTATTTAATCAGGGAACAATGAGGGTATTTTTTTGGCATTTCGGTGTGCTGTGGTAATGCACTGATACTAGGTACAGCACAAATTCCATCCCAATAATATCTTCCCATTGACATATTGGGATTCGAACCCGGGTCCATTGGATTACCAGTCCAGTGGCAAGACCACTCTGCCACACCTCCCCTGTAATGTAAACTTCGATATATAACTGCATACGAGAGAGAGAGAGAGAGAGAGAGAGAGAGAGAGAGAGAGAGTATCACATGTCTATAATTCCCATCATTACAAACAAATTGAGCAAGGAAAATATCCCATAAATCCGAAAAAACCTCTGCTCTCGAAAAGTTTATGATGAAAAGATGGAAGAAATTGGGAGCCTTCTTCTGATCTTGGGGTCTCTCTCTCTCTCTCTCTCTCTCTCTCTCTCTCTCTCTCTCTCTCTCTCTCTGGCTTCTTCTGATCTTGGTTCTCTCTCTCTCTCTCTCTCTCTCTCTCTCTCTCTCTCTCTGCGTGTATCTATGTATCTTTTATCTACTTTATCTATCAATCCATATGATTTTTGTTTTGGTTTCTTATCTATCCAAAAACGATTTATCTATGTACCGGGATACATCTATCTATCTATCTGTCTGTCTATTTGTGAGGTTTGCTTTTCCTCTTTATCTATTCAACAACGATCTATCTATCTATCTATCTATCTATCAAGCTATAGTCTATTCACTGTGAGTAGGCGATAAATCATGACCTATATCCTATGTAACTCAAAAGGGGCTAGAGCAAATTGGCTGTAAATTTCCACATCTATTCCTTGACTGACTCTTCCCACACGGTAGAAATATTAGCTCGATTACTCGTCGTTTTTAAGTTACAGAGGTTAGCGGTCATGATTTCTCGCCTACTTATAGTGAATAGACTATATCTACTCATCTATCTATATATACAGTACAGTATGTCTATAATATATTTATCTGTTTAACATATTAGTATCCTGCGTTAGTCACCCTCTATTTTCTATATATCTATCAAAATCAATAAACCAAAAAATCTACACATAATTCTACAATATATAACAAGGTCGCATAGAACAGAAAAGAACACAATGAGAACAGAGAACAGATGAACAAGTACGGTAGGGAAATAACTGAACATGCTGAACAATAGAAGAACAACTGAACAAGATGAACAACCGTAGGCCACAAGAGAACAAGGACAAGAACAGTAGACCTAAAATAACATTTATAAGAACAGTATACCTTGACGTACATTATTAACAGAACATTTATAAGAACAGAAGAACATTTATATGAACAGAACATTTAGAAGAACAGAAGAACATTTAGAAGAACAGAAAAAAACATCAGAACAGTAGACCTTGAAGTACACTAAAAGTAGAACATTTTGAAGAACAGTAGACCTTGAAGAACATTATAAGGAGAACATTTAGAAGAACAGAAGAACATTTAGAAGAACAGTAGAACAGTAGACCTTGAAGTACATATTTAGATGAATAGAAGAACATCTAAAAGAACATAATAACATTTAGAAGAACAGTAGACCTTGAAAAACATTTATAAGAACAGAGGAACATTTATAAGAACATTTAGAAGAACAGTAGAACATTATAAGAACAGAAGAACATTTATAAGAACAGAAGAACATTTGAAGAACAGTATAATATTTGAAGAACACGGTGCCCCTACCTCATGTTGTCGACGTGTGGTGTAGCAGCTGCTCAACAAGCGAGAGAGAGGAGGGGGGGTTGTGTTTTGGGGGTACTCCTGTGGGGGGGGAGAGAAAACATTGGGGGCGTTAGTTAGGGGGGGGGGGTCTGTAGGGGTATGGAGGAGGAGGGGGGAAGGGTTGGGAGGCAGGAGGGTGGGGTCAGAGGGGAGGAGGGGTAGTGAGGGAGGAAGAGGGGTAGGGAGGAAGGGGAGGGAGGAGGAGGGGTAGGGAGGAGGTGAAGGAGGGGGGAAAAGATAGGGGGGAGGAGAGTACAGGGGCAGAAGGAAGAGGTAGGGAGGTATGGAGGGAGGGGAGGGGGGGGGGGAAGGGATGGGCAGAGATAAATTGAATCGAAGTTCAAGTGTTTAATAAGCAAAATAGTACGGGGCGGTACAATTATATACAGTACATACATTTATATATTACATTACTCAATAGGAAAACAATATAATGGCCGAGTCCTTCGAGAGTAATACACTGACCAAGGACAGAGCCGCTTGGGGAATGAATGATTTGGTCGTGATGTCTGACAAATAGAGAGATAGAATACAACAAGAGAAGGAGAGAGGGAAGGAGGGGTGTGGGATGGAGGGGAGAGGAGGGGATATCAATTTAGTAAGTTAGTGGGAGTGGGTGGTGGGGGGAGGACACCGAGAATCCACACCAGGTGAAGGTATTGAGGGATAAGCATTTACAACGGCACCATTCATTCCTGCATTCATTCAACAACCACAACCAAAACAACGACAATAAACAAACTAGCACAGCAACGGTACTAGTAAGTAAGAGAGAGAGAGAGAGAGAGAGAGAGAGAGAGAGAGAGAGAGAGAGAGAGAGAGAGAGAGAGAGAGAGAGAGAGAGAAAAAAAAAATACAATGAGTTACAAGGGATAGTTAGTATCTCGGATACCTTGCGGTCCATTCCGTGGAAATACTCTAAGTGGAAGGAGAGAGACTGTTTAGTGCACTACACTCATTACAGAGTGTGCAAAATACTATCTCTTCTCTTCTTGAACTGCTCTACTGAAGAACTGTTTACAACTTCTGAGGGAAGTTTGTTCCAGGTAGAACAGATCTTATAAGTGAAAAAGTGTCCACAAATACTGGTGCTGAATCTTTCAATTTTAATTTCCAGCCCTGGTTGTGTGTTGTATTTATATTGAGGCTAAATCCACATTGTCAAACCCATTAAGTATTGTAAAAACTTCAATGAGCTGACCTTGTAGTCTGTGTGTCTCCAACGAAAAGAGATCAAGAGCTTTCAACCGGTCCTTATAGCTCAGTCTTCTAATCGATGAAATAAGTTTTGTAGCCCTAGTTTGTACTCTTTCCAGTCGCTCTATATCTTTCCTGAGTGCTGGAGACCAGAATTGAACAGCATACTCCAGGAGAAGCTGCATCAGAGTGTTGTAAAGTGTGAGGACTATTTCCTTATTTATATATTTAAATTGCCTCTTCCTTTAGGTAACTGCTAATCAGAACACTCAAATCCATTTCCAAGTCAGCCACTTCCAGAGGCATTCACAATAGCAAATAGCCTGACTTGGGGCTTGGCGTTTTAAAAATCAAAGCAATGGATGTCTATGGCTCTACTTTTGAGAGAGAGAGAGAGAGAGAGAGAGAGAGAGAGAGAGAGAGAGAGAGAGAGAGAGAGAGAGAGAGAGAGAGAGAGAGAGAGAGAGAGAGAGAGAGACTAGAGCAAAAGCGGTAGGTCAGATAGAGAATAGGGGAAACACAAACTATACAAGTACACAATACAAATACACATAAACATAAAATGTTAACAATAAAACTAAAAATAAAGACTCCGAATTATTAGAATGCCACATTAAACCAATTAACATATACTATAGTCCATTCATTATAGGTAGGCCAGAAATCCTGACCTCTAACCTTTTTAACTCGTCTTGCAACACAATCCCACCCCTACTCTGTGCAACTCTCCAACCCAAGAGTAAAACGTTATTCTGTGTTTCTTCTATTTAACAGCTGAGCTCTGGAACTCTCTCCCAGAATTAGTCTTTCCCTCTGCCTATGACTTAAATTGCTTCAAACTCCGTGTGTCCAGGCATTTTGGCTTAAACGTCCCTTGATTTTGGCCCTGTCACTTTTTCAACTTTGGGGGAGGCACTCGTTACAGGCAGTTCTGCCTTTTGTCTTCCTTACTCAAATAGAGAGAAAACAAAATCTACCATTAAGGGAGGGCAGCCAGGTAATAGGTGTGGAAATGTATAGTCTATTTGTTCTAGCCCTTTTTGAGCTAGGGTTCATGATTTCTGGCCTAGCTATAATGAATGGTCTATAGTACAATTGCGTTCCTATTGAAATGGTCACTGTTGTTAGCATCAATTAATTGTTAAAACTATAACTGCAAGTATTGTTATTATTATAATTAAAACTATAACTGCAAGTATTGTTATTATTATAATTAAAACTATAACTGCAAGTATTGTTATTATTATAATTAAAACTATAACTGCAAGTATTGTTATTATTATAATTAAAACTATAACTGCAAGTATTGTTATTATTATAATTAAAACTATAACTGCAAGTATTGTTCTTATTATAATTAAAACTACAATTACTGTCAAATAAAATATAATCATAATTAAACTGAATGTAATTATTTTTATTAGCATTAGTAATAAAATATCATCATTAAACTGAATATAATTACTTTTATTAACATTAGTATTACATGAATTAATATTACATTATTAAATTATTTATAAGACAGCAATGTCAAGATAAAGAGAGTGAGACGACAGGAAAATGGGATGATATTGAGAGAGAAAGTTAATGTGGAGCAGATGTTGATGACGAGAGAGAGAGAGAGAGAGAGAGAGAGAGAGAGAGAGAGAGAGAGAGAGAGAGAGAGAGAGAGAGAGAGAGAGAGAGAGTGAGAGTGAGAGTGAGAGAGTGAGATATGTGTGCGTGCGTGAGAGAGTGAGTGAGTGAGTGAGTGAGTGAGAGTGAAAGTGAATGTGTGGAAGTGAGACTGAAAATGATAGACAGAGTGGGAGAGGGAGAAAGAAAGAAAATTATATTAACAATAATTGCAGTGTACATTATAAAGAAACGTTACTTATTTGATCAAGAAGATGATTAGTTTGATCACAATATTTGTAAATATAGCATAACTTAAACAAAACAACAAAACAAATGCAGAACACTAAAATAAAAAAATACATAACGTACACACAAACATTCAGAACACCAGGATTACAAACACACGTACACACACACAAAATAAACATACACACACGTACACACACAAAATAACAAAATGTATAACAAAAACACGTACATAAACATTCAGAACTCCACCAGGATTACAAACACAAACACATAGACACGCACACTCACTCACTCTCTCTCACACACACACACCTCATTATATCCATACAGGTGTGGATTATTAGCAGTAAATAGACCAATTACTGAGCTATTAAAAGCCTTATGGGGTGCTATTAATACGTTTCAAGCTTTCTGCAGACCATATAACATGTTCAGTAGCACAGTGGAGTCACACAGGTACTTATTCCGGCAATTATTTTGAGCAATTCTAGTTTTGGTGGAATCTAGACTATACAGTTTAATAAGAATTCAGCCACCTATTTTCGGCAATTTCGATCTTGTGGCTTTTAGAATATATCAAAATAAGAATTCAGCCATCTAAATAAACCTATCTCTAGTTTTGTATGTGAGAGAAATCCACAAATTCCTCAAAAGTTTCCCAAGAAAATATTGCCGTTATAAAAATGCTCACAATAGTACCCGTGTGACTGCCTCATATGTTACCTACAACCAGTGAGTTAATTAAGCGAATATGTGTCAAACGTGCCCCGTCAAACAAATATACCTTATAATTATTACTAAGCCAATATAAGCAGTGAATCACATATTTACTTTGTACACTGATTCTAAGCAGTTGTGAGTAAAGTGAAGTGAAAATCCTATAAACAACTTGACCTAACCTTATCCTTAGACAAGTGTAAAACCGGTATCACACGAGAGCTTTTATAGTCAACATTCGATGATCCACAATTTTCTGGCCAAATTTCTGGAATATTTTGCACCGGTATCAGAAACTAGACTGGTGATGGATGAATTTAGGCAAAAGAGATATTTTAAATGTTGACCCCATAAGCTGCCAGACCAGTGTTGAGGGGAAAAGCGCTCGTGTGATACCGGCTTAAGCAAAGTGTATCTCAAGTGAACATTCCTTATACAACTTGACCTAATGTTATCTATAGGCAAGTGTAAGCCATATGTGTCCCTTAACCCTTTCTGTACCAGCGACGTCTTTTATATTTAATTCTATATATATTTAGACGATTTTGAGCAGCCTAAAAAGGACGTCTACCAATTAAAAGGCTACAGACTATCTAAATGTATCCTTTTAGCTACCATATATCCTTCCTGAGCTTAATAAAATTATCTATCTATAGCTGAAGTCAAATTAAAATAACGTCGCCGGTACAGTAGGGGTTAAGGGGAGGTTTTTAGTTTGTTTCCTACTCCTCCAGCAATCTTAAAATTTCACCCCCTTGACCCCCTTTCAAGATAAATTTGTAAATTTTTCGGTAGAAAAATGTCCCGGCCGAAGGCCGATTACTCTTAAATTACAGGCTCGCTATCGCTCGCCAGGATAAAATCGACACCTAAATGGCACGAAAGGTCTTAAAATTGACAGAATGGGGCGGAAATATCTTAAAAATCACCAAACTAATGGGGCAAACGTCTTAAAATCTCAAAAGCAATGGGGCTAGACATGAGAGAGAAAGGGGTCAAGAAAAAAGTCCCTCAAGTGGAAACCTCCCCTTAAACATCTTACGGGGGTAGTGGTTGTTTTATGGTCTATGTATATCACCCCATTCTTTGATAATTACGGCACCAAAATGGCATAAATGAAAAAACATAAACAATGGCCTATAAAATAACCCGATCTCTCTTACTAAAGGCTCTCTAGTGAAGGCTCTACAGCTTAACCCTACCAGGTCTGAAGGTGGTAGTCCGTAATCTATACTCTGTTTCTTCTCAACTGCCGGTCAATTGAATCCCTTAGCAGCTAATTTCTCGAGACTTAATGGAAAAATATGAAACTACTATGTCTCTGCATCATATTAAGACCAAGTTATATAATTAGCACCATATTTCCCTACAAAATCTTCATAATAACTGAGACATCTTGATGGGAACTTTGCAATTTACCGTCAGTTGAAAAGAAACAGAGATAACCAGGATTGTGATATCTGATAACCCTTGTGGATTACCAGACTTCGTTACAATCTGCAGCTAAAACTAGTTGTGTTAAGCTGGATATATTTGGAGGCAAGTATTAGGGAATATACAGTGTTTTTGTAATGCTTTCTACAGTTAATAGCCATTACACTCATCAATACATTATATTACACAACATATTTAGCAAGTCTGGTAAAAACAGTGGTGGAAGAAGTTTGTGTTCGGGTACATCAAATTAATAACAATGATAATAGTAAGGAATAACAAATGATTTGGAGTACAACTTCAAAATGAATGGCTTTATATTTGTTTTATCAATAGACTGATCAATTATTATTCCTGGCTACTTAAGTTAAGTTCAGAAGCCAACAAGGGAGTTCTATCTTTGAGTTGGCTAAGATAAGATGGCTATTGAAACTCCTTTGAAGATTACTGTGTGCAGCTATTTACAATGCAGCTTATTGATTTTGTAAGCAAAGTGGAATTGTAATCTGTTGTCAATGGGCCTTATATAACCTGTGCCTTATCTTTACCTACTGTACCATAATTCAAAGTTACTATGTGCGCTCAGTTCAGTTTTTGTGAAATATTGACTAAGCATTCTAAATTTACAACCTACACCAACAAATTACAGTTTGAATATGTTATTGTGATGGGATTATTGAAGAGATGGTTATACAGTATATTACATAATTGTCAATTAAGGACAAAATAGCAATTTACAATAGATTTACCAAAACATCAGTAAAAGCAATATATAGCAATTTACAGCAGTTACTAGAACAGCATATAAAACAAGAGTATATGTAAAATAGGAAAGTAACAACAAAATACAATTTTAAAATATTAACATCAAAATTAGGATGAATGTAATGTTTAATATCAATTAAAGCATAATTACACTAAAACAAACATTAATATAATTTATCAATAACTTTGTTAATCAAACAAACTGAAGAGCTACAGATTACACTGAATATCAAACACCAATTTCTGGATGCAATTAAATCAAAATAACTAAAACAAAATTATTCCCCTTACCAATCTTCAACCACCAAAAAATCAATCTACAAAACAAAAGGAATAAATAAATAAAACAAAATTGAAAAACAAAAATTACCGATGTTTCCCTCTACCTTAGTGTGACCTCCCCGGTGCTTCAAAAATGGCCTCGTCCTTTCACTAGTCCCGCCTCTCACTTTCAGCCGTGGTTATCTAGAGAGAGAGAGAAATAAAAACATAAATATACACATCAAACGGCTAGTGATGGTGAAGGATGAATAGGTAGCACATTTGAAATGCACACAATAAATAATTTTTGTTTTGTTTTGCACATTTATACACACAAATACATAAGTTAGTGAAAATCATAGTATCGAGAATACAAGACTGGAAAACTAAACCCTCATTTTGAAAACAGTTTCTCTTTTCTAATTTTAGAGATAATACAATAACATCTATAAACGATATGTTGGCATAGTTTTCTATAAATACGTATAGCTAAAGATGTAATACATATACACACACACTAACAAAACGAAAACACATATTGCAATTAAATAGTGGTGTTTGAGTTAACTATGCACTACTAAATAAATAAATATATATATTGTCAGATAGAATCCGGTATATATATACTGTATATATTGGCAGATAGAATCCTAGACAACACAACTGGGATAAAACTAGAGAAAAGAGAGAAAGTGAAAATGACAGAATGAGGACATAAGTTGAGGGTGAAGGAGGGAGAGAAAGAGAGGAAGACGAGAAGTAATTGGGGAAGATAATAAAGGGAGAGGGTGGTAAGAAATGTTGGAAAAAGTGGAAAACGGGGAGAGAGACAGTAAATTGCTCGAAATAGGACAGCAGAGAGATGTCAGAAAGAGAGATAAAGAGAGAGAGAGAGAGCGAGAGCGAGAGAGACAGCGAGAGAGAGAGAGAGCGAGAGAGAAAGAGAAAGAGAGAGCAAGAGAGAGAGAGAGAGCAAGAGAGAGAGAGAGAGAGAGAGAGAGAGAGAGAGAGAGAGAAAGGATATCGAGCAAGGGACCTGGAAGAAAGCCACAAATTGGGTATAGACTCACTCCCAGAAGATACAGAAAATAAGTTACGAAACATAACCCCACCCTACCCGACCTCTCTCTCTCTCTCTCTGCACTCCTTTTCACCCTGTCATCTTAATTATGTCTTATAACTTCCTCCTTCCATTTACTCCCCTTTATTCTTGTACACACACACACACGCACATACTCTCTGTAATTACCTATTATTTTATTAATTATACTCTAAAACATACACGCACACACACACACACCTTCTCTCTCTGTAATTATCTATTATTTTCTTAATTATACACTACCAGACATACAAACACAGACACACACACACATACACATACCTTCTCTCTCTGTAATTAGCTATTATATTCTTAATTACACACACACACACACACACACACACACCTCATCTATCTATCTGTATATTCATTAATAAATCTATGTATCTATCTATATCAACCAATAATGTAACCAATCTATTTATATACTTATCTACTGTATATATCTCTCAATCTACTGTATATATCTCTCAATCTACTGTATATATCTCTCAATCTACTGTATATATCTCTCAATCTTATATCAAACAACAATTTAGTCAATCTATATATTTATCGGGTCTAGACCCTCTTTCAAGATAAATATCATAAATGTGTATATTTTTCAATAGAAAAATTTGCCGGCCAAAGGCCGATTACTTCTAAAATTACAGGGTCGCTATCGGTCGTCAGGAGAAAATCGACACATATATGGCACGAAAGGTCTTGATATTATTATAGAAATGGGACGAAAGGTTTTAATATCGACAAAATATTGGGGCGAACATTTAATATCTGAAAATTACTGAGGCTAAACATGAGGAAGAAGGGGGTCAATAAAAAGTGACCACCTCCCCTTAAGTATACAGTCGTCCATTGTCATAATACTTAATGATATCCAGAATAATGGGCGCTCTTAATGACAGGGTTAATTAAGAGAGAGAGAGAGAGAGAGATTTGTGTGTTTGAAGAGGAGATTCTGAAGGTAGAGAGAGAGAGAGAGAGAGAGAGAGAGAGAGAATGATTTGTGTGTTTGAAGAGGAGATTCTGAAGCTAGAGAGAGAGAGAGAGAGAGAGAGAGAGAGAGAGAGAGAGAGAGAGAGAGAGAGAGAGAATAAAGCAAATGAGGTTATGAGCTAAATGGGAATGAGGGGGAGGAGGGATATAATGTTTGTTTTTATTTGTTTGGTGTTTTATGGTGCGTGTGTGTGTGTGTGTGTTTGTGTGTGTGTGTGTGTGTGTGTGTGTGTGTGTGTGTGTGTGTGTGTGTGTGTGTGTGTGTGTGTTGTGTTGTGTGTGTGTGTGTGTTGTGTGTGTGGGTGTGTGTGTGTGTGTGTGTTGTGTGTGTGTGTGTGTGTGTGTTTGTGTGTGTGTGTGTGTGTGTGTGTGTGTGTGTGTGTGTGTGAGTGAGTGAGTGAGAGAGAGAGAGTAATGAATTGAGATTATAAAGCAAAGGACTTTATGAGCTACTTTCCAGTCCGCTCTCTCTCTCTCTCTCTCTCTCTCTCTCTCTCTCTCTCTCTCTCTCTCTCTCTCTACATTCAAGCATCTAACAAGCACAAAGACAGCTTAATAATATAATGGATGTGTGTGTGTGTGTGTGTGTGTAATAATACCCGTAACATAAATACACTTTACTGCAGACTGAAAAAATACAAAGGAAAAATACATAGGCCTACCATTTATTATGTTAACGCTTATTAACGTACAGTTCCCTATATATATATATATATATATATATATATATATATATATATATATATATATATATATATATCAGTGATGGGTTTGTTCTTGGGGAACCTCAAGTAACAGATGAAGAGGATACACAGGGTAGCAGCAAACAGCATGGTGCAGGATAAAAATGATGACCAGGTGGAGGGGCCAGTACTTAAGTACTGGCCCCTCCACTTAAATACTGGCCCCCCCACCTGGTCATCATTTTTATCCTGCACCATGCTGTTTGCTGCTACCCTGTGTATCCTCTTCATCTATTATTATATATATATATATATATATATATATATATATATATATATATATATATATATATGAAATGCTTCAACAAACCGATCAAATTATAAAAAAATGGGTGAACGCACACATAGACACAACAGTAATGTATTTGTTAACGATGATTGACACGCTAACCCAATATTGAATATTTATACATTCATATGGTAGGTATATTTACGTGTGTGTGTGTGTGTGTGTGTGTGTGTGTGTGTGTGTGTGTGTGTGTGTGTGTGTGTGTGTGTGTGTGTGTGTGTGTGTGTGTAGAACTAGAGCAATCGTGTATGTCTATAATGCTTGTATGTTAAAACTTAATGTGTGTGTGTCTGTGTGTATGTGTGTGTGTGTGTAAGGGTGAGGCATCTATCAGAACTGTTGTTGTTTTTCTCTTGTTTATTTGTTTGTTAAACTGCCAAGAGTTGCGAGCAGTCTCTCTCTCTCTCTCTCTCTCTCTCTCTCTCCTTTACTATTGGGTTAGTTTTATCGA
>CM064493.1:36485280-36528017 GCA_032716605.1 Paralithodes platypus | reverse complement strand
TGTAATAGATCATGCCCGGTGCCAATTTGTAATAGTAATCCTGTCCCAGATCGCCAATTGTAATAGATCATAAGACTAATAGGTTACTGTAACACTTGCCCATTGCTAGGAAATAAACCTAGATTGATAGTTGCGTTAACTTTAGATCAAAAATAGAAAAATATCCCTTTGTGCAATTTTGGCAGACAAAAGTCGCAGAAACATGCTATACATTTATATCTATACTGACTCGATGCCGTAATATATTTGAAAAGAAAATTGCAGTTTCCCAGCTTGCGGGATAATAGAGTCCACGGATTTATTGTAATGATAGGTATATATTGATAATAATTATATTTCGTAAAGTTAGTAAGAATTAAAGAAACAAACATTTCCTACTAAAAATGGTTTTATTGAATAGCGACACTGATATTGCATTAATCAAAGAGGGGGACAATTTCATGTCCACACACTCAGCCACTCAATCTAAAACCCACTTATCTAATCCACTTACCTAAATACAATTACCCAGTAATTATAACTACCCCTAAGATTACCCCAAATCATTATACTGATTACTGCTTGTCACACGAATCCTCACATCAACCAACCCTTTAGTCACTTACTGTGATACTGAAATTGTCTAGCCCAGCAAATGACCGCATGATCGAATAAGGCACGAGATTTCCCCACCCTCACAGTACCCCCCACCGGCAATCACACTCATCACCTCTCTCGTCTCACCTCTCACACGCTTCCTCACGCTCGGTTACGTGACTCGCTAGACTAATGAGAGTTGCCTAATTAAAGGGTCTCAAAACTGTCAGTACGACAAGTCCTAGTAGTCAAGCCGACCATCCTCTAATCATTAACCTCACCCTCTGTGGTGTTAAGAGCTAAACGGCTTCACTCCCCGACACACCACAACACGGGACTCTTCTCTAGACTAATGAGAGTTGCCTAATTAAAGGGTCTCCAAAACGGGCAGTACGACAAGTCCTTCAAGCCGACAATATCCTCTAGTGGTACCATCACCCTCTGTGGGGTTAAGATCGTTACGGCGTCACTCACCACACCCGCACACATCCACACACAAAGGCGCTCCTGGCCACGTGCATAGCTAAAATCAGTGGGATATCGCCGGCAGGAGAACTATGTCGCCCTGGGGCATCCCCTAGCCTTTGGCACGCCCTCTGTGGGGTCCATGCTTACACCTGCCATTCGTCGGCCATATCATAATCTAATTCGGTCCGGCGGTCACAACCTTGGCCATGGTTTACGGTCTGGCACAGTCCTGGTGACGGCCCAACGCACACTAGCACACCACCACAGACATCACATCACCACCACACATCACTCTGGATATCCAAATCAACGTTGCCACTGGTCCGAACTGAATTGGACTCACCTGATTATGGTTGAATTTAGGCACGAGGTGCCCCTCGCCGCCCTGCCGACTCCATTCATGGCGCGGGGCACAACAAAAATTGGACTAGCTCGTTGGGGTCGGGCAGGAGGAGAATAACGCCTGTCCTGGGCAGCCCTTACCCCTTTTATAACCTCGGTTTTCCCCTCCCCCATCACATTTTTGATTTGGGTGCCAATGAAAAGACGATGTTGCTCCCTATGACCACGCCTACAACATGAACGCTCACACACATGTACGCGTAACGGCGGTCTCCCCACGCTCACAAGCAAGAACGCACACACGCACGACATTTACGCGAGGCGCCTAGAGGTCGGTAAACAGGCCAATGCCCGTGCCTCCACCCCTCTTCTCTCCCTTTCTCTACAGCTGTTTCCACTGTCCTCCCCAACTTTTCCCGCGCTCGAGAAATATAGCTAACCCTATAGTATATAATCACAGTCACGGTCTGACCCGTGACAGGGATGTTAATACCTACAATATTCAAGCCGCGGTAGCACTAGAGATTTGAAGATCGTTATCATAGGTACTTCACCGCGTGTTTTAAAAGTACGCAGAATCCAACCCGTTAGACGTTTCGCAGCCGCCACTTTGACCTGGTTATGTACTTTGAAACCCATATTTTCAGACATTAATACCCCAAGGTCTTTCACACTGTCTTTCCGTTCTAGTATGGTGGTAGATTCTGTTAAGTAATTTGGTAATTTCTTTAACAGGCCATTATTATCTCCGTACCTTATTAAGATTGGAATTTGTTCCTCATTGAATTGCTAGTTGTTTTCCCTGGTCCCCGGGAACAGCTACATTCATGTCTTCCTGCAGTCGGGTACCCGTCCGTGTCTTCTTGATGTTGTTTACTATCTTTGCCATTAATTTTTGTGGGTCATCAGCCAAAAGGACGGACACCGTTACTGTGTCTGGTGTTGCGTATCTATGTCGCAAATTAGTATGAGGAACAGAAGGGGACGCTAGCACTGTTCCTTGGGCACTGAGCTTTTGACATCCGAAGGCTCAGATGTGACTTGGTTTACTGCTAGCTGATTTGTTTTTCGGTTTACGAGGAAATTGTATATCCACCGGGGGGGGTCCGATGTTTCCCAGTTATAACCTTTTGCTTTTCAGTTTTTTTGTGGGCGCATTAATGGTCTTCCTGCAGTCCGGCCCGTGTCTTCTTTGTGTGGTTTACTATCTTTGCTTAATGTGGATTGTGTCATCAGGCAAAAAAGACGACACCGTACTGTGTCCTGGTGTGTTGGTATCTATGTCGCAAAATATTAGTATGAGGAACAGAAGGGCGCTTAGCACTGTTCCTTGGGGCAGCTGAGCCTTTGACATAACGATAGAAAGGCTCAGGATGTAGACTTGGTTTACTGCCCTGTACTGATTGTTTTCGGTTTACGATTGGAAATGGTAGTATCCACCGTCCGATTTTCCCAGTTTATACCTTTTGCTTTCAGTTTGTGGGCTATCTATAACCATCCGGGTCACATTTTATCAAATGCCCTTAGCAAACATCGGTTGTAAAAAATGACATTCCACGTTTTTCGTTTTCTTCATAGCGCTTTAAGAATTTTGTCATAGTGTTCCAAAAGGTATGTGAGAGGACATGATCTTCCCCCGCTCTGAACCCATGTTGACCGGTTGTTGGTGTAGTTCATTTAGTCTCCATGAATGTTGAAATTTTTCTTCGCAGGCACTCGTTCGAAAACTTTAATGATGGAGAGGTTAGATGCTACACCGCGGTCGGTAGTTTTTTGGTAGGGTGCTTTACCTCCCGCCCTTTATTGACCGTGGGGCAATGTATTGCGTTTTTCAAGCTATCTGGTATGTCACCAGTGTCTAGACTCCTTCTCCACATTATAGCCAGGGGTTTTTAGAGGTTTTCCTTACATTTCTTCATTAGGATCGAATTCCATGAGTCCCGGGCCTGGTGCCGAGTGGGATAGCATGTTGGAAATGGCCTCTTCTATGTCTTTTGGACCGAAATCAATATCCAGCATCTGAGGGGTTTCCGTGGGGGAGGTTTCCATGAAAAATATATTTTGGTCTCTGATGACTTTGTTTCATCAGGCTCACTGAATGCCATTTCATACTGCCTGCTTAAGAGTTCGCTCATTTCCTTTTTGTCCCCTGTGAAAGAGCCATCCCCTTTGCTCAGTGGGCCGATGTTTGATGTTGTTTTAGCCTTTTGTTTGGCGTATGAAAAGAAGTATTTGGAATTTTCCTTTATACCTGCAATAGCTTTCCTCTCCTCTTCCATATGTTGTAGTTCATCATGATATTCTTAGCCTTTGTTCAATTTCCACAATTTCTCTATCTATTTCGGGCCTTTTGCCTATCCTGTAGATTTTGATGTGTGCGTCTTTGTGTGAGTAATTTTCTTCTTCTGTACAGCCTCCTCCTTTCCTGATCTTGTTTGCTTCTTCGTTTTGTTTGTCTTGCAGGTATATGGTGGCTACAGATTTGGGTCATGGTTTCTGTTATTAAGACTAGACATTCTGCTGGTGTCAGGTTATTCATTAAATCTTCCCAGTCTATTTCCTCCATTTCTTGATTTACCTCTTCCCACCTAATGTTTTTGTTATTGAAGTTAAATTTACTGAAGGGGCCGGTTTTACCGTTTTTGTTCTCGATTCTGAGGTTGTCTGTACACTTTCTAAGGTTGTTTTGATCTCAATTAATTTATGATCTGAGTATGTTGTGTCCGATATGTTAATGCTGTGTACTAGAGAGTCGTTGTTAGTGAAGACCAGGTCTAAGATATTGTTTTCCCCTGCGGGTTCAGCAATATGTTGGGTAAGACTAAAAAAATCGCAAAGTTCAAAAAGCTCTCTCGAATTTGCTTCGCGCATGTTGTTTGCCACTAACTGGTTTTCTAGTTGTCTCCATTTAATGTTTGGTAGGTTAAAGTCTCCTAGCCATATAATATTTGGTGTTGGGTTCCCCAGGGTTTCCACTTCTGATTTTATTTTGTTGAGCTGGGTTTTGAATTCTTCTCGGGATGAGTCTGGAGGCCTGTATGTAACAATAACTGCTAAATTTAGGGATTCTATTTTAACTCCAAGTATTTCCACCACTTCATTACTGTTATTTAGGAATTCAGTACATATCAGTGAGTCATGGATGTACAAGGCTACACCTCCATGTGATCTATGCGTTCTGTCCGCCCTATGTAGGTTGTAACCAGGAATCCATACCTCACTATCTTCCTGATCTTTAATGTGAGTTTCTGTGAGAGCCGTAAATATAGCGTTTCCTTCTTCTAGCAGGCCCCTAATAAATGGTACTTTGTTCGTGGTTCTATTTTTTAGGCCTTGGATATTTGCAAACAAGATTGGGGAGAGATTGTTTGGAGTACTATGTGTACCTAATAGTCTTCGGGACTAGGTTGAATGAGGAAGGAAGGAAGGAATTAATAAGAGAGAGAGGGATTGGAGGCTCAGATTGAAGGAGGGAGGGAGGGAGGGAGGAAGGAAGGAAGGAAGGAAATTAATAAGAGAAGAAGGATGTAGACGCCGAGATTGAAGGAAGGGACGTACTTTAAACTGAATGGTGCTAGGTTCGTGTATTGTATGAAGGATTATCTCTCTCTCTCTCTCTCTCTCTCTCTCTCTCTCTCTCTCTCTCTCTCTCTCTCTCTCTACATCTATCTATCGAGTTGTATGCCTATATACGTGTCAGTGTGTGTGTGTGTGTGTGTGTGTGTGTGTGTGTGTGTGTGTGTGTGTGTGTGTGTGTGTGTGTGTGTGTGTGTGTGTGTGTGTGCGTGCGTGCGTGTGTGTGTGTGTGTTTAATAATATATATAAATATAAACACATATATATATATATACAACACACCGAGAACAAAAACGTGATAACAATAAAAAAATAAAAAAATAAATAAAGAATAACAAACACAATTATAATTATAGCTTATGTATAATTGAACACAAACATGAATCGCGTGTCAGTCCGTTCAAGACATAAGGCTTGGAATTGATGCAGGGAATAAACCAACAATTTAATCTAAAAGGGTGAAGATTAAATTAAAACCCAACCCTTCACGTGACGGTTCACTTTTCTATCGTCCGTCTCACTCACTCACTCTCACTCTCTCTCTCTCTCTCTCTTTTAATATTTACATTTATAGTGGCTACAATCTCTCCTTTCTCTCTCAACATGAATACAACACGCAACCATGGCTTGAAGTTAAAATTGAAAAGGTTCAGCACTAGTATTTGTGGATTTTTTTTTCTCACATAATTATAAGATCTATTCTACTTCCTTCAGAAGTTGTAAACAGTTCTTCAGTAGAGCATTTCAAGATGAGAGTAGATAGTAAATAGTATTTTGCACTCTACAATGAATGTAATTCAATATATAATCTCTCTCTTTCCACATCGAGTACCTCCCAGGGATGGACCGCAAGATCTTTGAGATACACACTATTCCTTGCAACTCATTGTAACTAACTAACTTAACTCTCTCTCACTCTAACTCCCCACTCACTCACTCACACTCACACTCTCTCTCTCTCTCTCTCTCTCTCTCTCTCTCTCCCATATACACAATAAATAATTCAAACAGTATTTTTGAGGGCACACGGTGAACCAATTAATCAAAGTGAAACTAAACCCTCGGCATTAGTAACTAATTAAATGCTTGAACCTTTTGGGACAGGTAAAAACAATAAAACAAACCACACTAATTGCTGTAGGCGAAATTTTACCCTTTCTGTATCTGTCATTATCTCTCTCGCGCGCTCTCTCTCTCTCTCTCTCTCTCTCTCTCTCTCTCTCTCTCACCTGTACAATCTCAAAATTTGCTGACGATACAAAAATTGCAAATAGCGTACTCTCAAAAGAACACGTTGACGATATGCAACACAATCTAGATAAATTGTCATGTTGGGCCCAAATTTGGCAAATGAGTTTCAATGCAGATAAATGTAAAGTACTACATATCGGATACCTAAATGAGAAAGCAAACTATTCGATGAATGGCACTCAGCTTAAGAATGTAAAACAGAGAAACCGATCTGGGAGTAACAATATCGAGTAACCTAAAACCGAGTCAACAATGTTCAGAAGTTGTTAAGAAGGCAAACAAAATAATTGGCTTTATAGGCAGGTCATTTGAGCATAAATCCAAAGAAGTTATCCTAACCCTTTACAATTCCTTAGTCCGCCCTCTTCTGGAATACTGCGTTCAATCCTGGTGCCCTTATTACCAAAAATATATAAACAAGCTAGAACGAGTTCAACGTAGAGTTACCAAAATGATACCTAGCCTAAAGAACAAACCATACGAAGAGCGTCTTAGAGAATTAAATCTATTTCCTTTAACCCAGCGCAGATTAAGAGGTGACTTAATTCAAGTGTTCAAAATCATCAAAGGCATCGACAATATGAACTGTAGTAAGTAGTTCACTATCGACCAATCGACGTGGTACCCGTCTTGCAACTCAATCCCACCCCTACTCTGTGCAACTCTCCAACCCAAGAGTGAAACGTTACTCTCAAACTTTCTTCTACTCAACATCTGAGCTCTGGAACTCTCTCCCAGAATCAGTCTTTCCCTCTTCCTATGACTTAAATTGCTTCAAACTCCGTGTGTCCAGGCATTTTGGCTCGAACGTCGCTTGATTTTGGCCCCGTCACTCTTTCAACTATGGGGGAGGCACTCGCTATAGGAAGTTATGCCTTTTGCCTCCCTCAATCATATAGAAAAAAAAACAAAAACAAAAATTACACGCGGGGAAACGGTTGCAAAATTATTGGTAAATCTTTTAACTCACACGAATCTAAGAATTTCTTCTTCAATCGAGTTGTCAACTTGTGGAATGGGCTTCCCCGAGACGTTATAGACTGCAGCACCGTTGATTCATTTAAACTCCGCTTAGACAAATATCTCGCATCAAACCCGCGACTGACTGCGTTTGTAAATGAATAACTTTATTTTATCCCCCCTCAGTTACTAACCCATCTGTCCCCTACTAACTTCCTAATCCTGCCACGGACATTAGTTCTAGGGCAGTAGTTCCCTTTCCAATGTTCCCTTAACCACTCTAAACCACTGTTTGGACACTTGATCCTCAGTGTTTTGGAGGACAAGCAGCCTAGAAGGGTCACTAGACCTGTTGTTGCTTGATTTCCTTTGTACTCCTTTGTTATCTCTCTGTCTCTTTCTCTCTCTCTCACCACACACTCTCACTCACTCACTCTCTCTCTCTCTCCTCTATCATTCGGGGCATTTTTATCTCGATAGGGGGGGGGGGGGTCTTGTGGGTTTTTCTTTTAAGCTTGATGGAGGTCTAGGGAGCAAACTAAAAACCTCCCCTTAAGTGCATATGCATTCATTTGCTCATGAGGTGAGAGCTATTAATTTAGGCTTGAACGTTTTTTAATTTTGGCCCTGTCATTCTTTTAACTCTGGGGGAGGCACTCGTCACAGGCAGTTTTGCCCTTTGTCTCCCTCATCCACATAAAACAAAAACTATATACTGTATATGATGTTCTCAGACAAATTTAAGCGGTGTTTCATATTTTACTACACGAATGGAAACTAAATAGTTTCGTGTGAAATTAATTAAAAATATTTCATCTGGTATAAATTGGATAATCATTTGTAAAAGATTGATTGTCATCTAAGGTCGAGTCGATCAGTAAACTTAAAACCCTGTAACAAATCTCCCTTAAGTGTGCCTTTCGTCAGACTTAAGGGGTTCTACTCATCTTGATGTGTTTACTGATCTTCGTTAAGTCCACACTCCATCCTTCTCTCTCTTCCCTCCAACCCCCGTCTCTCTCTCTCTCTCTCTCTCTCTCTCTCTCTCTCTCTCTCTCACCTTCATCCATATAAATTGCCTTCCACCTGAATATATCTCTCTCGATCTCTTTCTAGTATTTCTTCATCCATATAAACGAGTCTCTCTCTCTCTCTCTCTCTTTCACTTTCTCTCTCACACACACCCACACCCATACACACACACACACACACACACACACACACACACACAAAAACCCCGTGATAAGAAGCATAAATTGTATCCACATTTTTCAGCTCCCCAACATTTAATCAGTCTTATTCACGACACAGAAAAGATTAGCTTCGGACATGTTATGAATTTGTAATATTAAATGATGAAGGTTAGTGGGATCTGCCCCAGGATATGGACAGAGACAAGGTACAGGAGGTACCTTTGGATGTGTTCCTTTGGATGTGTTCGCCGCTCCTCTAGCGGCACCAAGGAGCGCGACGCCCCTCGTTATGGGTGGTGATTTGGTGCAGTAGACTGTTTGAAGCGACAGCTCGCTCCCTTGCGAGGATGGGCTCGTCTGGCACTTTTTGCAGTTCGACATCTAGGGCTCTCTTGAAGTTGTCTAACGAGATGTCCCTCATGTCTCTTACTCGCCGTGGGAGTTTGTTGAAGAGACGTGGGCCTCTGTGTGATAACCAGCCCTCTCGCAGAGAGCCCATAGCACCCCTGTTATTCATCCGGGGGATTTCGCATTCCCAGCCTCTCCTATCACTGAATTTCATGACTATCGGAGTATGTAGGTTTGGTACTAAACCCTCTGCGATTTTCCACGTGTATATTATTAGGTAACGTTCTCTTCTACGTTCCAGGTGAGGCAGAGGATAGTAGTAGTGACAGTGGTATGGTTGATGAAGGTTAGTGGGATCTGCCTCGGGGTTTGGACAGAGACAAGGTACAGGAGGTGAGGCAGAGGATAGTGATAGTAGTGATAGAGGTATGATTTAGTGATGAAGGTTAGTGGGATCTGCCTCGGGGTTCGGACAGAGACAAGGTAGGCTACAGGAGGTTAGGCAGAGGATAGCGGTAGTAGTGATAGAGGTATGATTTAGTGATGAAGGTTAGTGAGATCTGCCTCGGGGTTTGGACAGAGACAACTTAGGCTACAGAAGTTGACACAGAAGATAGTGGTAGTTATGAAAGTGGTATGGTTTGTTTAATTTGTTTAGTTAATTCTATCCTTTTTATCTTTATACTGTAACTGCATCTATCTATCTATCTATCTATCTGCCTATCTATTTATTGGTCTGCCCGTCTAAGGTTAGGTATCTACAGTATATACCCTACTTGGCCATAGAGGGTTCTTTTTGGACCTCCCCTGTTTCGCTCCATTAATTTGGAGATTTTAAGACATTTCACACCATTAGTTTGGCGATAATAAGACCCTTCATCCTATGCAGGTGTCGCCTTTATTCTGGGCAAGCGATAGCGAGCCCTTAACTTAGACAAAATCGGCCTTCTGTCGTGAAATTTTTCTATCGAAAAATGTACAAGTTTAGCTTCAAGGGAGTTTGGGTGGGTATTTTTCAGTTTGAAGGAATTCTGGGAGGCGTTTTTGTTGGCCTGAGGGACAAACTATAATATACTACATTGCTCGATAATAGCCATAACAAACAAAATCTTCAATTATTCTTAACAATATATAATAACCCAAAAGACAACAAAAACTGTTAACCGTTTCAGCATCATGACGATTTTGTTTACCTTATATTCTAGCTAACATTAGATGATCTTAGGCAGCTTAAGAAGGTCGTATGTTATTCACTTGGTTTAATGAAATACTAAGGTGGTTTACCCTTTGATAATTAGCTAAAGAAAACGGTCTAATGGTAACCAGAATATGACAAGAATTAAGCCATCGTGCTGCAAGGGTTAAGTGGTTATTTATCCAGTTATCTATCTATATATTATAAACACTAACTCTTAACACACACACACACACACACACACACACTTACTGACTCTCACACTCAAAAGCGTATTATAAATCATGAAACAATAGATTTAAAAGCCACGAATATCCATTAACTCACTCACTCACTCTCTCTCTCACACACATATATACACACACACACATACTCTGTGTGTGTGTGTGTGTAATAATAATAATAATAATAATAATAATAAACGGTTTATTAAAGAATGGCAGCCTCATGAGCTGAAAATACACATTTTACAATTTAGTGGATGAACATGAGATGTACAGATATGAGGATGGTAAGCTTAGTTTACAAACAAAATAAAAAATACAATAATGATGCATGTGCAGAATACAAATTATCATAAAATAACCATGAGAGTAAGTGATATACAGTACATTTACACATTTATTAACTTACTCATATACAGAACATAGTATATACACGTACGTGCGCACATACATATACATACATATATAGGAACATAGAACATGCAGTAAGTGTGCACATGTCCGTATACACAAACGCTCACGTATGCACACAGACATACATACATACAGAAACTGTTTTGGTATGAGGTAAGAGGGTGCGGGTACTACAATGAGTTAATCCTCGGTAGAGCAGGTGTGTGTGTGTGTGTGTGTGTGTGTGTGTGTGTGTGTGTGTGTGTGTGTGTGTGTTACAGTAGGCTAAACGAATTGAAACTCGAATCAAGATACAAAATACCGGTATTTAATTAACAAGAGTAGGCCTACTAATCTCTCTCTCTCTCTCCCCCCACACGCTTCCCGATTCCCTTTAGCCATCCATCTCCTTTCAACCCAGTGTCCATAACTCATATATAAACTAACCTCAGACACCCCTTCGGGGGGGCCCCCCCCCCCCTTTACTGACACACACACACACCATCTAGAACTACACAACCACTCATTAACTCTCTCTCTCTCTCTCTCTCTAAACTTCACGACATTATATGGTGTTCTTACAGCTAAAATTCCAGTGATGAAACGTGGAATTATCTATAGCGAAACACATTTAAAATGCAAAAAATATATAGCATTGATATATTTATATATAATAGATACCAGTATATATTTTATCAAAGATCCCTCTTTATGAAGTATGATAATTAATAATTATATTACCAAGATTTAGTACGGAACTGTGATATTCCTGAGCCAGTTATTAACCTCCGACTTGAACTGTTGTAGTGAGGTTAAGTGATGCAGGTCAGTGTGCTGAACCAGGTAATTCCACAGTCTTGCGTACTTTGGTAAGTAGGAACGAAGGTAGTGTTCTGTCCTAGCAAATGGAACACTGACCTGATGATACCTTGTGGATGCGGTTCTTGTTGCATATGATGTTGGTTGGGCAGGTTGTAGATGTAAGGCTGCCAGGTGTGGAGTGTGCATTTTTTGGGTCTCTCTCTCTCTCTCTCTGTCTCTCTCTCTCTCTCTCTCTCTCTCTCTCTCTCTCTCTCTCTCTCTCTCTCTCTCTCTCTCTCTCTCTCTCTATACACAAACCTTTAAGCCCATATCCTTCTCCCCCACCAAGCCAGCCACATTAATATTCCATAAAGCACGTCCTCAATATTTACTGTTTACTAAGTTAGGATAAACATAAGACTTGGGCTAGGAGTGAACGGGAGCCTATTTTCTTGGTTAATGTTAATGCATAAATTTAATAACTAATAGTGCAGTAAATTACCTTGTGAAAAGTACTGTTAATTAATAATGAATTACTAACAGATTAGTAATAAACACAACGTACCGTATAATTATATCACCGTATCTACAGTATCTGGAAAGAAAAATATATATAATTAGAACAGTTCATATATTCAAATCGTATACCAAATTATATATAACAGTATGGGCTTTTATGATTCCTTAATACAAAGCTATATACATTTCCCAAATATATCTACCTGTGTTATTCATGCATATTGAGCGGCAATAACATTACTTGGTTTAATAACCACATTCGTATACTGGTAGCTATTGAATACAAACTAGGCTAGACCTCTCTCTCGACCTCTCTCTCGCTCTCTTAGATAAACAGGAAGAACCACATAACCTACAAACACACATATACAGTATACTGTATATACACTTATCTTTCTCTCCCACTCTCACTCTCTATCTATATCTCTTACACACACACACACACACACACACACACACACACACACACACACACACACACACACACAATCACGGCAATTCCAACCCTTTTCATTATAACCTTTCCACCCTAAAACAAAAAACCAGCTGACAATTATTCTTATCACTTATAGTTAATGTTATCACTGGCCACGATGAAAGTGGAGAGTCTGTGGTTATATTGTCACTTTTTTATTTTATCTGTGTGTGTGTCTGTGTGTGTGTCTGTGTGTGAGAGAGAGAGAGAGAGAGAGAGAGAGAGAGAGAGAGAGAGAGAGAGAGAGAGAGAGAGAGAGAGAGAGAGAGAGAGAGAGAGAGTCATATTATTGATTTGTTCTCATATACAGTATATAATATATATATATATATATATATATATATATATATATATAATATATATATATATATATATATATATATATATATATATATATATATATATATATATATATATATATATACAGTATATAATTATATATATATATAAGTACCATCTATTTTTATGTCTACTGCTATAGGTCCTATCTATATATTTACAGGGAATATACCGTACACTATGTATATACAGTAAACATGACCGTATGAGTAGGAGTATGTGTGCGTGTGTAGGTCCTCTTAGGTAACCAAATTACACCATACTAGACCTTTCGTGTTGACCCCCCCTCCCTCTCCCTCCCCCTCTCTCTCTTTAATTTTCTCACTTTCCGCCTCACTCTTATACAGTATAAGTGTTCTTCTATCTTTTCTCTCACTTCTGCTGCCTTGCCCACCCTCATTGGTTCTCATTTGCTCACTTCTCTCTCTCTCTCTCTCTCTCTCTCTCTCTCTCTCTCACTTCCGTCTTTATTTTATTGTCTCACTTTCTACGTTTTATTTCTCACTGTCGGACCATCTTCAAGTCGAAACAGCCACACTCGACATTTGGGTTGAGGCTATTTAGGATTATGGCCATTTGAATTACGGCCATTTAGGAGTGTGGCCATTTGGGTTGTGGCCATTTAGGAGTGGAGCCGTTTTACCCTGCTTCCATCCGACCTCTGGCTCTCTCATTTTCTCACTCACATTTCTTACTTCCTCGCTTCCAATTCTTTTATCTCTAATAATCTCACTGTCACACTTTGTCTCCTAAATTGCCTGGCTTTCAATTTCAACTTGATCACGTGTTAATATTATTATTCACATTATTATTATTTTCATCATTATAATTATTATTTGTATTAATATTAATAGTATCATCATTATTATTGTTGTTACCGATATTCCTATTATTCCTATTATTATTATTATTATTATTAAATGTACAATATTAATTTTTCTAGTAATGTCTCACTTGGTTATTTTTTGGTATATTTTGGCTCACTTTTATATTAAATGTCCTCGCTCAAATATTTCCATTCGTTCATTTGCATATTCTCCCAATTTCAGTTCACCAATATTTTCGCAATGTTATATTTTACGTTATTTAATTTTCTCGTAATTTTGTTTTACGTTCTTTAATTTTCTCAGTTATATTTTTCGTTCTTTAATATTCTCGCAATTTTGTGTTACGTTCTTTAATATTCTGGCAGTTTTATTTTACGTTCTTTAATATTCTGGCAACGATATATTTTACGTTCTTTAATATTCTGGCAACGATATATTTTACGTTCTTCAATATTCTCGCAATTTTGTGTTACGTTCTTTAATCTTCTGGCAATGTTATATTTTACGTTAATTAATTTGTTAGCAATGTTGTTTTACGTTCTTTAATATTCTCGCAATGTTGTTTTACGTTCATTAATATTCTCGCAATGTTGTTTTACGTTCATTAATATTCTTGCAATGTTGTTTTACGTTCATTAATATTCTCGCAATGTTGTTTTACGTTCATTAATTTTCTCGCAATGTTGTTTTACGTTCTTTAATATTCTCGCAATGTTGTCTTAAGTTCTTTTTAATTTTCTCGCAATGTTGTCTTACGTTCTTTAATTTCCTCGCAATGTTGCTTTACGTTCTTTAATTTTCTCGCAATGTCTTACGTTCTTTTTAATTTTCTCGCAATGTTGACTTACGTTCTTTAATTTTCTGGCAATGTTATATTTTACGTTCATTAATTTTCTCGCAATGTTGTCTTACGTTCTTTAAGGGGAGATACAAACACAAACACACTTCCCCTCACGCACACACATTCTATTAAACATTTCCTTTCATTAGCATACCAACTTTTACTTGCATTACCTCCCTCCCCCAAATATAAAACTTGTACACCGTGTTATTTTAATAAGTATTTTATATTTATTCCATTGCTGTTGTATAATTTGAAATTTTCATATAATTGTTCTTTCTTTCTCTCTCTTACACATACATACATACCCTATCTCTTTTTTTTTCTCTCTCATACACTCTTATTCTCACAAATACATACTCTCACTCTACCTCACTCACTCTTCCTCACACACACACACACATTCTCTCTCTCTCTCTCTCTCTCTCTCTCTCTCTCTCACATACCGTATATGCAAACAAACTGCCTGACATAAAACAACCTTTATGTTATTCATTTTCTCACTTTTCTCACTTCCTCTCACTTTTCCAAATTCACACACTCAACGCAAACTTTTTTTCTCTTTTTCATACACATTTTTGCCTTGAACTATTTTATTTTCCTTTTCTCTTGTGCTTTTCCTCTGCTTCAAAATAACACACATAATTATTTTCTCATAATCTCGGCTTTTACACGAATGTCACTTCATATTTGATTAAATTCTGTGTATAATTTAGCTTATATAACTCTCTCTCTCTCTCTCTCTCACTGGGTTTCATACAGCTCGGAATTTTAAGATGTTTCGCCTCATTTGTATTAGACAATTACGTAAATTTATAAGTTTTCGGTAATAAAAACGTCACGGCCGAGGGCCGATTTATCTTAAAGTGAAGGCTCGCTATCGCTGGCTAACAAAATATTGTCATAAAATGAGGTGAACACATTTCCTGGCTGAATGGGGCGAAGCGTTTTAATATTCCTGGCTGAATGTGTGAATGATCTCAAAACTCCTGGTTGAATGGGAGCGAATGGATAAAAGCCATAAAGTGGGTGTTTACTTATATATCACTACAACATTTACCACTTCCCGACTCTTGACAACATGGATTTAATGTGGTCTTAATTTAGCTTATATAATTCATTCACTCACACGCTCACTCTGTGTGTGTGTGTATATAGGCCTATATATACCGGTGTATATATATAGTTTACATTAATTTATTTCAGCAATTAATTATTAAAGTCCAAATCTCTTAATGATATTTATATTGTTCTGTGTTTAATGAAAGACATCATCCCCCTTCTCTCTCTCTCTCTCTCTCTCTCTCTCTCTCTCTCTCTCACATACACAAATACACACACTAAGAGGCCAACAACTGATTTCCAGATACGTAATGGATATTAAGATGCAGTGCCAATCAACCAATCAGCAAGAAGTAGTGTCTAGCTCCAACGACCAGTACAACCTCGAAAGGGTAAAACACACACACACACACACTGTCTCAATTGTATACCAAAATGATCTTGGCGAAATAAACTGCAAAAATGTAAAGTCCTGCGGGTGTTTTTTATTCCTTGTAACTCCTTGTGTAGCTCCCTCAGGCCAGACCATTAACATACTTGTATCTAATATGAGCAAACTGCCTTGCTTTATGGTCTCTTACATTGGTTTTCTGTCTCTCATTATACCTCTCTCTCTCTCTCTCTCTCTCTCTCTGACCATTACTGTACTATTATCGCATTTCTATCTTATTATACCGCTCTTTCTTTCTCTCGCTCTCCCCCCCCCCCCTCCCTCTCTCTCTCTCTCTTATACCCTGCATTAAATTATTACCACAATTCTCTCCACCCTCTATATACTGTATATATATCACTTATCATTTAATTGTCCATCTTAAATCTCTCTCTCTCTCTCTCTCTGACCATTACTGTACTATTATCGCATTTCTATCTTATTATACCGCTCTTTCTTTCTCTCGCTCTCCCCCCCCCTCCCTCCCTCTCTCTCTCTCTCTCTCTCTCTCTTATATCTATCTATCTATCTATCTATCTATTGACTGACGCCGTGATCCCCGAAGGGGTGGCCACGAACGAACCGCCCCCATGCACCTCTGTCCCCAGTCAGTCGACGCCCCTCCCCCCAACCAGCACCGCCTTCGTTCCTGTACTTCCTCACTCCATCCTTCCACCTCATATTCGGTCTACCTCTCCCCCTCTGTCCCTCCACCTCGCTCTCGTACACCCTCTTAGTCATTCTCTCGCTTTCCATACGTTCCATATGGCCGAACCATCTCAAGTTGTTCCTTTTCACACTTTCCAGCACATCTACCTCCACACCACACCTCCTTCTTACTTCCTCATTAGTCTGTCTATCCCTCCATGTAACTCCGCACGCACTCCTTAAGTAATTCATGTCCACTGCTCTCACTCTTGGTCTGAGTCTCTCAACCAACGTCCATGCTTCGCTTCCGTAAGTCAGTGTCGGGATTACCACACTGTCATGCAAGGACTTCTTCACTTCCATACTGACCACCCTATTTCTTGTTACTGCTTTTAGCGTTCCTACAACCCTCTTCCCCTGTTGTACCCTCTCCCGCACCTCTTCATCCATAGTCCCATCTTTACTCAACACACTGCCCAGATACTTAAAAGAGTTGACGATCTCCATAGCCTGACCGTTCAGCTTCACCTCACACTCTGTGACTTCACCCCTTTCGAAGACCATAACCTTGCTCTTCCCCGTATTTACCTTCAAATTCCGTTTTGAATACCCTTATACCCTGCATTAAATTATTACCACAATTCTCTCCACCCTCTATATACTGTATATCACTTATCATTTAATTGTCCATCTTAAATCTCTCTCTCTCTCTCTGTCTCTCTCTCTCTCTCTTTCTCGTTCCTGGATTATCAGCAATTATTTAGTCTTTTCATTGTATGGTGACCCTTTTCTTCATTATATTTTGCTATCAGTAAACGATTATATTCTATTTAGGAAGGACTTGGCGGAGTCGTAGGGTGAAAGTTCTCAAAATCGCTAAACTAATGGAACGAACGGCTTAAAATGTCAAAACTATTATGCTAAACATGAGGGAGAAGGGGATCCAGCAAAAGCGACTACCTCCCCCTAACAACAGACGACTTTTTCTTGACCTTCATCTTCCTGTATCTTTAAATTGTCTCTTTAATTGTCTTATATCTTGTCTTTAATCTATAATTCTCACACCCAGCATCAGTTTTCATGTTTTAATCGGTGTGTGTAATAATAATAATAATAATCGGTTTATTTCAAGCCGGCAGCCAATGGGGCTGAAAATACACAGACCTAACCTAGATCTTATCCTAATGGATCAACAGACTGATCCTGGCAGCTAACGAGAGCGCCTACATACTCCCAAGGGAGTAGGACGTGGGCAGGAGACTTTGTGGGTCCCCCGAGACGATCCGCCCAGATCTTGTCTTCACGGCCAGGGAAAGTTTTTGAGAGAACTTCCCCTGCCGGCGCGTGGGATCGAACCCCCGACACCAGAGCTAGCGCTCCCAATACAGAGTACTAAGCGCGCTCGGCCACCGTGACCTGAAATGTGTGTGTGTGTGTGTGTGTGTGTGTGTGTGCCTGCTTTTTACTGTCGACGTTATTTTGTTTTCTTGCATTATCGACGGTTTCATCAATGACGATATTATTGCACAATATTTGGTTTCCACTCACTCACTCAAACACACACACACACACACACACACACACACACACACATTGTTAGCATCATGCCCTTTAAATAGTATACAATATAATATATATACCGTATATATATATATTGTTTTTTCTCTCTTATTTTAAGCAGTGTATTGCAGTAGAGGAGAGAGCTCAGAAATTATAGGGCTACATTAATAGGCAATTTAAGTATAGACAAAAAGAAATAGTCCTCACACTCTACAATGCTCTGATATGGTCTTTCCTGGAATATGCTGTCCAGTTCTGGTCTCCAGTACTCAGGAAAGATATAGCGCGACTAGAAAGAGTACAAGCTAGGGCTTCAATGTTCATTCCATTGATTAGAAGACTGAGCTATGAGTACCGGTTGAGAGCTCTTGATTTCTTTTCCATGGAACGCACAGACTAGGAGGTCAACTCTTTGAGTTTTTTTAAATTATTAATCGGGTTAACCAATTGGATTATAGCAAAATGTTTAGCAAGTTTGATATACAATGAATATAACATGGCTGGAAAAGTTTAGCACTAGTATTTGTGAACACTTTTTGACATATAATATATGTTCTACTTGGAACAAACTTCCCTCGGAAGTTGTAAACCGTTGCTCAGTATAGCAGTTAAAAAAGAAAGTATACAGTATATTGCACACTCTGTAATGAGGGTAGTGCACTATACAATTCCTCTCTTTCTATTTTGAGTATATCCCCAAAATGGATCGCAAGGTCTTACTATTCCTTGTAATTCTCTCTCTCTCCATCTCCAGTGCGGTCACCCCCAAATCTCCAATACCCAACCCGGATTTAACCAACTGCATCCATAACTCGAGCGGGACTCAATAGGGCTTAAGGGCGTATTGACATACCACAGAACCCTATTTCAATTTGCCTTACCGTATAGAATGGATCTGTATTGACCATCTCTCTCTCTCTCTCTCTCTCTCTCTCTCTCTCTCTCTCTCTCTTACACATACACCTCTATTTTCATTATTGCCTTAGTTATTCTAGTTCCTCTCTCTCTCTCTCCCCAGTGCTATCATAGAGTAAGAGATCATATATATATATATATACATGCTGAATATAATTATCTAGAGTGTCCCGACCGTTGCCATGGAGAGATAAACCGTAATACTTCCTTAATATAAAGTCTATATATATACTTCCTGTGAACTGGGGTACATTAGTTTAATTATATAGGGAATGTAAAGGTAGAGAGAGGTTATGTAAGAGATGGATAGATAGATACATGGATAGATAGATAGATAGATAGATAGATAGATAGATAGATATGGATAGATAGAGATTGATAGATAGGTAGATATATATATATAAATAGATAAATAGATAAATAGATAGAGAGAGAGAGAGAGAGAGAGAGAGAGAGAGAGAGAGAGAGAGAGAGAGAGAGAGAGAGAGAGAGAGAGAGAGAGAGAGAGAGAGAGAGAGAGAGAGAGAGAGAGAGAGAGAGAGAGAGGGAGAAAGATAGACAGAGAGAGAGAGGGAGAGAGATAGACAGAGAGAGAGAGAGAGAGAGAGAGACAAAAATAGATGAATAGATATAGATACATAGATAGGTAAATAGATATATAAATATAGATAGATAGATAGATAGAGAGAGAGAGTATTTATCCCTATATTGCCTTGGCTTGAATATGCATGCGTATTATGTGTTTGCATGATGGAGTTTTCTGACGTGTGTGTGTGTGTGTGTGTGTGTGTGTGTGTGTGTGTGTGTGTGTGTGTGTGTGTGTGTGTGTGTGAATATATTAATGTGCTTACCCGGTATGTATGTTTCGGAAATAATGTGAACACAATAATCAGTAATACACACATACACACACACACAGGTATGCATTCATACGCGCACACACAAACACACACACACACCATTACATTATTAAAACCCATATTTTCCATGATTATTTTAGAAGTAACCACGCACCAATGGTCTTGCACACGCACACAGACTAGCACAAACACACACATATGATCGTACACACACACACACACACAAACACACACCATTACATTATTAAAACCCATATTTTCCATGATTATTTTAGAAGTAACCACGCACGAATGGTCTTACACAGGCACACAGACTAGCACAAACACACACATATGATCGTACACACACACACACACACAGACTAGCACAAACAAACACATATGATCATACACACGAACTAATACAGACACACACACACACAAACACAGACTTACACAAACACACACATATGATCGTACACACACACACTGACTAGCACAAACAAACACATATGATCGTACACACGAACTAATAGACACACCCACACACACAGACTTACACAAACACACACATATGCTCGTACACACACACACACATAGCTTTACTTAGTGTTGGTCCAGGTAAAGGTAAATTGTCATGTCTTTAACTTCATTACTCGGCTAGTACGAAGATTATGCAGCGAATTATGTTGTTCATTATGAAAACTTGGCATTAATACGACGCAGACGAATAGTAGTCCCAGATTATTCCATTAACCCTTTGAAGATTATGACGCATTTGACAGTTTATTCTGGATATCATTACACGATTTTATGCAGCTTAGGAAGGATCAGTGTGAATTAAAAAGGTAAAGACTATCACAATTAACCCTCTGACTTCCATACACCCATCCTAATCTAAATACAATCGTCTAATAATAACCAGAGAACCGAAAAGAAATGCCTAATCAGATCTTGAAAAGGGTTAAGGATCGATACATTAGTTGCTAAGGGATTCAAATGACCGCCATAAGAAATGAAACAGACTATAGAGTACTTAGCCAGAAATGTTAGTTTGATAAGATTAGCTGGTGATACAGGATACGACACACGCACACACAGACACACACACACTCCCCCCCTCCCTCTCTCTGTTACCATTCATGGAGTGACCTACGAGAACGAAGGTAAAGAATTGAGTGAACTATTTCCAAACTTGGCTCATACGAATCACCTGTCATTAGTGAGAGAGAGAGAGAGAGAGAGAGAGAGAGAGAGAGAGAGAGAGAGAGAGAGAGAGAGAGAGAGAGAGAGAGAGAGAGAGAGAGAGAGAGAGATTTACACAGAGAGAGGGGAGAGAGAGAGAGAGAGAGAGTACAAAAGAAATCAAGCAACAACAGTTCAAGTGACCCTTCTAGGCTGCTTGTCCTCCAAAACACTGAGGATCAAGTGTCCAAACAGTGGTTTAGAGTGGGTAAGGGAACATTGGAAAGGGAACTACTGCCCTGCCACTAACGTGGCAGGACTAGGAAGTTAGTAGGGGACATATGGGTTAGTAACTGAGGGGAGGATAAAGTTATTCATTTACAAACGCAGTCAGTCGCGGGTTTGATGCGAGATATTTGTCTAGGCGGAATTTAAATTAATCAACGGTGCTGCAGTATATAACGTCTCGGGGAAGCCCATTCCACAAGTTGACAACTCGATTGAAGAAGAAATTCTTAGATTCGTGCGAGTTAAAAGATTTACCAATAATTTTGCAACCGTTTCCCCCGCGTGTAATTAGATTGGTCGATAGTGAAGTACTTACTACAGTTCATATTGTCGATGCCTTTGATGATTTTGAACACTTGAATTAAGTCGCCTCTTAATCTGCGCTGGGTTAAAGGAAATATATTTAATTCTCTAAGACGCTCTTCGTATGGTTTGTTCTTTAGGCTAGGTATCATTTTGGTAACTCTACGTTGAACTCGTTCTAGCTTGTTTATATCTTTTGGTAATAAGGGCACCAGGATTGAACGCAGTATTCCAGAAGAGGGCGGACTAAGGAATTGTAAAGGGTTAGGATAACTTCTTTGGATTTATGCTCAAATGACCTGCCTATAAAGCCAATTATTTTGTTTGCCTTCTTAACAACTTCTGAACATTGTTGACTCGGTTTTAGGTTACTCGATATTGTTACTCCCAGATCGGTTTCTCTGTTTACATTCTTAAGCTGAGTGCCATTCATCAAATAGTTTGCTTTCTCATTTAAGTATCCGATATGTAGTACTTTACATTTATCCGCATTGAAACTCATTTGCCAAATTTGGGCCCAACATGACAATTTATCTAGATTGTGCTGCATATCGTCAACTTGTTCTTTTGAGAGTACACTATTTGCAATTTTTGTATCGTCAGCAAATTTTGAGATTGTGCAGGTGAGACCCTCATCTATGTCGTTGATGTAAATTAGAAAGATAATTGGTCCTAGTACCGATCCCTGGGGTACCCCGCTACTTACATTGGTCCATTTAGATGCCTTACCGTTTATGACTACCCTTTGCTTTCTGTCGCTGAGCCAATTTTCTATCCATTTCAACACACCGTCTTGTATTCCATGCGCTTTTAGTTTTAGCAGTACCGTAAACGTTTGTGGGGAACTTTGTCAAAGGCCTTTTGAAAATCAAGGTATATAATATCTACAGCTTTACTCTCATCGTAGAGGTTGAGGATATCGTGGAAGAAGTCTAAGAGGTTTGTTAAACAGGAACGTTTTTTACGAAAGCCGTGTTGAGTATCTTTAAGTAAGTTATTTTCCTCTAAGTGATTTACGAGTCTGTCTCGTATGACCGTTTCTAGCATTTTACATACAACTGAGGTTAAGCTAATTGGACGATAGTTACTGGGTAGGGATTTGCTGCCTTTTTTGAATATCGGTGTTACGTTGGCTAGCTTCCACTGATCAGGCATAGTTCCAGACTGCAAGGATTTATTGAATAGTAATGTCAGTGGTTTGGAGAGCTCATTCTTAGCTTCCTTTAGAACTCTAGGCGAGATTGTATCAGGTCGGCGTTTTATTTACCTTGAGTTTATCTAAACAATTCAATACTTCTCTCTCTCTGTAACGGTGATATTGCTTAGAACATCTGAATTATCAATCTGAATCGGCGATGGTGTAGGGATGGATAGGGAGAGAGAGAGAGAGAGAGAGAGAGAGAGAGAGAGAGAGAGAGAGAGAGAGAGAGAGAGAGAGAGAGAGAGAGAGAGAGAGAGAGAGAGAGAGAGAGAGAGAGAGAGAGAGGTGTTTAAGAGAGAGAGAGAGAGAGAGAGAGAGAGAGAGAGAGAGAGAGAGAGAGAGAGAGAGAGAGAGAGAGAGAGAGAGAGAGAGAGAGAGAGAAAGATAGGTGTTTAAGACAGAGAGATATATAAATAGCTAAGATAAAATAGATAAATAGATAGATAGATAATATATAAAGATAGATACCTTATTAGTGTCAGTTTTAGGCCAAGGGTAGGCGTATAATCAAGAATAACAAGCATTTACAACCCACAGTCATAAAAATAATTATCTTTAAAGGTCATACACACGCACACACATCCACACACACACAGAGAGAGAGACTGTATGTGCGTGTGTATACTGTATGTGTGATCTTAAGGGGAGATTTCCACTTGAGGGATTTTTTTCTTGACTCCTTTCTCCCTCATGATTAGCCCCATTGTTTTTCTAATGTTAAGACGTTCGCCCCATTATTTTGACGATTTTAAGAACGTTCAACCCGTTTCTGTCAATTTTAAGACCTTTCCTGCCATTTAGGTGTCGATTTTATCCTGGCGAGCGATAGCGAGCCTGTAATTTAAGAGGAACCGGCTTTCAGCCGGGACATTTTTCTACCGAAAAATGTACACATTTATCTTGAAAGGGGCTCAAGGGGGTGTAATCTTAAGCTTGAAGGATATCTAGGGACCAAACTAAAAACCTGCCCTTAAGTATTCTGTCTGAGTAATCATATTCCAGAAAGAAAAAAAACTTACACATAATTGCTTAAGCGTGAGAGGGAGCGATAACTAAACTAAACTAACTAACTAACTATATATCTGTACTATCAAGGTATATTATTATTAGCATTTCTTGGGACTAGTCTAATCATTATTATAGATCTGTATGTACATTCTTGTTTATTATCTTATTATTTAGGGCTTTGATTGACATATCTATTGTCTAGCTATGTATTTTTGCTTACCCACTAAAGTAAAAATGAATAAATAAACAAATAAATAAATAAATACAATATCACAGATCAGCCAGACCCCATTCAAATTTAAAGACTGCCTTTCAGACTTCCTTCAAATTTAAAATCGCCCCAAAAACCCTTTGTGTGTGTGTGTGTGTGTGTGTGTGTGTGTGTGTGTGTGTGTGTGTGTGTGTGAAAGATAAATATATATAGATTGATATATAGATGATTAGATAGACAGAGAAAAAGAGAGAGAGAGAGAGTGAGAATGAGAGAGTGAGAGAGAGTGAGAGAGCGCCTATACAGACAAATTTACTATTGATGGTAAAGGACATCAACTTCCCATAACCTAGACCACCCCTACTGGTACTGGTACACTCTCTCTCTCTCTCTCAATCTCTCGCTCTCTTTATAGCTCTCTCTCTCTCTCTCTCTCTCTCTCTCTCTCTCTCTCTCTCTCTCTCACACACACACACACGTCTACCTACTTTTTGTCAAACGTATTTCTGTCACTCAATTGCATAACAGTTGGAGCTAGCCTACCTTTCCTTCCTCTTTTATATATTTTCAACATTTCCATTCCATTCACTCTTTCATATTCTTACCTTTCTATTTCATTCAATCTTTCACATTTTTACCCTTTCTATTCCATTCAATAATTCATTCATGTTTTATCAATTGTATTTCATTCACACCTATAAACTTATACTTTAATTATTTCTACCCCATTCACTCATTCCTATTTTGACCTTTTCTATCCCACTGTCTTATATTTTTACCATTACTATCTCATTCACTCATATGTGTACCACATATATTTCATTCACTCATATGTGTACCACATATATTTCATTCACTCATATATATTTCTATAATTTATATTCCATTCACTCATATAATTGAATATTTGTATCATTTCTATTTCATTCACTCATTGCAAGTAGACACTAAAACAAATTGGCTAGGAAAAGGGCAATTCAAGTGTCAGAAAAATGAAATGAAAAACGAAATGGAAAACAAGGATGGAAAAATGTAAGAATAATATTGAAACCAGCTTCCCTCCCTCTCTTTCATATTCTACATTTACAATTATTTTTCAGTCACTCATTGAACGTGTACTCACCCATTCATAAAAGTTCGTGAATCTCTGTTGTTTTTTTTTTTTACGAATGTCGTTTGTTTAAGTTCGAAATTGATAGTTGCATTATTTTTGATGTAAACAAAATAACATATTAAAGTATACAAAATTTCATATTAGTGTATACACAATTATATTCATATATAATTGTCCAGATATATTAGCATACCTGTAATTAAAAAGGTGACTACCACATTCCAAAACTTACCCCCAGTACCCTATTATTATGCAGCATTATTGTATTGTCTTACGCATTATTTAAAGATATATCTATGTGCTAAGACTTCTATCCACTTAGCGCTCTCTCTCTCTCTCTCTCTCTCTCTCTCTCTCTCTCTCATTTGCAATTACTATATAGCCACCTCATTCCTTTCTTTCTCTTATTTTCTACGTCTCTTGAACTTATTAGTAAAATGCATATCTTCAATAATTTCGTTAATGTCAGTGGTCAGCCTCCCTCTCTCTCTTTCATAGTCTATTTTTACAACCCTCCCACTTTTGTTTACTTCAAGTGCCATACTCTCCTCACTGCCTCTCTCTCTCTCTTTGAATTGTTATTTTATTTGACATTTATAGTTTTTCCCTTTTCTATGTTGTATATTATTCAATTTATACAGTTGTCAAGACTTCAAGTATACACAAATCACACACACACACATACACACTCAATCTCTTTCTCTCACTCTAACACACACACACACACTCACTTTCATAATTCATCCTCTATTTACAAACCTTCCAGAATTCCCCACGGCAAGTACAGTCAAAATGAACAGTTCCCCGAAAACCTTACTCATAAACAGTAATATTAAACCACTGTCACTTTCCCTAGACAGTCCTCATATATGTTTCCAAAAGCTCGTAATGAGAAAATGATGAAGGTTAGTGGGATCTGCCTCGAGATTTGGACAGAGACACAGTACAGGAGGTAAGGCAGAGGATAGTGGTAGTAGTGGCAGTGGTATGGTTTAGTGATGAAGGTTAGTGGGATCTGCCTCGGGGTTTGGACAGAGACAAGGTACAGGAGGTTAAACAGAAGACAGGAGTACGGTAGTGGAAGCGATATGGTTAAGGTTGCATATATAATATGTAGTGGTCTAGGTGGTTTTTACATGTGAGAAACCCGTCTCACACACTCGAACCCTGGTCTCGCCGTAGCTCTGCCCATCACCCGAACCTAGAAATGTGTCGAGTTAAAGGGGAGGTAGTCGCTTTTTCTGAACCCCCTTCTCCCTCATGTTTAGCCCAATTAGTGAAGAGATTTTAAGACGTTCGTTTCATTAGTTTGGCAATTTTTAGACATTTCGCCCCATTTCTTTGTCAATATTAAGACCTTTCGTGCCATTTAGGTGTCGATTTTTTCCTGGCGAGCCTGTAATATTAGGAAGAACCGGCCATTGGCCGATAATTTTTTCTACCGAAAAATTTACAAATTTATCTTGAAAGGGGGTCTAGGGGTGTTTTTTCCAAGATTGGTGGAGGTCTAGCGAGAAATTAGAAAATAATTAAATAAATATATAGACCAAAAAACAAGCACTAACCACCTTAATATCCCCCTCTCTAGATTTCATACACCGCTCTAACCCACTAAGCCATCAAGTCGCCCTTGTAAGTATACACCCTGTTTATTATAGATAGGACAAAAATCCTACCTCTATCCTCTGTAACTTAGATGTCTGCTTCTTTTACTACAGTGGCTCTATATTGCTCTACATCCCCCCATCTAGTTCCCTACACACACACTCACTCACTCCACTTAACCCACTCGTAATGGTAATACTCTAGTTGTACACTTTGTTTCGTCTCCCACTCGTTAATGACTTTTTTCCCTAGAGGCCATATACAGTATTCATTACCATCCACACACACACACACACACACACACACACACACACACACACACACACACACACACACACACTCACACACACACTTCAAAAGGATGGTTTTCCTCCTTTGCCAAGTTGCTCAATTGCCAGCTTGCGTTAGCCTACACGTCATTTCACCAGTGCATCTGTGTATGCAATATGGTCGGAACTCGGGTACCTCACGGTCGGCAAAGGTCGTATTTGACCACATTATCTAAGGTCGAATATTTGTGTTTACTATACCCAGGTTAAGAAAAAACTATATTGCCAGCCTCAGAGCTACAAGTGAACAATAAACCAACAATTAAACATACACACACACACACGCACACAAACTCTCTCTCATTTGCAACTGCCCTTCAACTCTCACCTCTCTCTCTCTCTCTCTCTCTCTCAGCAACTACCAAACCCCCAACTCCCCCCTCTCCCTCTCAACCAACTAAAGGCAGGCAGAGGGAATCCCAATTTAATTTTCCTTTGGTCAGTGCTCGCCAGAATTATAATTAGTCAACAGAGAGAGAGAGAGAGAGAATGTGTGTTTGTGAGAGAGAGAGAGAGAGAGAGAGAGAGAGAGAGAGAATGTGTGTTTGTGTGAGAGAGAGAGAGAGAGAGAGAGAGAGAGAGAGAGAGAGAGAGAGAGAGAGAGAGAGAGAGAGTTGACATGTACTGTACTATCAATACAAAATCACTAAATATTTTTTATTTGCCAATACTAATGCCAATATTTAATTAAAACTAACAAAATTAACACCAGAATTGTACACACACACCCACACCTACCTTAAGGGGAGATTTCCACTTGAGGGAGTTTTTTCTTGACTTCTTTCTCCCTCATGTTTAGCCCCATTGCTTTTCTAATTTTAAGACGTTCGCCCCATTTTTGATGATTTTAAGAACTTTCAACCCATTTCTGTCAATTTTAAGACCTTTCGTGCAATTTAGGTGTCGACTTTATCCTGGCGAGCGATAGCGAGCCTGTAATTTAAGAGGAACCGGCTTTCAGCCGGGACATTTTTCTACCGAAAAATTTACAAATTTATCTTGAAAGGGGTTCAAGGGGGTGTAATCTTAAGCTTGATGGATACCTAGAGACCAAACTAAAAACCTTCCCTTAACTCACACAGGCATACTCTCCCTCCCTCCTCTCTCTCTCTCTCTCTCTCTCTGTGAAGGTAGGTTAAATGAATTGAAAGTCAAGATGTACCGGTAAGGGACTAAAAAGCCAAGAATATGAATACTAGAAACTCCTCTCTCACTCTCTCTCATTCTTACACACACACACACACACACACACACACTCGGAGGTGAAGTGTGTGCGTGTGATAACTGTGTACGTGTGTGTAGTCATGTACGTCCTGTACATATATGGTCATACGAAAGTTTTTAATAAGCAGAAGGGGTATTTATTTATGTATGAGTGCGAAGAGATAGAGAGAGAGAGTGTGTGTGTGTGTGAGAGAGAGAGAGAGAGAGGGGAGGTGTGTTACTCAGTTACTTGTTCGTCAAGGGGAATCCACACAATGCGAGCTAAGCTCATTATTATCGCGCCTCCTTAACTGGGAATGCATTGCGTGAAATGCATGTTAAGTGTTTTATGTATTGTTGGAATGGCTGTGGATGTGTGTGTAGTCTGTATTTTAGCCAATTGGCGACATCTGGATACGAAGGCTTAGGGTTAATCTGTACGGTACCATTCTCACTACGGTACCAGTCTCACCCGAAGGCTTAGGTTGACCAGTAGCTTAGGTTGACCAGTACGATACCCATTTCACCTTGTAACCGATCACCAACCCCAGATGGGACGTCACAACTTCGTCCACTTATACCAGGTTCCTATTTATACTGCTAGGTGAACAGAGGCTACACTGTTAGGAGACTTGCCCAAATGTCTCTTCCCCGCCCGGGTCTCGAACCCGGGACCTTCTGGTTGTGAGCCAGACGCGCTATCAGTTACGCCACGGGGAGGTGTGTGTGTGTGTGTGTGTGTGTGTGTGTGTGTGTGTGTGTGTGTGTGTGTGTGTGTGTGTGTGTGTGTGTGTGAGTGAGAGAGAGCGAGAGGGGAGGTATGAGTGTGTGTGTATGTGTGTGTGATATAGGAAGGATATAGCGCCCTTGACCGCTTACATACAAGTGGATAATTATGATGAAACTCAATTTGAAGAAAGTTGCATGTGTGTGTGTGTGTGTGTGACTCATAGCATGCATGTGTCTGTGTGCGTGCCTGTGAGCTGTTAAATATAGGTTAGGGCAGCATTTCGAGAGACAGCGAGAGATATATTTAGTTAGATACACACATACCTTACGGTCCGAGTGAGGTGGTTAGGACTTAATAATTATAGTAGAGATAGCAGAACTCTAAATATATACAAATGGAAGAAAACGATAAGAGAGAGAGAGAGAGAGAGAGAGAGAGAGAGAGAGAGAGAGAGAGAGAGAGAGAGAGAGAGAGAGAGAGAGGATATTAGTCATTTATATTTTTCTGATTAATCCGTTTTCTAATATACAACGGTAGCACTTACGTAATTCCTATACCCTATTCATTATAATTAGGCCAAACTCCTTAACTACTAACCTCTATAACTCACAAACGACAAGAGTAATCGAGCTAATATTTTCACCATTTGGGAGGAGTCAGCCAGGGAATAGATGCAGAAATGTACAGCCCATTTGCTCCAGCCGTGTTTGAGTTAGAGAGGTCAGGGTTAACGATTGCTGGCCTACCTATAAGAAATAGGGTAATAGTGATTCGCTTAACCCCTTCAGTACGATGATGCCTTATTTACCTTTTAATCAGGCTAACAATAGACGATTTTATGACGCTAATAACGACTATAGGCGGTTTTATTCCAGCTGACGGTAAATTGAATCCCTTAACAGCTGGTTTCTTGATAGTTAATGGAAATCAATGAAACTACTATGTCTCTGCCTCATATTAAAGGCAAGATTTCATAATTAACATAAATATTCTTATCAAAATCTGTTCAATACCCAAGTAATCAATATTCCGACATGACAATTTATCGTCAGCTTGAAAAAATACCATATAGTAATATTCAGATGGTATATTGAGATATTAGTTGACCCTCTAAGACATAACAATAGATGTTAAGCTAAAGAAATTAACCAATGGTAACCAGAAGACGAAATATTTTTTTACGGATATTTTGAGTCTCTTAGCAACATATTTCTTGATATTTAATAGAGAAATAAGAAAATACTGTACCCCTACCTCATAATATTGGCAGGTGTCCATAATCAACAGCATGATTGACTATACAAGCGCAGTAATAGGTCAGTGAATAGGATGGGAATAAGTCCATTTCTAGCCAGCATAAAAATTATAATGTAAAACTTGCAAAATAAACAAACCAAAACGTATACGAACACAGTGATAAGACAAAACAACGAATCAAAATCGCTATGTGGAAACAACGCTTAAGTAAAATAATTATTTATAAATAAAAGAACACAATCCACCATAAAAATAATAAATAAAAAATAAAAATAAATAAATAATAATACATAAAAACAAGATGCAATACTTATGGGTTATTTTCTGGCACTTATTTCAGAACAGCATGACGTATTCTTTCATTTTATTTTGGCTATTATTAGACGATTTTGTTTAGCTTGGAACAGATCTGAGCGATTGAAAAAGTTAATTTAGATATTACGGCTTTGATTAATAGAGGTCCTTTCTAAACTGTCATCTATTACAATCATCTATTGGTAGCTAAAATATAGTTGAGAGTAACACGGTCCTTAGTCTACCCAAGTTTATAATTATGTGCTATGAAATGCTGCTGCTGCTGCTACTACTACAAATAATATAATAATACAAATAATACAAATAATACAAATAATAATAATAATAATAATAATAATAATAATAATAATGCTACTACTCTATTAATACCATTGCTACTATTAATTACAGGGCACACTACTACAAATTAATTAAATATAACAATACTTGGATAGGAAGCTACACCAATATTCATTAGATAACTCATAGCGCACACTCACCAGGGTGTATGCAGTTTTGATTCACAATACTGAACAAACTACTACCTTATATCAGATTAATTAAATTGTATCTCGATTAGCATACATTATACGACGTTATCGGGTGGAATTAATTGCTCAATAGCGTAAATAGCAATATTATAGGTTGCTAATGAGTGTGTTTTATGTATGTATGTATGTATGTATGTATGTATGTATGTATGTGTGTGTGTGCAAACTAGCTTAGCTTAGTTATTATTCTTGGGAAAAAAAAAAAAAAAACACACACACACACACACTAGACCACCTGTAGTGCATAGCTTAAGGGGTAACTTGTATTTATTAGTACTAGCAAGGGTACCCGGCGTTGCCCGGGTTTAAATTCTACTACCATAATCACCATCATCAATCACTACTACCACAATCATCACAATACTACTACTACCGGACTCGACCTCCCTGTGCCTCATTAAACGGCGACCTCGATTTCGGCCGCTAAATTACCTCCGATTTTGGTCTGACCTCATCTGTACCCCATTTTGGGGGGCTGCGAACAACTTTCGTTCCATACACCTTTTCGATCGGAGGCCTCCTTCTGCCCAAAACGGCATTTTTTTTTTTTTTTTTTTTTTCAATTTCGGCCTCGAAACGATCTCCGATCGTGGCCTCGCCCCCCTCTATGACCTGACCCAGGTCAATTGACACCAACATGCAAAGTTTCAGCTCCCCAGGTCCAAAACTGCGGCCGCCTCTTAAGAACACACAGACAGACAAGCAGACACACGAACTGATTTAATAATATAGATTTACTTGTTTATTTATGTACCGATATTAAATATTTCTAGTTTCCTCCCAGAACCTCCAACCCCAAGACCCCCTTTCGAGATAAGTTTGTACATGTTTCGGTAGCAAAATATCCCGGCCGAAGGCCGCTTCCTCCTAAATTACAGGCTCACTGTTGCTCGCCAGGAAAACAAATCGACACCTAAATGGCACAACAGATCTTTAAAACGACAAACATAAGTGTCAAAACATGAGGGAGAAGGGGGACCAGAAATAAACAACCTCCCCATTAAGGGCCCGTATTCCCAGACACACGTACCCTATCATTATCTATGGTAATTAACCCTTTCAAGATTATGACGCACTTGAACAGTATATTTTGGCTATCATTAGACGATTTCATACACTTTAGAAAACATCTGGGGGAATGATAAGGGTAAAGACTATCTCAACCAACCCTCCGACACCCATATACCCTTCCTAATCTGAATAAAATCGTCTGACAATAGCCAGCAAACAGAAAATGAATGCGTAATCGGATATTCTAAGGGTAACTATAGTGTTGCCGTATTCCTAGCTAGTCAAGATGAAGGGCTATAGTATGTTTTTGTTTGTTTTTGTTTTTTCTAGCCGACTGTGCAGCAAGTTGTCATGTAGTGATCTATATTATTCAGCTGTAGTATGACGAAGATTATGTATCGAAATGTGTTGACAATTGCAAAAACAACAACTTTCCACTAACTTGACGCAGAGACACAAGAGTTTCATATTTGTTCATTAAGTATCGAGAAATAAGTAGCTTAGGGATTCAATGTACCGAGAGCTGCAATAACACCATCCTAATAACGGTTTAATTTATACCTTAAGGGGAGGTATTTATTTTATTCCCTAGAACTCCATCAAGCTTAAAATTATACACCCTAGACCCACTTTCAAGACAAATTTGTACATTTTTTCGGTAGAAAAATGTTCCGGCCGAAAGCCGGTTCCTCTCAAATTACAGGCTCGCTCTCGCTCGCCAGGAAAAAATCGACACCTAAATGGCACAAAAGTTCTTAAAATTTACAGAAATGGGGCGAAAGTTCTTAAAATCGCCAAACTAAAGGGGGCGAGCGTCTTAAAATCTAAAAAGCAATGGGGCTAAACATGAGGGAGAAAGGGGTCCAGAAAAAAATCCCTCAAGTGTAAATCTCCCCTTAACCCTGTCAAGCTCCAATACGCGTTTCTGTTTTGTTTTGTGGTTACTATTAGACGATTTTATTCAGATTAGTAACGGTATACGAAAGTCAGAGGGTTCATTGAGATAGTATTTACCCTGTTCTGTTAATACCCACAGATCCTTCCTAAGCTGCATAAAATCGTCTAATGATAGCCAAAATAAACTGCTAAACACGCGTCAGAGCTTCAAGGGGTTAATGTTTACGATCACAGGACGGGAAGCACCATAACCAATATAGTATAGTAATTTACACGGTCACAAATATAACTAGAAGATATATTACTATAGGTACCACAGGCACGTGGTACCCGTCTTGCAACTCAATTCCACCCCTACTCTGTGCAACTCTCCAACCCAAGAGTGAAACGTTACTCTCAAACTTTCTTCTACTCAACAGCTGAGCTCTGAAACTCTCTCCCAGAATCAGTCTTTCCCTCTTCCTATGAATGAAATTGCTTCAAACTCCGTGTGTCCAGGCATTTTGGCTCGAACGTCCCTTGATTTTGGCCCTGTCACTCTTTCAACTATGGGGGAGGCACTCGCTATAGGCAGTTATGCCTTTTGCCTCCCTCAATCACATAGAAAAAAATAAAAACAAAAAATATACATATATATACATAATTTATAGGCCGACTCAAGATTGTATATAAGAATGAAAAGTATATACTAATAAGCAAATCATTACGCCCATCCCCCCTTAATTACATATACACATTCAATACGCACATCCCCCCTTAATTACATACATACACATTCATTACGCCCATCCCCCCCTTAACTACATATATACACATTCATTACGCCCATCCCCCCTTAATTACATACATACACATTCATTATGCCCATCCCCCCTTAATTACATATACACATTCAATACACCCATCCCCCCTTAATTACATACATACACATTCATTACGCCCATCCCCCCTTAATTACATACATACACATTCATTACGCCCGTCCCCCCCTTAATTACATACATACACATTCATTACGCCCATCCTCCCCTTAATTACATACATACACATTGATTACGCCCATCCCCCCTTAATTACATACATACACATTCATTACGCCCATCCCCCCTTAATTACATACATACACATTCATTACGCCCATCCCCCCTTAATTACATACATACACATTCATTACACCCATCCCCCCTTTAATTACATACATACACATTCATTACGCCCATCCCCCCTTAATTACATACATGCATTCATTACGCCCATCCCCCCCTTAATTACATACATACACATTCATTACGCCCATCCCCCCTTAATTACATACATACACATTCATTACGCCCATCCCCCCTTAATTACATACATACACATTCATTACGCCCATCCCCCCTTAATTACATACATACATTCATTACGCCCATCCCCCCCTTAATTACATACATACACATTCATTACGCCCATCCCCCCTTAATTACATACATACACATTCATTACGCCCATCCCCCCCTTAATTACATACATACACATTCATTACGCCCATCCCCCCTTAATTACATACATACACATTCATTACGCCCATCCCCCCTTAATTACATACATACACATTCATTACGCCCATCCCCCCTTAATTACATACATACACATTCATTACGCCCATCCCCCCTTAATTACATACATACACATTCATTACGCCCATCCCCCCTTAATTACATATACACATTCATTACCGCCATCCCCCCTTAATTACATACATACACATTCATTACGCCCATCCACCCATTAATTACATACATACACATTCATTACGCCCATCCCCCCCTTAATTACATACATACACATTCATTACGCCCATCCCCCCTTAATTACATACATACACATTCAATACGCCCATCCCCCCTTAATTACATACATACACATTCATTCGGTAGGGCCGGTTCTTCCAAAATTACAGGCTCACTATAGTTCACCAGGAAATAAATCGACAACTAAATAGCACGAAAGGTATTAATATTGACAAAGAAATGGGACGAAAGGTCTTAAAATCGACAAACTAATGGGCCAAACATCTTAAAATCTGAAAACTGATGGGGCTAACCATGAGGGAGAAGGGAATCTAGAAAAACGACTCATCTCCCCTTAAACTAACTAAAATCGTCTGTGGGAAGGTATGTGTCCATTATGAAAAAAATACTGAAATCCCAACACCCAACCTTTCCTAACTCATAAAAGGACTTGTGCCATCCAGCTAATATTTCAACTATTTGGGAAGAGTCAACCAGTAGCCTAATTAAGTGTGGATATATGCAGCCCGTTTGCTTCAGCCCTTCCCGAGTTACAAGAGGCTCAGGTTGACACAGTACAAATATATCTTGAAGGGATTTTTTTTATTTTTTTTTATTTTTTTAAAGAATAATGGAAGTCTAGGGAGGAAAGTAGACAAAAATAAATATATGAACAAATCGACCAAAAAGTGAACCATCATTAAAAGGAAAACTATTTTATTCAGCTTAAGAAGGACGTCTGCCCATTAAAAGGCTACATACAATCTCCATTCATCCTTTTAGCCACCATATATCCTTCCTAAGCTTCATAAAATCGTATAAATGTAGTCTAAAAATCAATAACAAATAAGACGTAAAATACCTTGGGACACGCTATCCTAATGTATTAAGGGGAGATTTCCACTCGAGGGATTTTTTTCTGGACCCCTTTCTCTCTCATGTTTAGTAGCCCCATTGCTTTTTAGATTTTAAGACGCTCGCCCCCTTTAGTTTGGCGATTTTAAGAACTTTCGCCCCATTTCTGTCAATTTTAAGAACTTTCGTGCCATTTAGGTGTCGATTTTTTCCTGGCGAGCGATAGCGAGCCTGTAATTTGAGAGGAACCGGCCTTTGGCCGGGACATTTTTCTACCGAAAAATGTACAAATTTATCTTGAAAGGGGGTCTAGGGGGTGTAATTTTAAGCTTGATGGAGTTCTAGGGAAGAAACTAAATACCTCCCCTTAACCCATTGAGGACCATGAATCATGTTGACAGTTTATTCTGGCTACTATTAAACGATTGTATTCAGGTTAGCGAGGGTATGTGGAAGTCAGAGGGTTAATTGAGATACTTTTGCTCTTTTGATGCCCACAGATCCTTCATAAGTTGCATTAAATCGTGTAATGATAGCCAAAATAAAGTCAAAATGCGTCATAATCCTCAAGGGGTTATAACTAAATACAAAACAAACCCTGGAAAAATAAAACATCAATTACCTTTAACTGTCAGCAACTCATCCAAACAAAATTGTCCAGATATCCGCGTAGAAGAGGGAACAGAGTAAAAAATATCCCCGAGAGCGGCGCACAACCTCCACCTTCCACGTCTAGAACACCACTGGTAACCCTGAGAACCCCTTTAGCCTCGCCCCCTAGAACCCCTTTAGTAGACCGAGGCTGACATTGTTTTCGTTTTTTGTTTTAATTTGTCGCTGTAAACTATGCTAAAACATTATTTATTCATGTTTATTTCTGTTCAATGTTTCCAGGCGATGGAGTTATTTCCACTTAATTCTTGCCAACACTAGATTATTTTATTCAGATTAGGAAGGTCTTTTAAGAATATAGGAAACATAGGGCTAAACTCTGACCTCGATTAACTTTTTGGCCCCTACAGATCCTTCGTAAGCTGAATATAATCGTCTAATAACAGCCAGGGTAAAAGGAGAAAGGGTTATCCCACTGAAGGACTGAATTATCCAACGATATAGGTCCGGACTGAATGAGTTTATGCAGTTAAAGAAGGACCTCTGCTACTAAGAGCGTTTATTGAGATCGTATTTACCCATCTGAGCCGCAGTAGTAGATTATAAAACAAGGAAAATCGTCTAACAGTAACCAGAATATGATGCAAATTGCGTAATGGTGGTGAAAGAGTTAAGGCACACTAAGGTGTATGCATTATAGCGAGGGTAGACATTTCGACCCCAACCTCCCATAACTAAAAAAACAGACATTGTTTGACGATTTTCTTAAGCTTATAATCTCCTTCTAAGACCTCTTATAATCTACATCTAAGACCGCTTATAATCTACCTCGAAGATTAATAGAGGGAAATACTACAGTATCTCAATTTACCATCGGAATACCATAGGTCCTTCTAAAACTGCATACCATGTCTAATGTTAGCCATAATAAAACATGCATGGCTATCCCGATCCCCAACCTCCCATAACACAAAAAATGACTAGTTTAAATTAGTTGGCATCTCTAACATTTAGGAAGAGTCAACCAGGAAACAGGTGTACACATTTGTAGATTAGGGGTCACAACGCCACTCATACAAATCGTGGAACTTGTATAATTTTCATTATGCAAGTATGTTTATGTAAGCCGACATGACATGCATATAGGAAACGTCAGGCAAGCAATAATTTTGATCACATTAATGCCTCAGAGCAAGGAAGGGGTCAGGGGAAGCAGTAGGGGGTAAGGAAGGGAGCTAAAGGAGGAGATAAAGGCATCGGGGCTTGGCCAACATGAATTGGTTGCAGCATTTTGAGAGCCCCTTTGCGGAGTATGACGAACAGGACAACACAACAATGTAAGCTGACTTTTGATTGCAAATGTATATGAAATCGCGAACCTAACGCACCTATCTGAATCTGTGTTTAATCCAAGCTTCTTAAAAGAGTTTAAGAAGGACCTTTGAGAACCAGAGGGTTAATTGAAATGACTGACACCCCTTCGATTTGTAGAGGTCCTTTCTAAAGCTGAGTAAACACCGAAGTATCAATTACAAATTAAGCATGCACCCTAATACATTATGCTTTTAACTAGTGTATGATAATGATAATGCATTGTACATTTTACTTTATTATTTAGAGATATATTAGTAGTGACCAGCCCATATTAGTGATCAGCCCTTCTATACCGGCGACGTCTTTTGTATTTTATTTAAGCTACATTTAGATGACCTTATGAAGCTTAGGAAGGATATATGGTACCGTAGCTACAAGGGTGAATTGAGATTTCTTTCTTTATTTATTTATTTATTATTAACAGTTTGGGAAGGAGACACGCGGCAGAACCTTTAGTAAACAGAACTCCATTATGAAAAAATAGGCCAAAGTTTTCCCTAAAGAGAAAAGTTATCAGCAAGCTTGTCCTTCAGGTGTATCTCGGTAAATGAGGCACCTGTCATATTACGGAACTTCATTAACCCTGTCAGTACACCGCACAGTCACTTATTAATATTCGTGTACAGTGGCGATAATCAGACATGTCTCAGCTGTCATTACGTTTGGCTCGCTCTGTGCTATGTTAATGTCTGTCAGATGTTGAATAGGATGGATAAGTGTAGGAAAATGTTGGTATATCTCACTCGAAAAGAAGACATCATGTGTAAATATTGCTGATACCAATTATTGATCAAAACATAATTGGTGCCGAGACATGACTTATTATGCAGACTGTACTCCCTATGTATTATGCAGACTGTACTCCCTATGTATTATGCAGACTGTACTCCCTATGTATTATGCAGACTGTACTCCCTATGTATTATGCAGACTGTACTCCCTATGTATTATGCAGACTGTACTCCCTATGTATTATGCAGACTGTACTCCCTATGTATTATGCAGACTGTACTCCCTATGTATTATGCAGACTGTACTCCCTATGTATTATGCAGACTGTACTCCCTATGTATTATGCAGACTGTACTCCCTATGTATTATGCAGACTGTACTCCCTATGTATTGCTGTATGCAAGTATAACTTATAACTAGTTGCATTGATTTTTGGATGGAAGTTACTTTTCAAAAAATAGTATACATAGTTTATTAGTTGACGTCTCTGGCTATCACTAGACGATTTTACTCAGTTTATGAAAGACCTCTCCGAATCAATGGACTCCTCTGACTTCCATATATGCCCTTCCTAGCCTGAATAAAATAGCATAATAATAGCCAGACTAAACTATCAGAATACGTCACAATCTTGAAAGGGTTAACAATATTGTAATGTTAAGTTAGGTAAAGGTTAGATGTGCTAAGGAATAATAATACAAAAATAATTATGAGGAATTATATTTGTTCACCAACCAACTTCACTTCTAAACTCAATTAATGAAATCAACAAATACATTCCGGGTGGATGGGACTCGTTAGCCTTGGTCGGCAACTCATCTAGGGGAGACGACCTTATACAAATCCGGGAGTAAACCTGATACAAATCCGCACTGCTTACCTAAGGGTAAGGCAGGTTAGTGAATGGATTAGCCGAACACCACTGTAGAAAAATAGTGCTAACAAGATACACAGAGGGTCTCGGAGTTGGACGGATCCTAAATTGAGTGGTCAATCCTGTAAGTCCTTTACTAAACTGGCTCGGGTTGTCCCTCTCACAGGGAATAGGTCCGCTTGGGGGCATTCTGTGTATGGCCACCCTCGTAAGGGGAGTAAGGCGTCCGGCAATAGATAGATAGATAGAACAAATACATGTGGCACTCCAAGGACTCGAACCCAGGATACTCACCCGGAATTCCGCGCACTTATGCAATACGCTATCAAGGCCAACTGTACTGTATATCTTGATCAAGGCTACGTGTTATTAGCCCCAAACACGCGAGCAACTGTGGCCTTCTTCATCCGTACCCACACTCCTCATTTACCGATAACATACGTTTACATCATTATATTTATGATAACATACATATACATATATTTAAGGGGGGATGGTTCACTTATATTTATGATAACATACATATACATATATTTAAGGGGGGATGGTTCACTTATATTTATGATAACATACATATACATATATTTAAGGGGGGATGGTTCACTTATATTTATGATAACATACATATACATATATTTAAGGGGGGATGGTTCACTTATATTTATAACATACATATACATATATTTAAGGGGGGATGGTTCACTTATATTTATGATAACATACATATACATATATTTAAGGGGGGATGGTTCACTTATATTTATGATAACATACATATACATATATTTAAGGGGGGATGGTTCACTTTTTGGTAGATTTTTTTCATTTATTAATTATTTTTCTAGTATTCTCCCTGAACCCCCATCAAATTTAAACAAAACATCCATTAGATTGTCCTTCTATACTAATTTGTACATTTTTCGGTAGAAAAATGTCCCGGCCGAAGGCCGATTCTTCCAAAATTACAGGCTCACTATCGTTCGTCAGAAAAAAAAAATCGACACCTAAATAGCACGAAAGGTCTTAATATTGACAAAGAAATGGGGCGGAAGGTATCAAAATCGCCAAACTAATGGGCCGAACGTCATAAAATCTGAAAACAAATGGGGCTAAACACGAGGGAGAAGGGGGACCAGAAAAACGGCCTGTCTCCCCTTAACCCCAGCAACTGTGGCCTTCTTCATCCGTACCCACACACTCTTCATTTTTACTGATAACATAACGCATACATCATTATATTTAAGGAAGGTCTTAACTCCTTGAGGATTACGACGCGTTTTACATCTGTTCTGCTTATCAGTAGACAATTTTCTTCAGCTTAGGAAAGATCTACGGGACTCGGAACTCCCACCGATCTTTCCTAAGTGGCATAATATCGTCTAATGATAGCCAGAATAAAATAATAGAATGCGTGGCCATATTCTGAAAGGGTTAATATTTCTAGAAGCAAGAACTAGGGAATATAACTCGATGTGTGATCCGTGTTTTGTGTAGTAAAAGTCATAGGTTCACAATTTTGTTTTTTTTTGTTATGTGGGTGAGGGAGACAAAAGGCAGAACTGCCTGTAATGAGTGCCTCCCCCATAGTTGAGAGAGTGACAGGGCGAAAATCAATGAACGTTCGAGCCAAAATGCCTGGCCACATTAACATGATAGACACGAGCTCCAAATACCTCCCCTAGATGAGCGTACCATATATGTTGCAATAAAAAGAGGTGTACATCTTTAAAGTGTAAACAGAATATATAGAACACAAATTTCCGTCTTAAGAATTTCACAACTAATAGGGCTAAACATGAGGGAGAAGGGGGTCCCGAAAAATAACCTCCCTTTAAGTGTACCGTACCATTTATGATGCAATGAAGTGTTATTATTAGAGTCGACAGAATAAATAAAAAAAACATTTAGTCACACAACTTCCTCAAATTTCCGTCTTACTGAAGTCCACGATCTCTCTAAGGCAGTGACGTCACGATATAAATCCAGCCCCTTAGTTCTGACGTCACGACCCTAGCCCCGCCCCCTCTCTGACGTCACCGCGTGACCGTCCGTTTGTCCTTACAACCTGTTGAGAGCTAAAAATAGACCTTCCGTTTGATATTCTTATAGGGAGTTACATCCGTTGCGGGGAAGCTATATATGTTTGATGCTCGCTATATTGATCAGATTCTTGATTCTCGCTATATTGATCAGATTCTTGATTCTCGCTATATTGATCAGATTCTTGATTCTCGCTATATTGATCAGATTCTTGATTCTCGCTATGTTGATCAGATTCTTGATTCTCGCTATATTGATCAGATTCTTGATTCTCGCTATATTGATCAGATTCTTGATTCTCGCTATATTGATCAGATTCTTGATTCTCGCTATATTGATCAGATTCTTGATTCTCGCTATATTGATCAGATTCTTGATTCTCGCTATATTGATCAGATTCTTGATTCTCGCTATATTGATCAGATTCTTGATTCTCGCTATATTGATCAGATTCTTGCTATTTTTGTAAGATTCTTGTTATAATTTTGACCCCGATTTGAATTTGGCTCTCTATCACTCTTTTTAGCTTTGAGGGAGACAACTCGTTACAAACAGCATGCCTTTTGTCTCCCTCATACACATAAAACAAAAAATATAAAGTAAACCCCTGCCAGATTATTGCTATATTTGTCAGTTCCTACCTCTTTATAGCCTATATATATATATATACAACGCTGGGAATGTTAAGGGGAGGTTTTTAGTTTGGTCTCTAGATATCCATCAAGCTTAAGATTACACCCCCTTGAGCCCCTTTCAAGATAAATTTGTACATTTTTCGGTAGAAAAATGTCCCGGCTGAAAGCCGGTTCCTCTTAAATTACAGGCTCGCTATCGCTCGCCAGGATAAAATCGACACCTAAATTGCACGAAAGATCTTAAAATTGACGGAAATGGGGCGAAAGTTCTTAAAATCGCCAAACTAATGGGGCGACTGTCTTAAAATCTCAAAAGCAATGGGGCTAAACACGAGGGAGAAAGGGGTCCAGAAAAAAATCCCTCAAGTCAATATCTCCCCTTAAAGGTTAGGAGGATATTTAAGTTTGTTATTCGTTTCTTTTGTATATGCTCTTAACCTTTTGTATATGCTCTTAACCTTTTGTATATGCTCTTAACCTTTTGTATATGCTCTTAACCTTTTGTATATGCTCTTAACCTTTTGTATATGCTCTTAACCTTTTGTATATGCTCTTAACCTTTTGTATATGCTCTTAACCTTTTGTATATGCTCTTAACCTTTTGTATATGCTCTTAACCTTTTGTATATGCTCTTAACCTTTTGTATATGCTCTTAACCTTTTGTATATGCTCTTAACCTTTTGTATATACTCATAACCTTTTGTATATGCTCTTAACCTTTTGTATATGCTCTCAACCTTTTGTATATGCTCTTAACCTTTTGTATATGCTCTTAACCTTTTGTATATGCTCTTAACCTTTTGTATATGCTCTTAACCTTTTCATAGCATTTAACCCTTTGAGGATTAGGACGCGTGTGACAGTTTATTCTGG
>CM064493.1:36457780-36480280 GCA_032716605.1 Paralithodes platypus | reverse complement strand
TATCAACCAATCAATCAATCAATCTATCCATCATTCTATTTACACATCCATACATCCATATATTTATCTATATATCTACTGAATATATATTAGTCCATCTATCTATCCATCCATATGTAATTAAATTTACCCTTACTCCTTAATCACATTCTTTATAATAAAACAAATATACACGAAAACGAAACACGACACGTAAATAAATTCAAAATCCATCACACAAATTAATCCACGCCAATAAAACAATCCCCAATTAAAAAACTCCCCACTGAATACCACAAACCCTAGCTGTACCCCCCGCCCCCTCCCCACCCCCCAATTAAAATCCTTACACAAAATAACAAAAGGCATGGGTAGCAATTATTTAGAGGTAATTATTTAGGGTTATTTGGGTTTAGTTTGTGTGATTGTGTGTGTGTGGTGGGGGGGGGGGTTATATATATATATATGTGTGTGTGTGTGTGTGTGTGTGTGTGTGTGTGTGTGTGTGTGTGTGTGTGTGTGTGTGTGTTAGAGTGAGTGAGAGAAGAGAGCTCACAAAACCCAAGATGAAGTGAGGGAAGCATAGGAATAGTAAAGAGAGAGAGAGAGAGAGAGATATGAGTATACTATATATATATATTGATAGGTTATATTTCCGCAGATTTGTTTTATAGTGAATAGGATAGCCTATAGAACGAAGATTACAGGATTTTTTTTTTTTTATCTGCGGTATATCTATTTGTGGTACGCCTATATATCTATCTATTATCAGGCTGAGCGCGTATGTAGTGGTGTGAAATGTTATCGAAAATAATGTATAAAGGCTACACACACACACATTATCCAATATCAACAACGCAATATTAATAAAAATACTACTACTACTACTACTACTACTACTACTACTACTACTAATAATAATAATAATAATATTACAAATAATAACAAAATATATCATTAACATTCATATAAATTGAGCTCTCTTGAATGTTGATTACTTCCATTAATTACCTAAGTTACATAAATTATTAGTAAACATATGCAGTTACAATTTATTACCTGTATTTAAACATTAATTGAGCACTTGCGGGCTATTAAGAGGTTAAATCGGCAGGCATAGATATTTAACAGAATTACCAGTTATTTCTCGAATGTAGTGCAAATCTCTCTCTCTCTCTCTCTCTCTCACACACACACACACACACTCTCTCCACCATCTGACTCATTTCCCACAATAGCCAACAGGAAATGACATACAAAGGCAAGGAAAAGCTCTTAACAAACATTACTATGAACCTCTGCCTGACCTGGCATACATAATCTATACCTTGACACACTTAACACCTCTTTTGTATCTTCAGGGACTTTGTACTTGGTATTTAATATATTAGTGGATATGATGAAAATACTAATGATGATAATAAACGTGATGTACAGTATATACAGTATAAATAAATATATATATATATATATATATATATATATATATATATATATACAAGAAATAGGGTGGTCAGTATGGAAGTGAAGAAGTCCTTGCATGACAGTGTGGTAATCCCGACACTGACTTACGGAAGCGAAGCATGGACGTTGGTTGAGAGACTCAGACCAAGAGTGAGAGCAGTGGAAATGAATTACTTAAGGAGTGCGTGCGGAGTTACATGGAGGGATAGACAGACTAATGAGGAAGTAAGAAGGAGGTGTGGTGTGGAGGTAGATGTGCTGGAAAGTGTGAAAAGGAACAACTTGAGATGGTTCGGCCATATGGAACGTATGGAAAGCGAGAGAATGACTAAGAGGGTGTACGAGAGCGAGGTGGAGGGACAGAGGGGAGAGGTAGACCGAATATGAGGTGGAAGGATGGAGTGAGGAAGTACATGAACGAAGGCGGTGCTGGTTGGGGGGAGGGGCGTCGACTGACTGGGGACAGAGGTGCATGGGGGCGGTTCGTTCGTGGCCACCCCTTCGGGGATCACGGCGTCAGGCAATAGATAGATAGATATATAGATATATATATATATATATATATATATATATATATATACACACACTAAACTTTTCAGTATCAGTTACGCCTTTTTCATATTTCAGCTACCGTACATTTAAACGATGATATGAAACTTAAGCAGGATATAATTATGGTAGCTAAAAGGATGCATTGAGATAGTCTGCAGCCTTTAAAGGAGCAGACGTCCTTACCAAACTGAATGAAATCGTCTAATAGTTGCCAAAATACGTACAAAGTTAACATACACTCCTCCATCTTGTACGTAATTTAAAAAGCTCCCAAACCGTGAAAGTGAAAGCGCAACGTATTATAGAAAGGCTCAAAATACCCCCCCCCCCTTTAGATCATAAATTTATAAGAACTCGATAACAGGAGTCGGCAAGATGAATGGGTGCATGTGGTCAGGTGTGGGGGATATATTGAGCGAGAGAGAGAGAGAGAGAGAGAGAGAGAGAGAGAGAGAGAGAGAGAGAGAGAGAGAGAGAGAGAGAGAGAGGGAAACTAATATACACTGATACACCACACACACACACACACACACACACCATAACCGCCTGTATATATATACAGTATAATTATAACCTCCTACGTGCCCAAATGTGAGAGAGAGAGAGAGAGAGAGAGAGAGAGAGAGAGAGAGAGAGAGAGAGAGAGAGAGAGAGAGAGAGAGAGGAACTAATATACACTGATACACCACACACACACACACATCATAACCGCCTGTATATATATACAGTATAATTATAACCTCCTACGTGCCCAAATGTGAGAGAGAGAGAGAGAGAGAGAGAGAGAGAGAGAGAGAGAGAGAGAGAGAGAGAGAGAGAGAGAGAGAGAGAGAGAGAACTATAATACACTGATACAACCCACAGACACACACACACATCATAACCGCCTGTATATATATACAGTATAATTATAACCTCCTACGTGCCCAAATGTGTGTGTGTGAGAGAGAGAGAGAGAGAGAGAGAGAGAGAGAGAGAGAGAGAGGGAGAGAGAGAGAGAGAGAGAGTGTGTGTGCGCTCTGAAGAACACTGATTGTTGTAATAGCGATAGAAGAGTGAGAGAGATGCAACATTGCGGCGTGTAAAAAAGCGATTATAGGGAAAAAGTAAAAGGAAGTGAGTTGATGAGGTGAAATTCTTTGGACTCCCAACTCTTATGAGAAGTGTTTTATGGGTGGAACCTCCCCACACATGGGAACAGTACTTGATACACATGCGAACTGTGCCCCTATACAGAGCAAGAAACTGTGCGGGGGTGGAGAACCCACGGAGACGGTTGAGCGCACCAACATTTTGGGAAGTTGTAAAGTACCGGTACATGTTCAGAAATATCACTCCACTGTTCAATGATTAGGTCAACAAAATGGCGTACACATTGAAAGTTGACCATACTCTCTTATTGTAGGCTCTCCAGTGCGTGTCAATTCGGCTGTGCGTGTAAAGAGCATAATTGTGTGTGTGTGTGTGTGTGTGTGTGTGTGTGTGTGTGTGTGTGTGTGTGTGTGTGTGTGTGTGTGTGTGTGTGTGTGTGTGTGTGTGTGTGTGTGTGTGTGTGCTATGATATTGCTTCAAGGAAATGTAAAAGAAAGGAAATCCCAGAGTTAATGTGGGGTAAGGTATTAACTGTATATAAGCCAACGGTGGTCTGTTTGGACCATCCTGTTTTGCACCGTTTTAATTTGTTTTGGTAATTTTAGGTGTCGATTTTGTTCTGGGCAAGCGATAAAAAAGGTAAAGTTCCGGGGCGTAGGCTGAAACAGTGCCTCTGAAGCCTGTGGTTATTAACACAATACAGGGGCTACTGCATTGTTGTGGGTTACCACAGTTTACTTCCTTAAATGGGGCATCACAACTGTCCACTAACACAAGGTGAACAGAGGCATTGGGTGTTAGTAGACTGCCCATCCGTCTCGCCCTGCCCGGGAATAGAACCCGGGACCGCTCGGTTGTGAGCCGAGCGTGCTAACCACTGCAAGCAATAGCGAGCCTGTAATTTAGAAATAACCAGACTTCGGCCAGGACATTAAATGTACACAATTTATCTGAACTGGGGTTGGGGAGTCGTGCTATTCATATACAGTATAAAGCTTGAATGAGGATTTGTTTTCTTTCTTTTCTTTTATATAGGTGCTTAAGGGGCAACTAAAAAAAATAAAAAATCGAAATTGAAAGACAAAAATCAGTCTATGATATTAGTTGGCGGAAATGAAGGTGATAAAAGATATAAGAAGGAAGGGACATTATGTGGCGTTTTTTAAGTCTAGGGGGAATAGATGATTGCTAGGATTTATGGTCTGGGTGTGGTGGTGGTGGTGGTGGTGGTGGTGGTAGTAGTAGTAGTAGTAGTAGTAGTAGTAGTAGTAGTAGTAGTAGTTGTGGTGGTGGTGGTGGTGGTGGTTGTAGTTGCGGTGGTGGTTGTGGGGTCGGTGAAGGTGGCAGTGGTGGTGGTGGTGGTGGTGATAGTTTTTGTTATCGTAGTGGTAATTGTTGCTTTTGTTGTGATTTATGGTGTGTGTGTGTGTGTGTGTGTTGATGATTGTAATGGTAGTAGCTATGATTTATATGACAATATATAACAATCAACCCTGGTACTGCATGCGTTAAGAAGTTACATTGGAGGAGTGTTGGTGGTAGTTGTGGTAGGTGTGGATTGTGGTGGTAGTTGTGGTAGGTATGGATTGTGGTAGTCAAGGTATGTTGGTAGTTGTGGTAGGTATGGATTGTGTTGGTAGTTGTGGTAGGTATGGATTGTGTTGGTAGTTGTGGTAGGTATGGATTGTGGTAGTGGTGGTATTAAGAGGGCTACATTGGGAGATTGGTGGTAGTTGTGGTAGGTATGGATTGTGGTAGCAGTGGTATTAAGAGGATCACATTGGTGCACTGCGACACTATCTTTAATTAACATTCCCTTAGTGATATAGTGACTCCGCTGTGGTAGTTGTGGTAGGAGTGATTATAGTGGTGGTAGTTGGTCATAGTACAAAATAGTAGATGACAAGACTACTAAATATACGGTAGATGTAGTACTAGCTGTAATGGTATGAGAAAGACACGTGACATTGAACATAGGGGTGACAAATGACATCCCGCATGGTATTCACCCCACTACATTTGTCACGCAGATTGATAAGGGAGTAGAATCATCATAATCATAATATTAATAATAATAATAATAATGATAATAATAATCTAGCTAAATGGTTTATAAATTTTTACTTAATCCTATGACGATTTTGTTTACTTCAGATATCAACAATATTCTATAACAATAGGAATGACCTATTGTATCTATCGTTCTCTCTCTCTCTCTCTCTCTCTCTCTCTCTCTCTCTCTCTCTCTCTCTCATTATAGCACTGTTTGATTACTACTTTACTGCTATGAAGTATATGAACACCATTACCGGTCTCTCCTACTTTTTGTTTCACACTTTGAAGGTCTGTAGCTTAACTGCGCGCGCACACACACACACACACACATTCTCTAGACCCCCCTTCGAGATAAATTTGTACATTTTTCAGTAGAATAATGTGCCGACCAAAGGCCGCTTCCTCTTAAATTACAGGTTCGCTATTTTTAACCAGGAAAAAGTCGACACCTAAAGGACACGAAAGGCCTTCATAGTAACTAGCTAATGGAATGAATGTATACAATCTTAAAACTAATGGGCTAAGCCGGAGGGAGAAGGGCGTCCAAAAAATAAAAAATCAACCTTTCGCTTTAAATCGTGGCAGCGTTCCAGCCGTTCTACCGTGACGTGATTATTTCCTAATATAAGCGTAGCATGCAGAGAACGGTCGTAGTGGCTGGGTTATCATGGGGGAATATTAACCTGTTTCTCGTTTATCCTTGATGATACGGTCAGAGAGAGAGAGAGAGAGAGAGAGAGAGAGGAGAGAGAGAGAGAGAGAGAGAGAGAGAGAGAGAGAGAGAGAGAGAGAGAGTGAGTGAGTGAGTGTGAGTGAGTGAGTGAGTGAGTGAGTGAGTGAGAGAGAGAGAGAGAGTGTGTGTGTGTGCGAAAAAGAGAGAGTAACAAGGAGTTACAAGGAATATTTAGTATCTCAGAGACCTTGCGGTCCATTCCGAGGAGATACTCGACGTGGAAAGAGAGATACTGTTTAGTGCACTACACTCTTTACAGAGTGTGCAAAATACTATCTACTCTCTTCTTGAACTGCTCTACTGAAGAACTATTTACAACTTCGGAGGGAAGTTTGTTCCAGGTAGAACAGATCTTATATGAAAAAGTTTCCACAGATACTAGTGCTGAACCTTTTCAATTCTAATTTCCAGCCATGGTTGCGTGTTGTATTCATATTGAGGCTAAACATTTTGCTATAATCCACATTGTCAAACCCATTAAGTATTTTAAAAACTTCAATGAGCTGACCTCGTAGTCTGCGGGTCTCCAACGGGAAGAGATCAAGAGCTCTCAACCGGTCCTCATATCTCATTCTTCTAAGCGATGGAATAAGTTTTGTAGCCCTAGCTTGTACTCTTTCCAGTCGCTCTATCTCTTTCCTGAGTGCTGGAGACCAGAATTGAACAGCATACTCCAGGAGAGGCCGCATTAGAGCGTTGTAAATTGTGAAGACTATTTCCTTATTTCCATACTTAAATTGTCTCTTAAAAGAAGAAATATACGAAAGGAATGAAGGGAGGAAATATATGTATGGAATGAAAGAGGAAATATACGAAATGAAGGAATTAAGAAAATATACGAAAGGAATGAAGGATGGAAATATACGAAATGAAAGAAGGAAAGAAAGAAACATACAAAAGGAATCAAGAAAGAATATACTAAAGGAATAGAACAAGATATATACGAAAATAATGAAGGAAAGCAATATACGGCAGGAATGAAGGAAGAAATAAGACAAACATAAACAAATAAATAACAAACAAAAGAGAGCAGGAATGTAGGAAGAAGGAAGGACATGAAATTGGACGTCAACAGGAAATTACAACCACCCAGGGATTCGAACCTCCTCACATACTACAGCCCCAACCCCTTCTCTTCTATATATATTAGCGAAAACAGACTCTATTGGCTCGCCCTCGCTCTCTCTCTCTCTCTCTCTCTCTCTCTCTCTCTCTCTCTCTGCTGGAAATAAGTCCTGACCACCCCGCTAGGTTCGTAAGGTCTATTTGGTTAGTCCCCCACTCACGCTCTCTCTCTCTCTCTCTCTCCATATCTGCCTCTCTCCATGTGTGTGTGTGTGTGTGCATGTCTGTCACCCTGTCAGTCTGAATGTCCCTGTCTATCTTGAAGGGTGTCTGTCGTTCTGGTTGTCCGTTCGTCTGTGTGTCTGTTGTTTACCTTTATATATGTTTGTTTGTTGATCTGTCTGTTTGTATGTTTCTCTGTCTGCCTGTCTTCCATTACATTTGTCTGTCTGTCTTCCTTTACATATGTCTGTCTGTCAGTTCATCTATCTGTCTATCTATCCGTCCTCAGGTAACAGCCTATCTATCATCTCTTCTGTGTGTGTGTGAGAGTGTGTGTTTATCTATTCACTTATCCATCACCCTCCCATCCATTCCATAATCCCTCCATCCATCGCCTCTTGACAGACACACAACAGCCGGCTCTCAGCGTTATTGGCTATGTTAATGTGTATGGTAAATACGAGAATCACCCTTTCCTGTCTTTGGGTTGTATTTATTTGGGTTTATTTGGGTTATTAGGTATTAAATATTGGGTTGTATTTATTGGGTTGTAACACATCCATAGGAGAAGGATTTAGACATATACACACGCACATACACGAACACGTCCCCCCCCCCCCCCACACACACATGAACGCACAAACACCTACCTATACACACGGATGTATAACTATCCAGATAGTTAAGTGCGACCATAAATAACACACACATACACACATCCAATGCAAGGCAGCAAATAAAGGTTATTAAGTAAAGCCATTACCCCTCACCCCACTGGTGTTAGTGTTGGCAGTGTGGGGTGCCAACACAACATACTTGTAGGAGGTTGTTGGCTCCTGTTGACACCACCCTCTCAATATATGAGGCGCCAGGCTTAAAACACGTTATTTTAACATCAATTTGTTTTCTATCTTTCTACCTCCATCTTCCCAGCCTCACTCACTCTCACTCTCTCTCTCTCTCTCTCTCTCTCTCTAATACTGTCTCAAAAATACACTATCTCTCACAAATACAAACACATCCAACTATGAAGACACACACACATACACACACTCTCTCTCGCTCAGTTGTTACTCAGGGAATAACAATATCGAGTAACCTAAAACCGAGTCAACAATGTTCAGAAGTTGTTAAGAAGGCAAACAAAATAATTGGCTTTATAGGCAGATCATTTGAGCATAAATCCAAAGACGTAATCCTAACCCTTTACAATTCATTAGTCCGCCCTCTTCTGGAATACTGCGTTCAATGCTGGTGCCCTTATTACCAAAAAGACATAAACAAGCTAGAACGAGTTCAACGTAGAGTTACCAAAATGATACCTAGCCTAAAGAACAAACCATACAAGAGCGTCTTAGAGAATTAAATCTATTTCCTTTAACCCAGCGCAGATTAAGAGGTGACTTAATTCAAGTGTTCAAAATCATCAAAGGCATCGACAATATGAACTGTAGTAAGTACTTCACTATCGACCAATCTCACATAATTACCGCGGGGAAACGGTTGCAAAATTATTGGTAAATCTTTTAACTCACACGAATCTAAGAATTTCTTCTTCAATCGAGTTGTCCACTTGTGGAATGGGCTTCCCCGAGACGTTATAGACTGCAGCACCGTTGATTCATTTAAACTCCGCGTAGACAAATATCTCGCATCAAACCCGCGACTGACTGCGTTTGTAAATGAATAACTTTATCCTCCCCTCAGTTACTAACCCATATGTCCCCTACTAACTTCCTAGTCCTGCCACGTTAGTGGCAGGGCAGTAGTTCCCTTTCCAATGTTCCCTTACCCACTCTAAACCACTGTTTGGATACTTGATCCTCAGTGTTTTGGAGGACAAGCAGCCTAGAAGGGTCACTAGATCTGTTGTTGCTTGATTTCCTTTGTACTCCTTTGTAGTATATGGGCAGCCTGGCGTCAACACCTATTTTCACCCCTTCCTCTATTTTCATCTACCGGTACCTAGACAGCAACATTCTTTCACTTAGTCTACCTTGTTTACATCATCATGTTCTCTCTCTCTATATATAACACAGCTGAAGACTTTTCCAAAACAAGGAGGCATAATGTCGCTGTTGACGTTGGGTTTAAGGACGAGAAAAGAAAAACTCAATGCATATTCTCTTGGATATAGTAGATCAACCCCCCACCCCCAATACAAACAACCAAACAACCAAACACACACACACACACACACCTCTCTCGAAATAAACCGATTTTTGTTTTTTACACACACCGGGAAACAGGGTGCCCATCTGTCAATGACCCAGGAGGCAGCAACACTCGCAGGACGTGATGGAGGCATGGGGGGAGGGGAGGGGGTGGGGGGGGGGAGAGAGAGTGAGAGTGTGATAAATGATGACCACCGGCGGGAGGAAGCAGGGAGGCGGTGAGAAGAAACCAGGACGAGCGCTAGTGAACCAAACTAACTACCCCCCAGGCGCTGAAGGTGAACCGGAGCACTATCGGGGAAGTGAGGCCCCTCATAAGAATCCCTAATGACGAGGATTTGCCATGTCCAGAGTAAACAGGGAGTAAACATCTACCAAGTTAAAGAAGAAATTGAGTATAGTGATTTTTGGTGAGAGTCCATTAACATAATACTAAACTAATGATCAAGAAACGAAATAACACATTGCTGCAAAAGGAGGGCACAGTTACGTCTATGTATGTAAATAAAGTAGGGTGGAGAGAGAGAGAGAGAGAGAGAGAGAGAGAGAGAGAGAGAGAGAGAGAGAGAGGATAGAGAGAGAGAGAGTGGAGTGTGAGAAAGAGAGGGGGGAGGGGGTAGAGAGAGAGAGAGAGTTTGTGAGAGTGTGAGAGAGAGAGAGAGAGAGAGAGAGAGAGAAGAGATAGAGAGAAGAGAGAATGGGGGAGGGGGAGGCACTGGGGGAGGAGGAGGTAGAGGAGGATGAAAGATATATGAATGCAAAGGAATACAAAGGAAGATATAATATTACAAACTGAATACCAAAGCAATATATATGAAGACAACTTCAATTTTTTTAAAATATTACAACGGAATACGAGGAGGAGGTAGGGATTGGATTGGAGTTGGATGGGATGATAAGGGGGATGGATTGGAAGTGGGAAAAGGCAAGAATGATGGCAGGGGATTAGTGATGGTGTCGGTACTTGAAGGCAGGGGAAATGGAATGTAGAGAACAAAGGGAGCGAGAAATGGAAGGAGGTGTGAATAACGTGGAAGTAAGACAACCATGTAACAGAGAGGAGAGAGGGTGGGATGGGAGGCTAGACAAGGGAATGGCGAGTGTAAAGGTTTGATAAAGGGAAGGAATTAAAGGATAAGGCAACCAGAGAGGAATGAGTGAAATGCGTGCGGTTAGAGTATAAATTATGAAAATAGAAAAGTAGTATGGTAAGGGAGACGCGATTAGCAGAGTGAAGGAAGATGAGAAGAAGGAACACTTGGGGTGAGCATTGGTTTAAGGGGAGCTTTTAGTTTGCTCTCTAGATATCCATCAAGGATTAAGATTACACCCCTTGTGAACCCCCTTCAAAGATAAATTTGTAAATTTTTCGGTTAGAAAAATTTTCCCGGCTGAAAGCCGGCGCCTCTGTAAAGTACAGGCTGCCTATCGGCTCGCCAGGGATAAAATCGACATCTAAATAGCACGAAAGGTCTTAAACTTGACAGAAATGGGACGAAAGTTCCTAAAAAACGCCAAAATAATGGAGCGAAACGTCTTAACAATTAGCAACACGCAATGGGGCTAAACATGAGGGAGAAGGGAGCAGTCACGAAAAAAAAAATCCCTCGAGTGGGAAATCTCTCCTTAATGGGGGGGCAAAGGTTTGTTTATGGGTTCGATTTATGTATTTAATCTCTGATCTATCTATTGCCTGACGCCTCGTGATCCCCGGAGGGGTTGGCCACGAACGAACCTCTGTCCCCAGTCAGTCGACGCCCCTCCCCCCAACCAGCACCACCTTCGTTCATGTAATTCCTCACTCCATCCTTCCCCTCATATCGGTATACTCCCCTTCTGTCCCTCCACCTCGCTCTCATACACCCTCTTAGTCATTCTCCGCTTTCCCTACGTTCCTTATGGCCGACCATCTCAAGTTGTTCCTTTTCACACTTTCCAGCACATCTACCTACACCACCTCCTTTTACTTCCTCATTAGTCTGTATATAAATCCATGTAACTCCGCACGCACTCCTTAAGTAATTCATTTCCACTGCTCTCACTCTTGGTCTGAGTCTCTCAACCAACGTCATGCTTTCGCTTCCGTAGGCAGTGTCGGGATTACCACACTGTCATGCAAGGACTTCTTCACTTCCATACTGACCACCCTATTTCTTGTTACTGCTTTTAGCGTTCCTACAACCCTCTTCCCCTGTTGTACCCTCTCCCGCACCTCTTATCCATAGTATCTTTACTCAACACACTGCCCAGATACTTAAAAGAGTTGACGATCTCCATAGCCTGACCGTTCAGCTTTATGTATTTGTTTATTATTATTATTCTAGTTTCCTCCTTAGACCTCCATCAAGCTTGAAAAACCTCCCTGAGATCCCCCCCCCCCCCTTCTAGATAAATGTGTATATATTTGGTTACATTAAGTTGAAAACATATAGAAAACAGACAAACAGTCAAATAATGAGAAAAGGAAATTGAAGATTACCATTCTAATTATAAATCTATCTAACTGTCTATATATAGAATTGAAGATAATATTACACAAACAGAAAATAGTAAAATAGAGAGAAAAGGACATTGAAGATTATATTATAATTATAAACTATCTATCTATCTATATCTATAATGAAGATATCAGAAACAGAAAACAGTAAAATAATGAGAAAAGGAAATGAAGATTGAAAAACAGATATTATAGAGAACAGCCTAAACATAATGAGAAATGTTAATTGGAGACAGGGTGACCGGAATGGTGAGAATACAAAAGTTAACCCCTTCTGTACCAGTGACGTCTTTTTAACCCCTTTTGCACGATGACGCCTTTTTACTTTTGATTCTGGGTAAAAAATAGACGATTTTATGTTGTTAACCCTTTCAAGCTCCAATACGCGTTTCTGTTCTGTTTCTGGCTACTATTAGACGATTTTATTCAGATTAGTAACGGTATATGGAAGTCAGAGGATTGATTGAGATAGTATTTACCCTTTGAATACCCACATATATTTCCTAAGTTGCATAAAATCGTCTAATGATAGCCAAAATAAACTACTAAAACGCGTCAGAGCTTCAAAGGGTTAAGAAGGACCCATGTTATTCGGAGGGTAGCCTATAATAAAGATTGTATTTACCCCTTTGAGTCCTAAAGGAGGAATATAAGCCAAACACAATCGTCTAATATTAACTCAAATAATGATGAAAATTACGTCATCTTGCTGAAGGGGTTAATTGTATTCTTGATATAGTTCAACGTTTGTGTGCAGTTTAAGAAGGATCTGAGGTAGTATGAAGGGTTAAGTGAGATATTTAAACGTTTTTGGAACACTTAAAGAAGGATCTGAGGTAGTATGAAGGGTTAAGTGAGATATTTAAACGTTTTTGGAACACTTAAAGAAGGATCTGAGGTAGTATGAAGGGTTAAGTGAGATATTTAAACGTTTTTGGAGCAGTTAAAGAAGGATCTGAGGTAGTATGAAGGGTTAAGTGAGATATTTAAACGTTTGTGGAGCAGTTAAAGAAGGATCTGAGGTAGTATGAAGGGTTAAGTGAGATATTTAAACGTTTGTGGAGCAGTTAAAGAAGGATCTGAGGTAGTATGAAGGGTTAAGTGAGATATTTAAACGTTTTTGGAACACTTAAAGAAGGATCTGAGGTAGTATGAAGGGTTAAGTGAGATGTAAACGTTTTTGGAACACTTAAAGAAGGATCTGAGGTAGTATGAAGGGTTAAGTGAGATATTTAAACGTTTTTGGAACACTTAAAGAAGGATCTGAGGTAGTATGAAGGGTTAAGTGAGACATTTAAACGTTTTGGAGCAGTTTTAAAGAAGGATCTGATGGTAGTATGAAGGGTTAAGTGAGATATTTAAACGTTTTTGGAGCAGTTAAAGAAGGATCTGAGGTAGTATGAAGGGTTAAGTGAGATATTTAAACGTTTTTGGAGCAGTTAAAGAAGGATCTGAGGTAGTATGAAGGGTTAAGTGAGATATTTAAACGTTTGTGGAGCAGTTAAAGAAGGATCTGAGGTAGTATGAAGGGTTAAGTGAGATATTTAAACGTTTTTGGAACACTTAAAGAAGGATCTGAGGTAGTATGAAGGGTTTAAGTGAGATATTTAAACGTTTGTGGAGCAGGTTAAGAAGCATCAGAGGTAGTATGAAGGGTTAAGTGACATATTTAAACGTTTGTGGAGCAGTTAAAGAAGGATCTGAGGTAGTATGAAGGGTTAAGTGATATATTTAAACGTTTGTGGAGCAGTTAAAGAAGGATCTGAGGTAGTATGAAGGGTTAAGTGAGATATTTAAACGTTTGTGGAGCAGTTAAAGAAGGATCTGGTAGGTAGTATGAAGGGTTTAAGTGAGATATTTAAACGTTTTTGGAACACTTAACGAAGGATCTGAGGTAGTATGAAGGGTGTTTAAGTGAGATATTTAAACGTTTTTGGAGCAGTTAAAGAAGGATCTGAGGTAGTATGAAGGGTTAAGTGAGATATTTAAACGTTTGTGGAGCAGTTAAAGAAGGATCTGAGGTAGTATGAAGGGTTAAGTGAGATATTTAAACGTTTTTGGAGCAGTTAAAGAAGGATCTGAGGTAGTATGAAGGGTTAAGTGAGATATTTAAACGTTTGTGGAGCAGTTTTTAAAGAAGGATCTGAGGTAGTATGAAGGGTTAAGTGAGATATTTAAACGTTTTTGGAACACTTAAAGAAGGATCTGAGGTAGTATGAAGGGTTAAGTGAGATATTTAAACGTTTGTGGAGCAGTTAAAGAAGGATCTGAGGTAGTATGAAGGGTTAAGTGAGATATGTAAACGTTTGTGGAGCAGTTAAAGAAGGATCTGAGTAGTATGAAGGGGTAAGTGAGATATTTACACGTTTTTTTGGAACAGTTAAAGAAGGATCTGAGGTAGTATGAAGGGTTAAGTGAGATATTTAAACGTTTGTGGAGCAGTTAAAGAAGGATCTGAGGTAGTATGAAGGGTTAAGTGAGATATTTAAACGTTTTTGGAACACTTAAAGAAGGATCTGAGGTAGTATGAAGGGTTAAATGAGATATTTAAACGTTTTTTGGAACACTTAAAGAAGGATCTGAGGTAGTATGAAGGGTTAAGTGAGATATTTAAACGTTTTTGGAACACTTAAAGAAGGATCTGAGGTAGTATGAAGGGTTAAGTGAGATATTTAAACGTTTTTGGAACACTTAAAGAAGGATCTGAGGTAGTATGAAGGGTTAAGTGAGATATTTAAACGTTTTTGGAACACTTAAAGAAGGATCTGAGGTAGTATGAAGGGTTAAGTGAGATATTTAAACGTTTTTGGAACCGTTAAAGAAGGATCTGAGGTAGTATGAAGGGTTAAGTGAGATTTAAACGTTTTTGGAACACTTAAAGAAGGATCTGAGGTAGTATGAAGGGTTAAGTGAGATATTTAAACGTTTTTTGGAACAGTTAAAAAAGGATCTGAGGTAGTATGAAGGGTTAAGTGAGATATTTAAACGTTTTTGGAACAGTTCAAAAAGGATCTGAGGTAGTATGAAGGGTTAAGTGAGATATTTAAACGTTTTTGGAGCAGTTAAAGAAGGATCTGAGGTAGTATGAAGGGTTAAGTGAGATATTTAAACGTTTTTGGAACACTTAAAGAAGGATCTGAGGTAGTATGAAGGGTTAAGTGAGATATTTAAACGTTTTTTTGGAACAGTTAAAAAAGGATCTGAGGTAGTATGAAGGGTTAAGTGAGATATTTAAACGTTTTTGGAACAGTTCAAAAAGGATCTGAGGTAGTATGAAGGGTTAAGTGAGATATTTAAACGTTTTTGGAGCAGTTAAAGAAGGATCTGAGGTAGTATGAAGGGTTAAGTGAGATATTTAAACGTTTGTGGAGCAGTTAAAGAAGGATCTGAGGTAGTAGGAAGGGTTATGTGAGATATTTCAAAGCCTGTTCATTGCTAGGGTCTCCTATTAAACTGAATACAATCGTCTAATAGTAGGCAGAATAATGTTTAAGGGGAGATGTCCACTTGAGTTTTTTTTTTTCTGGACCCCTTTTTCCCTCATGTTTAGCCCCATTGCTTTTGAGATTTTAAGACAGTTGCCCCATTAGTTTGGCGATTTTAAGAACTTTCGCCCCATTTCCGTCAATTTTAAGACCTTTCGTGCAATTTAGGTGTCGATTTTATCCTGGCGAGCGATAGCGAGGCTGTAATTTAAGAGGAACCGGCTTTCAGCCGGGACATTTTTCTACCGAAAAATGTACAAATTGATCTTGAAAGGGGCTCAAGGGGGTGTAATCTTAAGCTTGATGGATATCTAGAGACCAAACTAAAAACCTCCCCTTAAGGGACATCGCCGTAAGAGAAAGGGTTAAGCCAAATTAGCGGCTAACGGAAAGAGAGGACGGAGTGATTGGGGATAATTAAGGGAAGGTGGGTGGTCTTTCTGGTCCCTCTTCTGCCTTAGGTTTAGCCCCATTACTTTTCAATTTTTTAAGACGTTAGGTCGATTAGTTTGGCGATTTCAATACCTTTCACCCCATTGTGTTGTCAATTTTAAGACCGTTCGTGCTATTTGGGTGTAGATTTTTTTCCTGGCGAGCGATAGCGAGCCTGTAATTTTAAGAGGAACCGGGACATTTGTCTACCGAAATATGTACAAATTTGTCTTGAAGGCGGTTCAAGTGGGTGTTTTTTTTTTTTTTTTTTTTTTTTTTTTTTTTTTTTTTTTAGCTTGATGAAGGTCTTACGAGGACACTAACACAAACAAACAAATTAATAAATAGACCAACAAAAATAGCCACTGTCCCCTTAAGGAAGAGGTAATTGACGATAAAGAAGGGTATGGAGGGAAGAACAATAACTGGTAATTAGGGAGGCAGAGAAAAGAGAGCTATGGCAATGAGGCGAGGTCCCTAGAATGCCTAATAATGATGATGATGATGATGAGGGTGGGTGCGATATATAATGAGTGAATAATATAATGGAAAGTATATAGATATGTAGATTGGCTGGCGGGGGGGGGGGGGGGGGAGAGAGAGAGAGAGAGAGAGAGAGAGAGAGAGGAATGAGAGACAGATAGAGATAGATAGGTACATACGAGAGAGAGAGAGAGAGTTACATAGATTACGAAATAAATGAAAGCACACTGTATAATTATGTGATCCACAAAAAAAAAAAAAATAATAAAGTTGCTACTAAGTGGAAGGAAAGGCTAGCAAAGCAGAAGACTCTCTCCCCACCCAACAGAGAGAGAGAGAGAAAGAGAGAGAGAGAGTGAGCGAGAGTGAGCACAGACTAATTATAATCCGAGATGCAAATAGATTTTTTAGAATGTGATTAAATTGCTAACAGGTGAAAATGCACTGATTATTGATGGTCCTCTCTGAATACAAATGTTGTTAAGGGGGGGGTCACCGGCTTTTTGTATCTTTCTCTCCTTTTCTCTCTTTCCCTGGCGTGTATCCATTCGACCCCATTCAGCCAACTGTTTTAAGACGTTTATCCCCATCCAGGTGTCGATATCTTCCTGGCGAGCGATAGCGAGCCAGCATTGTATGAAGAAATCCGGCTTCGCCGCAGACATTTTTCTATCGAAAAATGTACACATTTAGCTTGCTGTAAAAACAAAAATATATATATACTGGCTCGCTACCGCTCGCCAGTAAAATATTGACACCGGGTTGGGGTAAACGACTTAAAACAGTAGGCTGAATGGGACCGAAAGAATACAAGCCAAAGAGAGAGGGGAAGAGAAAGCGAGAAAAAGCGAGGTGGGCTCCCTTAAGGTATAGTCTTATGATAGGGCTAGGTATAATTATGGAGCATCATGCCTGGCTACTTGCCGTACACTAGTCATTTAGGTTGACTGTTTAATTTGGAGCTGAGTAGTACCGGTAGAATATTTTAATAGTCTCGTTCCTTGTAGGTTAGGGCTACGTTCATTAAATGAGAGGATACACAAAATGTTACTAGTACGGTAATTACTTCTACTACTACTACTACTACTACTATTACTACTACTACTATTACTTTTTTGTACTACTTTTTAACCACTCAGCCTGTGCATCCCCTCTATGGTTAATTGCTGGAAGCCCTTTTCAAGCTTAATACAATCGTCTAATGTGTACCTAGAATAATGTAAACAAGACGTCGCCGTTACAGAATGGCTTAATACTATCAACAACATAGACTTGTCAATGATACAGTATACAGTATAGGTACGCAGATAAAGAAGTCATTACGTGTTCCTATATACAGTATTTCGAGTGTACCCTTTGAAGATAATCGCGAGTCAAATTTGGGAGGTTCGATTTCTCCTTTTCCCTAACCCAATTCATCACCAAAAGGTACTCCATTACTTATTAACAAATTAACTTGGTGATTCGTTTTGGTGTTCATCCGGGAATAGTTTAAGGGGAGGTCTCCACTTGAGGGATTTTTTTCTTGACCCCTTTCTCCCTCATGGTTAGCCCCATTGCTTTTGAAATTTTAAGACGTTTGCCCCATTAGTTTGGTGATTTTAAGAATTTCCGCCCCATTCTGTCTATTTTAAGACTTTTCGTGCAATTTAGGTGTCGATTTTATCCTGGCGAGCGATAGCGAGCCTGTAACTTAAGAGTAACCGCCCTTTGGCCGGGAAATTTTTCTACCGAAAAATGTACAAATTTATCTTGAAAAGGGGTCAAGGGGGTGAAATTTTAAGATTGCTGGAGGAGTAGGAAACAAACTAGAAACCTCCCCTTAATGAGATGTGCCCATGTGAAATTTCGAGGATCAAAGCTTTCATCCATTGGTTTCATGCAGCTGTCATCAATTTAGCATCCGTCTGAGGAGGGATTGAAAAGAAACCTGATGTTTAGGATAAGCTATATAGGATCAGATAAGGTTGTACTAACTACGATTTAGGATTCACGTGGGGTTTCTTTAGGGGGGGGGGGGGGGTCACCGGCTGTTTTTTTATCTTTCTCTCTCCCTTTTTATTCTTGTCTCTCTCTTTCCCCTGACTTGTATCCATTCGGCCCCATTTCAGCCAACTGTTTTAAGACATTTATCCCCATCAAGGTGTCGGTATCTTATGGCGAGCGACAGCGACCCAGCATTGTATGGAGAAATAGTGCTTCACCGAAGACATTTTTCTATCGAAAAATGTACAAATTTAGCTTGCTTTCAAAACAAAAATATATATTTTTGGCTCGCTTCCCCTCGCCAGGAAAAAATTGACACAAGGATGGGGGTTAACGTCTTGTAACAGTCGGCTGAATGGGGGACCGAATGGATACAAGCCAAAGAGAGAGGGAGAGAAAGAGAAAAAAAAAGCGAGGTGGGCTCCCTTAAGGATGTTCCAAGTAGTTACCGTCATTATATCTTCCTTGATCTTATAGCTAACCCCGAACCCATCCTACCCATCACAATCGGCACCAACGACCGCGATCTAGTCCTTCCGAATTAGAACCGAGGATTAGCTATTGGACTGGGGGGCCCCTCGTTCGTCGCTTCTGTACGGCTGGTTATAAGGCTGCCGGGCTAATCGTCCTTAAGGGGAGATTTCCACTTGAGGGATTTTTTTCTGGGCCCCTGTTTCCCTCATGTTTAGCCCCATTGCTTTTGATATTGTCAGACGTTCGCCCCATAATTAAGAACTTTCGCCCCATTTCTGTCAATTTAAGACAATTCATGCATTTTAGGTGTCGATTTTTTCCTGACGAGCGATAGCGAGCCTGTAATTTAAGAGGAAGCGGCCTTTGGCCCGGACATTTTTCTACCGAAAAATGTAAACATTTGATCTTGAAAGGGGGCCTAGGGGGTGCAATTTTAAGCTTGATGGAGGTATAGGGAACAAACTAAAAAGCTCCCCTTAAGTCCCGTTCGCCCACACGCCAGCAATTGTCGTGCACAAAGTTTCAAAGAAGTAGTTTACCGTACTTCATTTCTTCTATCGTGCATAAAGTACCCTCCCTTAATGGAAGACACCACAGAAGCAACTAATTTTTTATACTGATTCTTAAGATGGCTGTTATATAAATAAACCTAACCTCTGTAAATGAAAGGATAGCAAAGCATAAAACCTCTCCCCCACCACCCTCCAAAACCTCTCCCCACCACCCTCCACAAACCTCTCCCACCACCCTCCAAACCTCTCCCCACCACCTCCAAACCTCTCCCCACCACCCTCCAAACCTTTCCCCACCACCCTCCAAACCTCTCCCCACCACCCTTCCAAACCTCTCCCCACCACCCTCCAAACCTCTTCCCCACCACCCTCCAAACTCTCCCCACCACCCTCCAAAACTTCTCCCCACCACCCTCCCCCCCTCTCCCCACACCCTACAAACCTCTACCCCACCACCCTCCAAACCTCTCCCCCCACCACCCTCACAAACCTCTCACCACCATCCTCCAAACCTCTCCCCACCACCCTCCAAACCTCTACCCACAACCTCCAAACACCAGTATCCCCACCACCCTCCAAAACCTCTCCCACACCCTCCAAACCTTACAATTTTAAAATGTTATGAAAATGTACTGCGGGTATTCCCCGTCCTCCAAGAACATAGGTGGGTTAGGGTGGGTAGGTTGGTCTAATTCTAGGATAATGTAAGGTATTCACTTGGTTGGATTGAGTTGAATTCTGTTAAGTTACTATAGTTTATGTATTTATTTATTTTTATTTTTTTTATTTATTTTTTTTAGTTCCGTATATGATGGGTTGTTTAAGTTTAGTTTGCGATATGTTCAACGTTAGAATATCCTGGTTTAACTTGTCAGGCAATAGTTGAGTTAGGCTAGGTTAGGTTTTCTTAGTTCCGGTTAGATCATGCTAAGTGGGATTTATTTAAGGCATATCAATTTAGATTAGATACGGACGAATAGAGTCTGAATGTGGACAACAAGAACCGAGAACGGACGAATAGAGTCTGAATGTGGACAACAAGAACCGAGAACGGACGAATTAGAGTCGGATGTGGAACAACAAGAAGAACCGAGACCGAAAAGTCCGACCACTGGGCTATATTAAGGGGAGGTTTTTTAGTTTGGTTCTCTAGGTAATCCAATTTCAAGCTTAAGATTAAACACCTTTGAGCCCTTTCAAGATAAACTGTGTACATTTTTCGGTAAGATAAAAATTTCCCGCTTGAAAAGTCCGGTTGCATCTTAAATTACAGGCTAGCTATCGATCGCCAGGGATAAAATCGACACTTAAAATGGAAACGAAAGGTCTTAACATTGACAGGAAAAATGGGTCGAAGGTTCTTACAAAATCGTCAAAATAATAATTGGGCCGCGAGAACGTCTTAAAATTAGAAGAAAAACGCAAATGGGGCTAAACATGAGGGAGAAAGGAGTCAGAAAAAAAATCCCTCAAGCTCTGGAAAATCTCCCCCGACGAGGTGTAAACCCCAATGTTTGTCGGTTTTAAGGGGATATGGGCCGTTTTTGTTTTGTTTTGGTCAATTAATTCATTTATGCCTTCATTTATTAGTGTCCCGCTGACCTCCATAAAGCTGTAGAAAAACACACCCCCTAGATCTCCCTTCAAGATAAATTTGTACATTTTTCAGGCTCGGCTATAGTTCGCCAGGAATATAAATCGACACGCTAAATGGCAACAAAGTTCTTAAAAATGAGACCAAACGAAATGGGGCGAAGGTGCGTTTTTTTTGGTGTTTAAAATCGCCCAAACTAATGGACTGAAACGTCGTATATTCTCAACACAAGTGGAGTAGGGGCTTAACAGGATGAAGGACGTGGAAATCATAGGAAAAGCGACCCAAATCCCTTTAAAGGGGGTGACCTGTTTTTGTTCTGTCCTTTTCTATCTTGGTCTCTGGCTTGTATCCATTGTGGCCCCATTCACCCTTACTGTTTTAAGACGTTTATCCCCAGTCCAGTTGTCAATATTTTACTGGTGAGCGGTAGCGAGCCAGCATATTTTTTATTTTTGTTTGACAGCAGGCTAAATTTGTACATTTTTCGATAGAAAAATGTCTCCGGCGAAGCCGGATTTCTTCATATAATGCTGGCTCGCTATCGCTCGCCAGGAAGAAATCGACACCTAGATGGGGATAAACGTCTTAAAATAGTTGGCTGAATGGGGCCGAATGGATACAAGCCAGAGAAAAGGAGAGAAATAACAAAAAGCAGGTCACCCCCCTTAATGACAGATATCCCCTTCGCTCTATAACTACTGCTATTATGATCTCTAGTATGTCATTCCAGCCACTTCTCTCTCTCTCTCTCTCCCTCTCTCTCTCTCTCTCTCCTCTCTCTCTCTCTCTCTCTCTCTCTCTCTCTCTCTCTCTCTCTCTCTCTCTCTCTCTCTTCTCATTTTTTTTGTCTCTCACTCACTCACTCACCACTCACTCCTCTCCACTCTCTCTCTCTCTCTCTCTTCTCTCTCTTCTCTCTCTCACTCACTCTCTCTCTCTCTCTCTCTCTCTCTCTATCTCTCTCTCTCTCTCTCTCTCTTCTCTCTCTCTCTCTCTCTCTCTCTCCCTCTCTCTCTCTCTCTCTCTCTCTCTCTCTCTCTCTCCTCCATTAATAGACGTGTTAATATATATTTAAAACTGGAAGCACGATGGGGAGGTGGGGTGGTGTGGTCATACCACTGGACTGGTAATCCAATGGTCCCGGGTTCGAATCTCGATGTATCAATGCGAAGATATAATGGGATGGAATTTGTGCTGTACCTAGTATCACTGCATTACCACAAAGCCCACCGAACGAACGCCCAAAAATACCCTCATTGTTCCTGATTAAAATAGCTCTGTATGAATATTCAAAATAGGCTACAGGGGGCAATAATGAGTAATTGCTCAATAGGTGGTTTTCTGAGAGTGAGGGTCCGAGTCTAGGGGGATGAGACAGTGAAGTGCATAAGGCGAAGCTGCTTCAGAGATGGGGCTGCTTCGAGTCGTTGGTGGGCAACCAAGCCCCATGCATCTTGTGAAGGCAAGATGGCGGTTGCAGCTCAAAACGCTTCACTTGTATCACTCCCTAGACATGAACAGGACCTCACAGGCTTCACAGTTGAATGTACGGTTAAATATACAGGCTCTCAGCTCTATGCCCAAGAGGGAGTAGTTGGAATATCGAAAACAAATAGAATAAAATTATATATTACAGATATATATATTGTCCACATATTGCATACCTCCCCCTGGGTGGTTCGTCTGCCTGTCTGTACG